>VZTX01019001.1:156311-222832 GCA_013400915.1 Pardalotus punctatus
CAATGCGGGGGAGAGCGGCGGGGAGGCAGCGGCTCCGCGGTAGCGGGGAGGGCAGGTGAACTCCGGGGAAGGATGACCGGCGTCGCCGCGATCGTCTTTCTCCTGCAGCTCTTGCCCAGGGCGGACGGACAGGTCTTCCCAGGTGAGTGATGCCCGCCCGGCCGGTGCTCGGCTCCGTCCCCCCGGGTGCCCCCGCCGCGGGCGGCTCTGCCGGCAGCCCCAAGTCTCCTCGATCCTGTCTCCGGCCTCGCGGGGAGCTGCCGGTGCCCTCCGGCGTGCGGCGGGGGATGGAGGCGCCTCGGAAGGCGCTGGCCAGCGGCAGCGAGCAGCCTCGGTACCCGCCGGTTCCGAAGGCACCGGGGATGCGAGGGGCTCCGCCCGGGTGTGCGGGGCTCACCGGGGTCCCGCCGGGCAGGGGGCCGGGAGGGCTCGCTCTTCCCAAAGTTGTGTGTGGCGAGGGGTGAAAGAATCGCCTTTATTTGGGGATTCACGATATACGAGGCGGTTTTTGGTGGTAAAGAGCGTTTGCGAGCCCGAGGCAGGAGTTGGCTCGTGCGGGATGTGCAGCTCGGGGGGAGCCGCTGCCTTTCCCCTCCGGGCAGGTGAAGGGCTCTGGGCTTGGGCTGGGAAGTTCGGTGGCAGCTGTTTCACCACTCGCATGTCACAGCTCCAGCAACTCGGATCGGCTCCTTCCCAGTTGTCACTTGCTCAGTCAGTGATGTTAAGGAGTACTTTGCTCCCTGGCATGTGTACAGTAATAGTAGCCGGCTATTTTCCCACTCCTACGAGTTCCTTTAGGCATACTTTGAATTACTTGGAGATGACAGGTGCTTATAGAGCTGGCTTTCTCCTCCTGTGCTCTTTTGTAGATACATTGGTCTTGTTTTTCTCTTGGATCTTGCAATACATTAATTTTCTCACTGCAGTTTGTGCTTATGCTAAAAGGAAACAGTTATAGCGTTCTCCTCTCTTGACTTAGGAAAAAAGTATTTTAAAACTGTCTGTGTTTTTAAAACGAGTAAAAATTCCCTGTGTAATATTGCTTAGCATAGGGGTAAATCTCAGTGCGTGTGACTTGGGCGCGTTGGAGGTACGAAACTAAGTTGAGTTCATCTCAAACAGAAGGTGATTTTGATTAGGTAAGACCCAGAGCTCGAATGACTCTGTTTTGCTGTTTTAAAGCAGCAACAGTGGCGTGTTGGAGATGCCGAGCACCGCGCACAGCTTCCCCCGAGCCCCTGGGTGCAGCCTGGGCTCCCAGACCGGGCTGCTTGGGAAGACCCTCGGTGGAGGAGATGTCACCAACCCGGCTGGCTTTGACACCGCCAGCATCGTGTTTACATTGCTAGGCAACTGCACAAAGCACCGATTTATTAGAGAGGCTGGAAAATCTAACCTAGTTAAATAGCTGCTTCCTTGAGTAAGCAATATGCAGAGCTATTTTTTTTCCCATTTTTCTCTCCCTTCCAACTGTTTTTGTGTTCTTGACACTTGTCATATCAATTGAGATTAGATCCGGGGCTTTTGATGAATCATTTAGCCAGATGCTTGGAAAGAAGAGTGTTCTGTGAAAATAGCAAAGTTTTAAGGGGGCAGAAGACACTTTGTATTTGAGGGAGATAATGTAATATGAGGTAAACACATGAAAATTTAACATTTTCAATTATTTTTAGGAAAGCTATGAAATATTTTAATTATCACTTCAGTGACTGAGGATTTTAGTCATTGCTATCCCCTTCTTCCTTCTATTTGAGTGTGTTCTCTACCATTCAAAGTAAGAGGCACTGATTTTAATAACTAATGTTTTCTGAGCTGCTTGTACTACTGAAGTTAGGAGAAAGTAACCTCTTGCTCTTCACACCTGATATTTAGTATATCGGCCTGGACTGTGTCCATATAGCTGTTGTTTATTTATTTATTTATTTAATGATAAAAAGCAGAGTTTTTCAGGTGCGCTTTGTCCCTGAAAATTCAGAGAAGTTTGGAGCGACTCCAGTTGATGCCATCGGTGTCTTTCAGTATCTTCCATCAGGTGGTGCTCTCTCCATAACTTTTAGGATGCAAATACCTCCCGTCCCCGATTATTTGTCAAAGCCTACTGCGTTTATATAGCAGCCTTTTGTTAAACATCCCGAAAAATCACTGTGCAAGTTGTTGGCTGGGTTGTTTTTAATTTATTTTCTTAAGTGATCGCTGGACTAGGAAATAGGAAATACCCAAGTCAAGACGAAATGTATTCAGCTCCTACCCCATTTGCACGGCTGCTGCTGCTGCTTTGTATTACTCACAACGTAAAATTAGGAATACTACAAAGAGATGGCAGAGTGCTCATGGCTTCTGCCTGGAATACCTCGTTCCATAGTGAGGGAGCTGGCTAACACTCATTTCTTTATGTAATTTCTGTATCGCTCTATTTATAACTCCTCTCCCCAGCAATTACTTCCACTTGCCTGCAGTCTCTATTTATTTCTAACTCAACATATGCTTTTTGAGCTTCTAAACTTTTTGTCAGGTCTAGGGTCAGCTACTAATTTTAATGCTTTACTTTTCCATGCAAGTAGCACCAGGTAATTCTAGTAGATCCCGGTTCTTTCAGGATTTTGGAATTGAAGGAACATGGAAGTTTTTCTCCCACCAAAACATGTGGGGTATTCTTGCAGTTGCTGCACACTTTACCACTGTCCGTTTTGTGAGGATTTTTAACACAACAGAGGGATAAATTCAGAGATTAAACTCATTTGCAGCTGTGAAAAAGCACTCGGTGGGGGGAAAGTAGGACAGTGGGCTTACATGGGGGCTGTTGACCTGAACACCAGATTATTTGGCACTTGTTTTCCTTCTGATGTCGGTGTTTGCTTTAATTCCCCCCCTATCCCGGTCCCTGCTTTGCTGGCAGAGCTCCTGAACGCTTGCATGTGTAGCTGGCTGCTTCCAAAAGCTGCTGCTACACCGTAAAGTTATGGCAGCTGAGAGTTCATTACACAGGGCTCGTCCAGGGAGGAGAGAAGATGAAAAGGGAGCAAACGGCAAGGAAATTTGGGGGGAAGCTTTAATTTAGTCGGAGTTCATTTGCTCAGGTTCTGCTGTCAGTAAATTGGCAATGAAAAACGGGTCTTTCTGAGTGAGCTGCTCTGTGTGGCAATTGTTAACAATGCAGCCATTTAACTCAATAATCACTTTTCTCTCCCTCTGGGGAGCTGTTAGCACCACAATTCCACTTTATTTTTATCCCCGGCTGGCTCGATTTGTTTTCTGATACATAAACAATTAATACTGAGAAGGTGATGTTGTGAAACTGCCTCTTTCGACAGTGGCAACGAAAGGTCACTGTGTGAATAAAGGCGTTTGTGAATCTCTGAGGGATAATCCTTCTCTTTTATAAATGCAGAGCCCTTTTTAACCATCCGCCCTCCTGCGAGTCCCTGAGCTCTGCTTTTCTTGTTTAATTGTACTTTTAAAGTCTGTTATGCTCGGCGTGCAGGCCCACGTGCTCTAGTTTTCATTAATATTATGGGAATGATTTGGGGCACTTACTGTAGAATATTAAAGTATATATTTTTTAGAAGGCACTATCATCTGTTGCCATGGAAACCCGAAGAGTAGTCAAAATGTAGGTCTGAGGCTTTGAACCTCGAAAGCCATGGACAAGGGTTGTTTCTTATAGGAACAATTACTTTTGTGTATAAAATCCAGTTAAGTGGAGAGAAGAAAGGGAAATAAATTGATCTGTTCAGCATTGCTCTGACAATCCTCTTGAATAACATTCAGCACAGAAGGATCAGTGTCTCTGATTCTCTCTGTGTGTATGGTGTGGTTTTTTTTAAGCTCATTATTTATCATAATAGTTGTTTTATGCCTCTGGTAATTTCCATTGTGATTTTATAAGCGAGGTGAATGAATGTGTATTGGCAGGTATTGTTCTTCGCTTGAATGGGAAGAGCTAAATGTACGATGGAGAGATGTGCATTGGAGCTCAAATATTTTGGCAATGGGCAAATTTGAGATTAATTTAATGTGGCCTTAATTTAAAAAAGAATACAAATAAAGCAAATTTTATCTGAAATCCAGCTGCCAAAATCTGACTGATGCACACACGGGTTTGCTCACTGACGAGAGCTATAATGCTTCTGTTTTGCCATCTGTGCCCCGCAGCCTGGTTAACCTCCCCACAAACTCTCATGGTGTTTGGGTGATGAGCAGCAGGATGTGTGTCTTTGCATTGCTATATAAAGCCCTCTGTCTTTTTAGAGACACATTCCTTAATTTTTTATAGAAACCGCTCCAGCCTGTTTCCTCGGCATTTTGTAACACACAGATTAAATACATAACTAAGCCTCCAAAATACACTGGTTGGTACATTCCTAGATGGGAACTTCCCTTAGATATATCTGAAATAGCAGCAGCATCCAGAGGTCACTTGCTGCCACGAGCAAGTTGCAGTCCAGGTTTCCATCTGTGATGCAGGAAATCTTCTGTGCCCCCATGGCCTCAGCTCCACTGGAGCTCCTCATTCCTCACTTCCCTGGAGAAGGGCTCGTGGCTTGATGTGTTCTTGGCTCTGAGTTGATATTCTTGATAAGAAGATGGTATATGGCTCTTAGGGCATTTCTTGAACGTTTTATGGAGCAGCATTACTTGGCTCATTTAAGCCAATGTATTTGGCCTAGAGTCACTTTTTTTTATATACCACTCGCATTTCCTAGTTTTCTAATTTTTTCTTTAGCTGGTGCTTTCTCTGTTTGTGCTGGATGGTCCTACTTGGATGTACCTTAATTTAGATGATATCTGTGGTTTTGGGGGGTTTTTTTTTGAGATTTCCTTACCTACCTCTTAACCTACCACCTTCCTGGAATTGTGCTCTCTCTTACTTTTGAATGCCATTCCAGGCAAAGCCAGAGAAAAAGAATAGATAGACCAAGGTGGTGAATGTTGATGGCATCAATAAGCACTTCTTGCATCCCGATTCCATCTTTCTGTGTGCTTGTCAATTATGTAACAACAAATTTATTCTAGGGTTCATTGTTGTGAGCCCTAAAGATCGTATATCTTCACGGTAAAGGAGACAATTACTGTGCCTCAATCAGACTATGCATCATTTAATCAGACCCGCTTGTTTTTTAATATCCAATAAATACGTCCCATTTATCACTGTGGTTCAGGGATGTCAAACACTTTATAAACTGGATGACGGGGCATTGCATGTTCCAGAAGAGAATGCAGATAAGCCAGCTAAAGAAAGCAAGGGCCTCTGGAGAAAGAAGGCTGTTAAAGTGCTGTTTAATGCCCCAGTTAAAGATGATGTCATTCTGGGAAGTGTATCCACCTGGTAAAACAGGACAAGAAACCCCAGGAAGAAAGAACCTACTTAGTGCTTGGTCTCCTCTGATTTTCTTGTTTTCTTTTTTAACTAGGCCTTGTAAATCAATCCAAGGCCAGTTGCTTGATTTCTTTTCTCCAGCTGGATCCCCCTGGGACTGCAGGCTTGGGAATTCAAGCTGGCTTGGTGAATTCTGCTCCCGTTTGAAGTGGTGCCGCTCCTGTAGTTGAAGAATGACTGAGCTGCTTATGAATTTTGGGAGGATGGGACCTGGCTCTTGTTCCTTGATATTTTTGAGTTCATCTCTCAGGAAGGCTGTGGGGTTTGACAGCTGATGATGTTGTGTGGGCACAGATCAGTGCTGCAGCCTGAGCAACCTCCGGTTGCGCAAAGCTCTTTGTTCAGCCATGCTGTTCCCTTTGCGCTGGAAGTGCTCGAAGGGTCCCATATCTCATGTTTTGTTGGCTGAAACGGCTTCAGATCTGGCTTTACAGAGGAAACAGAGTTTATCAGGTTTTTTTTTCACATCCATCCCTGTCAATCTCAGCTTCATTCCCGGTAGTGAGTGTGTTGAATCACTGGGAAGCAGCTCCTGGCTGTGAATTCAGCTGTAGAGTGAAGGAGGGCTGCTCCACTCTTGTCCTCTGCAATGCTGGAAAGAGCAACAAAATCAAGAGTGTTACAACTTAAGCCAGAGTTTATCTATTTTTATGTTGAGGATCAATCCTTCCCTCTTGAAGAAAGTATGAGCAGAAGTAGGGCTTCAAACTGTGCTGGGGATATAATTGGAATATTGTACTTTTGACTTCTGAATTTGTTGCTGTTACTGGACTTACCTTAATGTGCACATGTGAGAACCTTCATTCCCTTCGTACTGATTCAAAGGTCAACCCTCAAGAAGAGAGGAAAAAAAAATCCTAAATAGGCAAATACAACAATTTTGTCAAGTAGGATTTCAGGATTTATTTTTTTTTTAATGGAAAAGTGTGGAGTTTGGGATGGTAATGGTGCCACGTGGTTTTGCTTATTTAAGAAGATAATGATGATTTGTAGGTGTGTAGCTCAGTGAAAAGCATGTGTGGTTGTGACCAACTAGTAGAAGGGCATAAAAGCAGGGGAGGAAGGAGGGAATTAAAGCAATCTGACTGCTCTATAGATGGGCCTTTCTTCCTTTAGAAATATTTCCTGGAATTGCAGCAGCATTTGCTGGATAAGCAGAAGAGCACTTCTGTCAGCAAGATGGGAAGCTGCTGAGCTCGATGGTTCGTTCCTCCAGAAAAGGGATTTGCTGTCAACACGTACCCACTTACATGCGGGCAGCCCAAATCTCATTCTGCATTTCTAGGTGGGAATTCAGGGCTCTAATGGAAACAGTTGTTGCTGAAAGTGTAATGTATTTCTACCACAGTCAGTCATTTCTCAGGGAAATATTTCACGGGTTTTGATGTTTCTGCAGAGGTGTGTGGCTCAGAGGTAGATTTAAAAACCCCAAACAAGTATGCCAAGAAGCCGTGTCTATGTAACTCCACATTTCACCGCTTTGGGTGGTATCAAACATTTTTACTACCTTGTTTTCTCTTTGTTCTTGAGAAAAGCAGCAAGATAAATACTAATGGGTTATTTCTGGTGTTTTCCGTGCGTGTCCAGCTGTTTACAAGTGGTGTATCTGTCTGAAAGTCTGTTCTGTGCTTTCTCTGGCCGTTAGTTTGGGTGTGTTTGTCAAGTGGCTGAAAAGAAGCGCTCGTTACCTTCTCATTCGGGGCTCGAGAGGCGATTGCCGGTTTGTAATGGCACCAACTCATCTCCCCTAATGAGCCTCTTTCATAGAAAGTCCCCTTTTCCTCTTAATTGCTTATTAAACCCGAAGGGATTGCTTTGTTGTGTAGTAACTTTGGAGCACTTGAAGAGCCAACTGCTAAATGCTTTAGAGGCACAAATTACTGGGGGGGTTTGATACTCTGAAGAACATTTTCTTTGCAGTTGTGTAAGAGAGAAACAGGAGCAGAAACGATGAGCTCCACAGTCAAGCAAGAAGGGTGGCAGCTGACAGGATCCTGGTGTTTGGGTGGGGGTTGGTGATGGAGAACGTGATGGGAAGAAAAATACAGTAAATTTATAGCTGTAGGAAGAGAGAGGGTATGAAGAGAAATAGGGAAGGTGAGGGAACTTTGCCAGAATAGGAACAGCGAGGTAGCAGACATAAAATAAAGCTCCAAAGTGGGCTGCTGTTGGATGCTGTCAGGCTGGGAGGGTGGCTGGCATGATACAATCTCCCTTTCTTTAAATTAAATGTCCACCAGAGTCATCGTGAGATAGCTTATGGCTGCAAATTTTGATCCTTAGGCTGAAACCTGGGATACAGCACCTGGTTCTTGTCTTTAATTTCACAGTGATTGAACATCTCCCTTCACAAACCGAACTGATAGGAATATTTTGAATTTACCAGCAGCCCATTCTAGGTTTGCTTAGAAAAGCATATATTTATCTGTTTTATTTACCAGATATTTTAAGAGCTTAAACATGCCAGCAGCAGCTCTCCCTGTTGTTCCTCCAGCTCAGCTGGTATTTCAGAGCTCTGCTCATGTGTTCGCACGACAGTTGCACACTGTTTATTTCAGTAATGGAAAAGAATCAGTAGGTAATGAAAAGCCTGAAGGATTTACACTCTGAAGGATGCTGCCGTGCCAGAGTAGGTGATCAGGATACCCTGGGTACCTCCGAGCATCACCGGGCCTGGCAGCGCTGCTGGGGCTCAGTTTGTGCAGCAGCCAGACCCATGATTCACCCCAATCCAGCCTGGAGACACTGCAGAGACCAAGTCAGAGGAGTGGGAATTTGATTTATTCGGTGCACCGGATGTGTGGGAATTGTTTCCACCAAACACACACACCTCGGTACCCCCAAAGACACAGTGTTATAGGTAAAATTCATGAATATTCATTACAGTCTTCAGGATAGGAGTGGTTATACAAATCATTTGTTGGAAGTCATTAATATGTCGTGGGGCTCTTTGGAGACCCCCAAAGACCCCCCCAAGGTGAAGGTACTTCAAGGGATGATTGAGACCCCCCCAAGGTGAAGGTACTTCAAGGGGTGATTCGCGGTTTCTGTGCTGGTTTGAAATGCGTGCTTAGCTGATAAACCATCAGGCTAGGGCTGTTACCTACAATTTGAATTTGAATTAAGAGTTTAGCCTTCAGCTCTGGACAGGAAAGGGGCCAAAAGCTCAGAGGATTAAAGTGCAAATAGATACAGTATCTTTCTCACCTAACCGAACACCCCCAAACCCCCAGCCCACCACCCATCTAAAACCCACTCCTCTCCGCTCCTTCCCCTCCGGGAGCTGCCTTTGAGCCTTGCCCTGTGGAGGAAGATTTTGGTGCTGCATTGCCGGCTCTGAGTGCACGGGGCACAATCATGTGATAAATACATAATAATATAGTGTTGGCTTTTCGCAGATATTCATTGTGTGTATGGTTATATTCTGTTTATAGAAGTAGTCTTGTCATAAAGATAGAGGTATATAACCAATGTTTTAATTTGTTATGAACTAGATTTTGACATAGTAGTAAAATAACTAATAAAAGTAGTTTAAAAGACTTTCCTCACTAACCACACTGCCTGCTTGACTGGATAACACCCAAAGAACAGCACAGAGAAGACCTGCCACCGCTACCTGACTATCAGCCATAACCAGAGGCAAGGACCACGGAGAAAAGCCTGTGCATGATGACTCAGCAAGTCTATGCATGATGACTCAGCAAGCCTATGCATGATGACTCAGCAAGNAAGGATAAGACCTGAGTCTGCTGGTAAGGTAACTTTGATACTGAGAGAGATAGAAGGAACAATGGGTAGGATTTCCATAGGAATTTCTCTAGTTAGATTTACCCAAAACTGTGTTAATAAACTACAAGAACAGAGACACCAGAAGAAGAAGAAAAGAGGGATGTGTATTGGGGATGTCTGTATTAGGGGGGATGTATATTAATTAGGTGTTCCAGAAAATCTGTACCTCTCAAGTACCTCAGCCAATGGGGAAAAGAGAGAGGGAACCTGCGGTCGGGAATTCGGATAAAAGAGGCTGCGTCCTCTGTCAATCTGAGATACCCCATGGGAAATGGCCATGAGCTCTCCCTTTATTCATGAATAAAGTTACAGGACTCCTCTGTCTCCTTTTTGGACATACACCTCTGGCGTTTGTGGATTAATTTTCCTGACAAGGGGAAATAAATCCATATTATCTAGTAAAAAATAATAGTTTGGATTTTTTTAAAATCTCTTTTCAAAAGGAATTTTTGCTATGCAAATGTTGGTCAAAACATTGCTCCAGCTTCCTGAATAAATTTTTTTGTTTGCGATAGGGTTTCCTACGCAAACAGTAAATATTTTTATGATTAAAACATGGGAGATGGTGTATGTACTAACAGCTATCAGCACGTGGTAGGAATGATCAGAGAAGTGGAAAGCTTGGAAATAAACACAGTGTCTCTGTTGGCACAGGGATAACCCTGGAGACTGCCAAGGCCAGAGCCTGAAAAAATAAGAAAGTATAATTAATTGTCCTTAAATGAACCCACTGAGCAAAAATAACCCTTTTAAAGTAAACACTCAACTTTGCATCTTTTCTTATAAAGCTTTTCCAACTTTGCATCTTTTCTTAAAAAGCTTTTCCATAAAAAGCTTATAAAGCTTTTTATAAAGCAAAGACTTTCATGTTCTGTAATGTGTTTGTTAATATTTCTATGAATATTTAGTGTAAAAAAATTAACATACAGAGTATAGCTGCACTGGACATGGGTTTTACCTTTCCACTTTGATTCTCTAGTAATAATAGAAAATTATTTCTGAAAATGTTGGGAAGTAATGTTTTGGAATGTGACTTGGTGGTTTTTGAAGGTCACTTGGCAGTTGTCTATATTGAATCACTCCTGGGTTTTGTTGTGGGTTTTTTTTTTTTGTTTGTTTGTTTGGGTTTTTTTAAGAGGTTTTTCTTCCATGGTGAGGAGCTGCTACTGCTAACAGAATGCTCAATAAATGAGTGGTTCAGTGAAAGAAATACTAATTTTCCTGGTGTCTTTAGGTGTAATTCCAAGTACTTACTGACTTCTGGGTGATTTGCAGGTATTTAAAGCCTGAAACCACAGCAGCGTTATCAACCCATAACTCCAAATTTGTATTATCCTGCTTGCCAAGTGTAATTCATGCTAAAATTCCTGGAGAGAATACAGGAGAGGGCTTGGATTATCCAGTTTGGATTATCCAGTTTGGATTACCCATGGAGTTCTTTCTCATCCAGGGGATGGCAGAAGGATCACTCATCACAGTCCCACTTCAGATGCAATTTCCATTCAAGTTGAGGAGAAAACTTAGAAGTAATTCCTTTGTAAGTTTTTCTTAGTAATGGTAAACTTCCAAAATGTTCAGTTCTTTGAAAAATGTCCAAATTGAGAATCTCTGGCAGAAATTGAGCGTGAATTTTGAGTAGTGTCACAATGTAGATCCAGAGTAAAGGTGTATACAAAGGGATTTTGAGAGGATGAGAGAAATCTGGGGGTGATTAACACTGAGTTTTTTTGAGAGGACTGATTGACAATTGATGGCATATTTGCATCAAACTCTGAACATGGATTTGAAAAGCAGCAAGTGCACTGAGGGCAGAATATGCCACCTGCTGTGTTTGTATTTTAAAAAATAAATCTCAGGATGTTTTTTTCTGCCTGGAATGTTCCTCCTGAACATCATCGTATTTCCAAGAGTGACAAATTAATGTATTGAGAGCACCCACAAGTGACAGCAATTTCTCCTCTTTTGAACAAAGATTTACGGTATGTAAACACATTTAATTTCTGGATCTGCAGCTGAGGATGGAGCTGTGAAGGGCAGAGTACCTCAGAGGGAAGGAAGGGGAAGAAGGGAGAAGCATTTAATGTACACTGAAAGGAATAGAATGAGATAAAAACAAGAAAAGAATTACGCTGGGAATTAAGAAAATCTTACTGCAGATCCAGGAGGCTGTGGAATTGTGTCCCAGAGGAAATGGTGGAAACTCTGCTGTCTGAGTCACTCTAATTTAGACCGGACAAAATAATTTGCTGTCTTTTATAGAGGGGGAAAATAGTGTCATACTCTATAAGAAAACAAATTAAATAATAATCCACTGCAGGCTTTTTTCCTCTAAATTTCTAACTTTCTTATAATGCTGGTGAAGAGGGAAAAGAGGAGGAGGTATAGTGAGAAAAAAAAGATGATGCTGTATTTAGTGTGAGTGATAACACATACTAATGCTTCTCTGCTGTTTTTTAATTAATCTGATTGTCTGTTAAATATCAACAGCATCATGGTAAAGGCAAGATTGTATCATGTGCCACTCCAAATCCCTCTCACTGCCCTCACCCCCAAATCTGTATTCAGACTTTATCTAATCTGGGGGCAAATAGGGAGCGTGGGATTAAAAAGCCCAACCGAGCACGCCACAAACAAACAAAAAAACCACAAAAACCCTCAGACAAAAACCCCAAGCAAACAGAAAACCAGCCCAAACAAAACAACAAAACCCAATTATAAGTGCAATATGGGATTTGTAGGTGCTAAAGAAGCACATCATGTACCAGTCAGAGAGAGGAGGAGTGTCGAGCATGTGATGTTTTATTTCTGTATCCGAATTCAGGAGAGCTCGTGGGTGAGCTCTTGGGGAGCTGTGGCAGGGGAACATCAGCTCTGACCTGGGGGGGCTGAGCCGAGACCCCAAAGGGGCTTTAGGTGTCACAGCTGCAGCTGAAATCTGGGCTCCTCTGCTTCCTGCAGGTGGGGTCCATGCAGAAAATCCCTGAGCTGCAAAGGGGGATGTGGTGTTAATAATATGGGTTTATCCTTCATCTCTGAGTGCCCAGGAGGACAGGGTCGAACACACAGCTCGGTGGTGAGCGGGTCTGAGTGCTGGTGAAGGCCCAGAAATTCTATAGCTGTGGAGAAACCCGAGAGGAAATTAATAATTCTCTCTGTGGAGCTCAGTTTGCATAGTGTGCAGTAAATAATGCATGGGCCCACGGAGCGAACAGTGAGAATAAAACAAAATATTGAGTAGCTGCTCCTCCAGTCAGGTCTATCCATCTTCTGCATAAACAACAAAAGGTCCTGTGGCAGAAATGTGTGATCAGGTGATTTTTTTTTTTTTTTTTTTTCAAAGTCAAACCTTCAAGAGGATTGGCACAGGGTTTTGCAGATTACTTTCTATTAGGGCAATTAATACCCCTGAGAAAGCTTGATTATTTATTGATGCTAACATTACTTTTTTTTAGTCTCCCCTTGTGGCAAGGAATTTGCCCTGGGCTGGTCAGGAATTCGTGGACTTTTTTTCTTTTTGGCTGCATGAATATCCTGGGGGGGTTTTGCTGCTGCTTTGCAATCAGGGACTGCCATGTGTGTCACTCTGCAATATCCTCATCTTTTTGTCATCACCCCAGAATTGGTAAATCAGGCGTAAGAACAGAAGTTTGGGGTATTTGGGCAGAGTAAAGTGCTTTTCCAGTCTAAACAGTTCTATGTTGTGAAAGAAGCTCATGACAAGCCACAAAAATTTAAGGGAAATGTGTTGGAATGAATAGATTTGCTTTTTTGCTGTCATGGATTCAGATTCCACTGACATCTAATTCATGCAGGAAAGCAAATCTGACACTTCTCAGGCTCTGTCTGTGTCAGGATGGTGACTTAGTTAATTGTTCAGAACTCGATGGCACTGGAAATTTCTTCTTTTATGGGAAAACTCAGGGCAAAGCAGAAGCCTGGAAACTGAACCTGTAGTTCACGGGTTCAGTACCTGTCCATAGAGCTGTGGGGGCAGCTCTGGAAGGCGATCATGGAGAGCTGCCAGGAATTGTGATTTAAGCTTTGAAGGAGGCAGTTGGATTGCAGTGAATGGGGATTTGAAGTTTTATGGTTGTTTATTTAGAATTGTGGTTGCTACAAGGTGTGCTCTTAATTGTTTGACTCAAAATGAACATCATGTACACAATTAAGGTCACCCTGCGCTTTGCTCGCCCTGACTGGAGTAGTAGAAATCTGGGTGGGGAAACCAGTGCTGCTGCAATTAAATTGAATCATTTGAATGCCATTAAAGAAAAAAGGAGGAGTGAAAATACTGTTATGCATCAGTCAACTTGAGGGAATTCATGTCTTCTGAAAATCAGCTTCAATCCTATTTTTTTGGCTATTGTTCTCAGTGCTTACATTACTGTAGTGTTAAAGAGAACAAATTATAACGAGCTTCATAAAAACTTTTTTCTTTTCTTTTTCTTCATGCCCTCAGGCTTCCAATCCATTTTACTGACTCTGCTCTCTCTTTTTGCAAGCCATTCAATGTTCATTCATTCCTGCTGTGCTCCTGCAATGCCCATCTATGTTAAGTGATATTCTAGGAGTTTACAGTGGCACAGCATCAGGTGTTTGTCTGTGGGCTCTTTGTCTGTGCCCAGGAAATCTGCACACCAGTTCCTTTTCTGAGGCTGTCAGGGTGACTGGAGTTGTTTAGGAAATCTCTAAATTTTCCACTGTAACAACTCTGTTGAGAGACGTAAAAAGGTAAAAAATATCAGTGGCGGAAAATGCTTTAGCAGGTTTCTCATAGTCTTTGGTCTTGAAAGTTTGACTTTCACATGTATTTGATGCAGGAAGACTGAAGAGTGCTGGTTCATGCCCTGCTGTGGGTACAAGGGGGGAAGCCCTCCTGAAGGGGATCATCTTTTGGGATGCCAGCAGCTCGTGGGATTTGTGTTCCCAGGGCTGCTCCTTGGGCTCATCCCAGCCAGCCACCAGTGCATCACCTCAGGCCTGCTGCCTGTTGGAATATTCTCTTGAGAATGCACACCGAGGATCTTGAGATCCCTAAAAAACCCAGCAGGACCAGGGCAGGGGTTGTCCCCCTGTTCTGGGCACTGCTGAGACCTCACCTCAACTCCTGGGGACAGTTCTGGGCCCCTCATGACAGAGACATGGAGGGGCTGGAGTGTCCAGAGATGGGAACGGAGCTGGGAAGGGGCTGGAGTGTCCAGAGATGGGAACGGAGCTGGGAAGGGTCTGGAGTGTCCAGAGATGGGAACGGAGCTGGGAAGGGGCTGGAGTGTCCAGAGATGGGAACGGAGCTGGGAAGGGTCTGGAGTGTCCAGAGATGGGAACGGAGCTGGGAAGGGTCTGGAGTGTCCAGAGATGGGAACGGAGCTGGGAAGGGTCTGGAGTGTCCAGAGATGGGAACGGAGCTGGGAAGGGTCTGGAGTGTCCAGAGATGGGAACGGAGCTGGGAAGGGTCTGGAGTGTCCAGGGATGGGAACGGAGCTGGGAAGGGTCTGGAGTGTCCAGGGATGGGAACGGAGCTGGGAAGGGTCTGGAGCCCCAGGAGCGGCTGAGGGAGCTGGGAAAGGGCTGAGCCTGGAGCAAAGGGGGCTCAGGGGGGACCTTGTGGCTCTGCACAGCTCCTGACAGGAGGGGACAGCCGGGGGGGTCGGGCTCTGCTCCAGGGAACAGGGACAGGAGGAGAGGGAACGGCCTCAGGCTGGGCTGCAGGAAGTTTAAACTGGAGATTAAGGGAAATTTCTTCATGGAAAGAGTTGTCAAACACTGGCACTGTTGAACACTAGTGGAGCCACTGTCCCTGGGGGTCTTTAAAAGGTGTGTGAATGCGGCACTTGGGGACGTGGTTTAGAGGTGGTTTTGTCGGTGCTGGGTTAAGAGTCTGACTCCATGACTTTAGAGGTATTTTCCAGCCTAAACAATTCCATGAGTCGGTGTTGTGGGAGAAGCTTGTGGTAAATTGCAAAAATTTGGGAGAAGCATGGTGGGATTACGAAATTTTCTATTTGCAGTTATGGAGAGAGATTCTACTGGCATCTGGTTCAGGTGGGAAGATAAGGCTGCCACTTCTTAGCCTGTTTGTCAGAATGGGATCTCAGTTAATTGTTCAGAAATAGATGGAATTTTCTTTTATGGGAACTCAGTACAAAACAGAAGCTTGGAAACTTAAACTGCAGTTTACTGGCAGCACATGTCCATAGGACACAGTAATGAAAAAGTACAGAGTAATGGAAGCAGGAATTGCATCTCCAAGCTAAATATTTATGTATGAATTGACCTTGGCTCTTTCTACTCCCTTCATTGCCCTTTAATATTTTAAAAAGGAAGTAAATACCAGTGAAAAATCATTTGTTGTATTGAATGCTGTTCCCCCGGATACCTCTCATCAGATGGTAACTTTGATTCCAAAGATATTAGGGAGGAGGAAAATGTTTATGTTGCTGTTTTACAGCAAGGCAAATCGAGTACAAGAACATTATCTGTAATATATGTATAATTGCACAAGGAAATGATTTAGAGAAAATGTATTTAAAGATGAACATGAATCAAGGTCTTCCCCTCCCCCAGCCCCTTATGATACTTCACTGTTAATTAATTCTTTCAGACTTAAGGATATTGCAGCTCTCTGTCTGCTCCTGGTTCTGCAGGAAAATCAAAGCACTCTGACTCACCACGCTTGTATTTGGTAATCTCGCAGGTGAGAATGAAATCTTGCCCTTTTTAGCAAACTTCAGCTTTCCTTGGTGACTGTTGATGATTTCCCACTGAAATCGTGCAGCTGGTGAGAGAAGTGTGCTCCCTGCACAATTCCCTACCCGCAGGAATTCCTGCCTTGTGGGATGCTCCAGCAGGGAGCAGGTGAATCTTTGGCACTGTGCTCAGATCAGGGATTCGGAGGCTCAGGTTCCCTGTTCCAAATTTTATCCCCATCTTGTTTTATAACCTTGGGCAAGTTAGTTTTTCCCACGTCTCACTTATGTCTATTGTAAGTAGCATCTGTGTTTCTTTTCTATCTCTCAGGAGTTTGGGGGAGCTTAATGTGCAATAACTTGTGAAATATTTGATGCTTTCCTGATGAAAGGTGATCTGAGGGCAGCGTGTCTTCAGGTTGGCTCCTATTTGTCAAATGATAACTTCTCTAAGTTTGATAGCATCAAATGATAACTTCTCCAAGTTTGTTTAGATCTTGGCTGTCATCCATGAACATGTGTTGGACAAAATCAGAGGAGCTCCTTCTTCACCTTCCAAAATCCCATGAACACAAAGTGGTGCCAGTTCTTTCTTGTAGGGGGAGATCATAGAATTATGGGGTGGTTTGGCTTGGAAAGGACCTCGAAGATGTTTTTCCACCCCTTCCACACCTCCTGCTATCCCAGGCTGCTCCAAGCCCTGTCCAGCCTGGCCTTGGACACTGCCAGGGATCCAGGGGGAGCCACAGCTTCTCTGGACAATCTCCTTTATTCCTTCCCATAGACACAGATAAAGATCCACAGGAACCTTCCCAACCCCTCCTTGTGTGTCAGGTGCTCCATCCCTTCATTATTTGCTGGATTTGCACCAGGACATCCACGTCTGCCATGTAGTTCTTGTGTCTCTGGGTCTGTTTTAATTCTCTCTGCACACATCAGGCCTAATTCAAACCTCTCTGTACTGTCACATTTTTCTCTGTGTGTATTTTTACACATGTATGTATATTTTAGGATTTATTTGGAGATAGCTGATGCACAGGGCAGGATTTCCCAGGTGATTCTTACTTGATTAAATTTCAGTCTCTGCTTCATCAAATATTTGGCTTTGCTGAATAAATTGGTGTATTATGTTCATCCTGATTTACTGTCTTGGTGCTGTCCACTCAGTACAGAAAGCTAATAATCAGTGTGTCAGTAGCTGTTATATTTTCATTTAAGGGAAAACATACTAATTCTTTTTCTGAGACAACATACAAGAGCAGAGATTTATTTTTTTTGTGCAACACTGACTTGTCTGGAATGTTTCTTGCTAGAAGCTGAGGCTTTAATGTTTTTTTAAGGCTCCTTGAACAATATTTTTGGTTCTTTTGGAGAGCTGAGAATGCTTTTAATACTTGGCCTTGTTAAAGTCTGGAGGTATCCCTGCTGTGCTGGTGGCTTGGACACCAGGACTAGCTTAAAACCAAGATTAGAGTGTGTTTTGAATTTTGTGAATTGAAAAAAAAAACAAGCCAGTTTTTTCTTTTATGGTGTGTGGAATGGGCTGGGGCTGTTTGTGGTTTAACTCCCTGAACTCATTTCCAGGGAGTGCTGCTACCAAGTGTAGTGCTGCGTATTTGACACCTCCAAAATCCTTTTTCTGCCAGCACTCTCTTTCAAGCTTATTTTTGCATTTGTTCACGTCTTAATATAACATAGCAGACTTTGTAGGAAAAAGAGGAGGGTTTTTCCATCGATGGAGCTAAACTTGGAGCACTCAGTAGAAACAATTCCTGCTGTGTGCTGTGGGTTAGGGCTGTCTGCCCAAACCATCCTGGTTACCCTGGCCTGGGATGGTTTGCACCTCTGGTTCCCATCAGAGGCTTGACAGTGCTGCTGTCTGTTTGCATGGACCAATCTTGTTAAATTTAATGATTTCTCAAATACTACTCTGTGAACTGCAAGCTCTGCAGTAACAGGTTTGATAGTATTTGAAAAGTGTGCATTAAACGGGGTAAGAGAGAGCTCCTGGGCTCTGAACTGCCCTGCTTCAGTGAGGAAATACCTGGGTGTTTCTCTGGGCTGCTCCGTGTCCTTGAGCTCAGCAGCAGGGCTGGGGTAGTGCTCATTGTGCCCGAGCTGGAAGGAATTCCTGCTTTAGTGTAGTTGTAGTGTTTTAGAATTTTCCTTTCTCTCTCATGGAGAATACAGATAAACTGTACTTTCTTAATCTCTGTGTTTTGTGTTAGAGGTGTCCAAGCCATAACCAATAGGTCTTTGGGGGTGGATTGTCTTTGGCCAATAGACACTTGTTTATTACTGTGTATAAAAAGAAGTTCCTGTAAATAAAACCTTCTTCTTCGCCATCTTGAAGCCTGTCTGCCTGACTTCCCTACCTGCTTCCACAAATCCCACGAACAACAAGAGCAAACCATACTTTAGGATGAGCCTTTTCTGGCTGAGCTGATGGCCGAGTTTGGGCAGGCTCCTCTGGGAGGCTTTGGTTCACCTTGGAGGAATCCCAAGGAAACAGCCTGGCCAGGATCAGCCCCAGTGGTGTCTGCAGCTGAGCTGGGGCACTGTGTGAGTGGATGCAAAAATGGGGCATTCACCTCTTTTTTTCAGACAGGAAGGAAATATGTCAGTTTTCACTGTATTCTTGCACTATTGCTTATTTTATTGGGGAAACTTTCAGGTTTTGTATTCCACGATGTAGCAATTGGAGTATTTTCCTGATGAATAAAATCTGAATTGGTACTCCAACACTTGTTGAGGAGCTGTCTTTAGCAGAAAGCATGGAAACCCTTTGCTGCAATTCAGAACAAAACATTACTTTGGAATGAACAATTAAAACCTATTGATTTCTAACTTGGAGGTATTAAAGCAAGGAAGTTTAGTGTCAGCTGCTAAATTGTTTTCTCTTAGCAATTCCCTGTTTTGTCATACAGATAAAGCCTTGCATGTGGAGCTGACTGCTTTTTCCCTTCCCCTGCCACCTTCCTCCAAATCTTTTTTCCACATCTGTGCCGAGCTGTGGATAAGCACAGGCTGAAAATTGTCAGAATTACCAATGGGTGTAGAAATATTTCTGAATTGGGCAGTAAGAGAAGAGCTCCTCTGTGAAAGCTCTGCTGGCTTTGGGAACCAGCTGAATTTTGACAGGAGTTTCTGTCAGGTTTCCCTGCCCTGTGGATTCTGTACTGGGGACAAAAAAAATAGCAAGGTGAGAATTTTCTCCCAAACTGAGGTTGAGTCAAATGGGTTTTTTCTTTGAGTTAAAGGATGTCAGCCTGCACAAAATCTCTCCACACAAGCTGGAGATCCTGAGGAAAGCTGGGAATAACCTCCCTGCTCCCACAAAACCATGTAGTAAATATTTTACCATCTCAAAGTAAGAAACTTTTATGAACAAGTTTTGGATCTTGGGGGGTGATTGTATCCCCCCTTCCATTTTTTTGAGGGTTTAAAACTTAAAATAATGTAGTTGTCTGTAATTCAAACAGTCTGCTCTGCACTCTTGTGTTTGACCCTAAATGCTGCAGATTCAAATGTCTTTATTTTGCAACCCTAAAGGTTCAAGAATGTGTATTTATATCCACTTGTGCACATATTCTAATACAGAAGAGGGGACAAAGGCTGCTGGGAGTGGGTCTTGAAGAGAGTTCTATTAATCCTAACAAAGCTGGAAAGTTGGTTAGCAATCCTGTAAGTAAATGATGTGATTTTGGTTTGAATTTCTCTGCTATTAATGATTAAAGGTAAATTAGAGTGTTATAAAAAAAGAGGAGTTGGTGGAAAGATTGTAATTTGCATATATGGGCCCAAGTAATTTCAGGTATGGTAATTTCTACTATATCAAGAAGGATGCTTAAGAAAATGCTTGGGAAGGAGATTAATTTTTAGATTTGAAAAAAAATAAGAAAAAGATCAGTTTTTCTGATGTATCTGACTTTCATTGATGCCGCTCACAGATAAAACAGCAGCAGCTGAATTTTGGCTGTGCCTTCAGCTGTATAGAGGAGACCCCGAGGCATCCTTTGAATTCCTGTCGAGGTTTGTGCTTACCAGCTGAGCAGCTGTGCTCAAGGAGCTGCCTCGAAGCCCACGGGTGGAAAAGCTCCTGGGCACGTGTTGGAGCTGCCCCACAGCCATCCCCTCCTTCCAGCTTTGTGGGACCAGATGAGTCCCGGCGTTTTTAAGCCAACTTTCATCTTGTGATGCTCTCCTGTGAGCGGGATCTGTGTTTGCAGACCTTTGACGGGATTATCACCCACATTTCAGCTGACAGATGGTTCCCTGGGAGGAGGTGACGGGTTTAAGTTCAAGTCCCGGCAGGGACAGGGACCTTGCTCCGCTCTGATTGCAGATCCTCGCTCTCCGTCAATATTTGGTGGTTCTGCTTCTCATCTGTTGGAATATTGCCCTTCTCAGGAAAGCAAACATTTGCTCTTCCTTCCTTTCAATATTGGGCTGTGAGAGAAAGGTGGTGATTACTGCTTCATACCAAGGGTCTAAAAGGCATCGAAGTGCTGCTGGTTTGTTTTTCTTAAATGCCAACTTGTTTTTCTGCTTGGATTGCTGAAAATAATGTGGTGTGTGTGTAAGTGTTCTATAACATGTGCAGATGGAGGCCCTGACTAACTGTGAGGTTTGGGGAGTATCTTGGCCCCAAACTAGGAGGATTAATCACATGTAGGAAGTTATTCCTATGGTTTCACTTTTGCCAAATGTAAAGCTTCTCTGGCACGTACAGTATCATATTTGGGCTGATGTCCAAAAATAAAAAATGGTCAATAACGATTGCCAGTTACTCTGGCAAGGAACCAATTATCCCATTCTGTTTCCATCCCTCTGTGCACATGTCAATAAATAATCACTCACCCATGATCTCAATCAACTCTCTCTGATTAAACATATGTGTGCTGAAAGCTTTGAAACTCTAAGTGGTAGCAAATATCAAAATGCCTTTACTCATTTGGATTTCTTTCCATCTGTTAAAATACCTATTGAGGCCTTAAACTGTTTGATTACCCTTAAAGCCGACTATGGAAAATCAGTTACACATGGCACGGGCTGATCCATATTGACACTGAAATACCCCTGCTCTGTATGAACATTGTAACAGCACTGGGAAAGTGTCTCAGCACTGAATAATGGGATGCTGGGCGGCAATAATGGGATTTCTGTCCATTTCAGAGCTGCTCAACTTTGAAAGTTGTACAAAGTGACTTTGTAGCTGTCCTTGTTTGCGAGCAGATTTATAATAAGCTGTTCTGCATGCAAATTATGCATGCTCGAGACTTTCAGATAAAGCCAAGATTAAAAGAATTATTTTCTAAACAGTCAATAGATATAGTAATGGGTGTTGATAGAGATGATTTTTGAGGCTGGAGTGGTTTTAGTGGTATTTGTGTGGACTGCACGTTCCCAGGGTCACCTGTGGATTCCCCAGCCCACGACGATGCTCCAAAATAACACTGACTTTGTCACTTTGATCCGTGTCACCTGCAGCACGCAGCATCAGCTTGGCTCCTGGGCTCTGCAAAAGCAAGAAATACCAGTTTTTTTGGAAGTCCTGGCCATGAAATCTATTTTCCCATCCACGTGCCCTGTACTGCAGGAAAATACAGGGAAAAGGGTGGTGACACCAGTGTGGGAGTTCTTGTCCTTGTTCACCACTGCTCTACACGTTGGGACATCAAACATTGCACCACTCAGCTTTAGTTTTGATGGCAAGTTTTCCTTGGAGTGCTCAAGAGCAGATGTGCCTTTAGTTTAGGATTATTTACCACGGGGATGTTGGGGGAGCTGCTGGAGTACGAGGCTGACGCTCTGTGGGCTGAGCCTGCAGTTTGCCAGGAGCACAATTTAGCGTTAAATGTAAATGCAGGGCTGCAGATGGCATCCTCGGGTTTCAGGCAGATGAATTCAAGCTGCTGCCGAGCTGGGTTTGAATTATCTCCCACCGTGGAAAAGCTGAAGCTGCACGAATTGGACCTTGGGTTTGTCTTTGTTCGGAGGAGAGCAGATTGCTCATTTAATGACTGACAGCGTTTTGCACTGAGAAAACCCCAAGTTCTCACAAAGTTCCAGGTGCAAGGTGCCTGGGCTGTGACAGATTTTTCTTGTCTTCTTGCTTTGTTTACCTGATTGCAGCCATGTTGTATTTCATGCATCAGTGATCGCCTAATTTGTAATGATCCTGCACTTCCATGAACTTTCTGTGCTCAACCAAACAGAATTTGTCTCTTTTTTTATGAAAAAAAGAAAGTTCTGCTTTCTATTGATTCTCTCAGGGGAAAAAAAAAAAAGAAAAAGAAAAGGCTATAAATAGTAATATTCTACCTATTTGCATTTAGTTCTTTCTGTTGGATGTGGTGGTTTTTTTTTCAGTCCTTGCTGCAAATTGTTGCTGGGCAGCATTAGCAGCTGTTCCTCCTGTCATATGCTTTTAAATACAGTATGACACCATAAATTTAGTAAATCTTTTATTGGGATGAATAAAAGTGTTAAATATGAAGGTTATGATATTTTCATTTGACACTGTCTTGAATTTAGTAAAACTCTTTTCTGTGCTGTACCAAAGCTGAGTTGTTGATGTTTATTTTCCTGTTTTTCTGGTGCTTATATAATCGAGGTAAGCCCATAAAAACCAATCATTTAGGATTGTGTAATGTAGAAATTTCTGTGGTTTAAAAGCGGGAAGTGGGGGGAAGATGAGGCTCTTATGTCAGATTTTTTAGCCTAAACCCCTTGGATCTACCTTGTGCTGCTGCTCAGAGATCATTTCCTACAATGTATAGCTGTATTTAAACCCTGATCTCAAAGTTAAAGGAGTTCAGCTCTTAAGATCAGCCTACTTGACTTCAGTAGGACTGAGCTTGGATACATAAGTTCTGTGCAAAGTGAGTAATATTTATCAAATAGGTTATTCAAAGATATTTTTTTATGCACAGTGTTTCCCCTGGTGCTTTCTTTTGGGGGCTTTGCTATTTCTCCCTCTTTCAATTCATCTGGAGCTCCTGCCTGTGGTGGAATTTGACATTATTTCGGAATAACCTGGTTGTTTCCAGACGCTCTCTGCAGACTGGTTTGGTCAGGTGCTTTAATTGAGCTGCAGGACCTTTTGATCCCATATATTCTATATGGCACAGCCAGGTCAGGACACACTTCTTCACTCCCCTGTGAAGCTGCAGAATGACTGAAAGCTTGCCCTGCTGTGCTGCCAGAGCTGTGGCAGGGACCTGGATCCCTGTGTTAACCCTGCTCCCAGCACCTCTGGGCAGTCAAGGCACAGCTGAATTCCACCAAGGAAGAAAAAATGCATTTAAACCGTGTATTCTTGTCAATAATAATATATTTTCAATGCCTGGAGTCTGAGAACTGGTATTAAAGTTGGATTTCATTGCAGGGCACAGTTGCTTCCTCTCTGGTGCAAGGGATGTGTAAGGGCACAAATGTCAGGTGGTGTTAATTCCTTAATGCACACCAAGAACTGCTTTAGTTACTGCTGTCTTGTTTCTATAGTAAAAACCTCCCACATAACAGAACTTGAGAAAAAATAATCTGTAAAAGTAATTTTCTTATACTGGAAGAAGCTAGAGGAGGAGTTGGATTTGTGGTTTTATTATTTAACTCCCTGAAAATAGTTTAGGGGTTCAACAGGAGTTATTTTCAAATTAAGATTAAACAAGATGGGTAAATGGTTCTTAAAGCCCCCTCTGTGCTTCATAAAAGCATAAAGCATTTTCACTTGGTGTCATTTGGCTCCTGAATTTTGCAGAGCAGCCACTCTTTGGGGCTGCTGTGTTTGGGATAGATTTCGCTGACCATCCTGTGAGCCTGGACAAATTGCTGCAGTTGACAAGATGTCCCCAATCTGAATAGGCAGATGCCGCACTAAAAGTGATTTGTGTATGAGAGAATGTGTGTGTCCAGAAGGTAATGTACAAAACAGCAGCAAAGTTTAACTTTTATTACTTTGGGGCAGGTTGGGGGCAGATGTCACTGCATTGAGGATGGAAAATTGCACGATGTGAATGTACTCGGTGCCAAAGGAAACTTGATGGGGCCCGGGATGACATGATCAATAGAAAAAGAAATATGAACAGATCAATAACTTCAGATAGCTCTTCTAATTCAGAGAGAGGCGCAGCATCGATTTGTAAAATAAGAGTACGGATGCAGCAGTTACAACACGCCGTGCGTACACGTATTAGATAATAAAATCACGTGCAATGCCCTCAGCCCCAATCAAAGGCAGAGAGTAAATCATCGAAGAGTAATGTCTGTCCCCTCTGAAGCAGGAGGCCGTGGAGCATGGAGATGAACAAAGGGAGAGAGGGAAAACAGCGCCCACCGAGGGTGTTCATCCATCAGCAGGATGAACAGCCCTTGCTCCACGCTGTGTAACTGTCCTGCACCATGCCACGAGTGAATTAGGAGCGTCACGCCGTGCAAAAAGCAGAGTTCGATACTGTGGACAGCTCCAAATTGCTCACATGCAAATCCAGACAGCTGTTTTGGGAGCTGTTTAATAAATAAAATCAGGAAAATTCAGTTCTCCCTCCTGATGGATCCTGCTTCTTGCCGGTGTAGATATGTGAGGAGAAGTGCTGACTTTCACTGGGACTCGTTGATGTGCTGGAATTTTAAAATTTATTTTGTTCTTACACTTGATTCTGTTTACGGTTGAGGTGCCCTTTCCTAGCCTCGGTTTCCTAAATGGGTCCCTGTTTTTTAGGGACAGATGTTGCCCATGGATCCCCTGTTAGGAGTACATGAAGGGGGGAAATTCAACAAGGTTGCAGAAATAGGTTTGATCCACGTGGCAGGCCTGAGGTGAACAGCAGCAAGTTCCTCACCTGGGTGAGAAAAAGATATCATTGTACAAAAATAACTGTTAGAAGAATTATATTATTAAAAAAAAATACAGCCCCCCCTTGTTTTTATGGCTTTCAGTGCCCATTCCACACATACTTTACCACTGACTTTTCCTGTTGCTGTGTTTGTGGATGAATATCTCAGTTCCAACGTGATAAATCACGCTGCTTCATGTTTGGGGATGTGTTAAGCTGAAGTAGATGGGGTTTGTGTGTGACACAGGATTGTGCAGAGGTGAGTTGTGAACTGCCTTCAGAAATCTGAGCACCTCTGGACACCGGGTTGAAATTGGGTATCTGAGGCCCATGTGACACAGAATTGCTCAGGATTTAATATTGCAGCTCTTCTGGCAGTTCTCATTTCAGGTAGGCAGTGTCAATTAATTATTAAGAGCCCTACATGAAATTGTGGTCTTTAACATTATTAAAGTTTCTTTCATTTTTGGTTTTTGAAAGTGGGGTGTTATCTTCCCAAGTGCTCTGCTGTGTGTTGAGCTGAGTGTGTTCCTCACTTGCCTTAGGGAAAATTTATAATATGAGTCAGAATGGAAAGCTGCACTTTTCTAGCTTTTCAATGCCTTTGCTGCGGTGGTGGGGGGAATAACTGTCCTTGAAAGGGCAGATTTTGCAAAATTCTCTTTTTTGTCAGAAAATCTGCATGGGGAGTGAGTGTGGGTGTGTGTGCTATACAGGTGTGCGTTCTGCCTGTGTATTGGGGGGAAAACCCTTCAAATACCGAAATTATACAGACATAAAGCTTTTCCTGACAGCCTGGTGGGACCAGCCCCTATTTAGGCTCAGAGGTCACACAGTGTAAGCGCTGTTGTTACGGTGTCAATGAATAAAAATGAAAAAGCTCAGCCCCACGTGGGACTGCTCCTTTGTGCAGCCAGGGATGAATTCCTGACCCTTTGCCAAGGTGGTAAACACTCTGTTCCTGCATCTTTGCAAAACAAACACCTGTGTGAAACCCCTGTGAGGCTCCCCTGAGCAGAAACTCTGCTCGAGGAGAATTGCAGCCCTCTCTGCCCATGCTGCCATTGGGAAAACCTAAAACAAAATAATCCTTCCAAAGCAATTTCTAAATAAGCAGCTTTAGTTATTCAGCCTTCTTCCTATGCATCTAAATGATGTGTTGTCAGAGATAATGGTGTAGAGAGATGTTTTGGAGTGTTATAAAAATGTTATCGCGTTAAAATGCGAGCACGATCCCGCTCAAGCCATTCTATAAATATCTTATTATGAAAGGCTCAGAGATGTTTCTCTTAGCAAATTTAAAATAATCATTAGAATCCTTCAGCAGATTGCTGTTAATTGGATTGAGAATTAAACAGCTTTGTATGAGTGCAAAGTTAATTAATAGCTCATTACTTTTTAATAAGGCAAATTCATTTGGAAATAAGAGATGCCACAGAGTTTACCACAGATTTGAGATGAGATTGGGAATATCGGCCATTCTTTGCGAGAGAAAAGATTTATAATTAAGTTGCCAAGGTTGGCTGGTGGTGAGGGAGATGGAAAGGAGCAGAATTGATTTTTGACTCCTCTGACAGAGCGAGGTTTTGGGGTCCCTTGGGGTACCCTGTGCTGTGCTGGGGCATCGGGCACAGCCTCCTGACCCTGCACTTCTGCGAGGCTCTGGAGAAATGCAGCACTGTGGAACAACTGTGGGGATCTAAGATGCCCAGAGCATTGTGTAGTCAAGCCAAACGTCCAAAAAAAAGAAAAATTTTATTCAGAAGTGCCTCCTACAGAACAAAATGTTGATGGCTTTTTTCCTTTCCTTGACAAGTATTTACCTCTCGAAGTCTCTTGGCCACAACCAGCTCTTCACTTTCCCTCTTTCCCCCTCCTTTCTCACCCCCCACACCCTCTGCCTGCTCCCATCACTTTTCCATGCCCGTGAACTCTCCACAGACCTCTCACACTCGGGTGTGCTCATTTATCTCCTCATTTATCTCCCTGCACTGTGGATTAAGGAGCTGCACCTCAGTCTTTGTCTGTGCCACCTTTTGTGTGTGCCCTGCCAGCTCTACCATGGGAATATTTCGTGCCAACGATCCCAAAGCAGGACTGGAAAGGTGAAATTGCGGAATATTAGAGAGTGAGGGGATGCCTTGCCCATGAAGGAAATGTGGGAATGGTCCCTGCCCTGTGCTGCAGCGGGTGCCCCCTCATGCCAAGGGAAATGCCCTGTGGGAATTTGAAGTAATTTCATCAACCCTTCCCCTTGCTGGTGTTCAGGAAGTTTTTATGGAAGGGATCCTGTTGATATATCAAGGGCTCTTATCTTAGTCAACATGGATTTATGGATGAATTGCATCAGTTTAATTCTTTATTAATTGGTTTCTATATCAGCTATTCAGTTATTTCACCTGGGGTTGATGCCAAGCTGTAATTTGGCATTTCTGTAATTTGGCATTTGTAATTTCTGTAATTGCTCAAGTCATTTAATTTGTCCTTTAAAAACATTAAAAAACCCCTCCCCTGCAAAAAAAACCAAACAACAAACAAAACTCCACTGCATATCTCCTTTAGGCTAAGTTGTAGTATTTGGTTTTTACTCAGTACACAGAAGTAAATTGCATAACTCATTTATTTCTCTGCAAACACACCACAGATTTTGGAACTTCATGTATTCTAGAGCTGTGTTTCTCCCCCATTTCCCTATTTGCAGGGGCAGCAGGGATCTTCCCATTCAGTGGATGAATTTAAAATCTCACTATTTTGAATGCATAAATCCAGAAATCTGTTCTCTGTCACCTTCCTCTTTATTTTCTTGTTTGGCTGCAGTTAGCAAAGTGGCTTCCAGTCGTGTTGAAATAGGATAATATTTTGTGCCACTTATTAAACCTGCCTGCTTTTGAAAATCAGTTTTGTTTTTTTCCCTTTCTCCTCTGTGAAGTCAGGATGCGGTCACCATCTGCTCCCTTCCCTTCCACCTTTTCTCCTCCCCTAAAAAATACAACTGTAAAACTCAGCCGAGTGAGAGTCTGTTATGATGGGTACAAAAAAATCTTTGTTTCCTGATCCAGTTTGGGGAAGGAAATACCCTTTGTGTCACCGTGCCATGGCCAGTCCTGTGGGCCCCTGAGCCAGAGCAGCCCCGTGGTTCACAAATGGCTTTTACAAGCAATAACTGGAAATGAATCAAGAACAGAAGCTGATGGGGTTTGTGGCTTCTTGAATGGTGATTTTGGGATGAGGTGGGAGATCTGATCTAGATTAAAAAAACCTGAAGATGGTACCAAGATTCTGGCTCACAGGGAATCTTGAGGGAGTGTTCCAGCTCCTGATAAAGCTGAGCCTCAACAGCTCTTTTTAGAGTAAGAAGAGAAGTAATTTAAATATTAAGAAGCAGTTTTGTTCCTGAATGAAAGCAAGCTTCAGCAGCATCCCCCTGTGAGCTGGTGTGCCAGGTGAGGAGTTCTGCCCGCTGGTAACTCTGACTGGGCACTTCTGGCTGCATCAAATCTTCAAATCCACAGCACTTGCTGTGCCAAGGGATGTCCCTTGCACATGGACCCATCTGTGTCCTGACCTCAGAGGTCTCCAGCCATCAGTGATTTGTCATTTGAAATCTCTCCTTAAAAAAAGTGCCAGAGAATACTCTGACACTTTATCATCCCATCTCTGATCTGTTGCTAATATTTTGAGGAGTTATCGAAATCACTGGGTTAGAAATGGAGCTGAGGATTTCCAGCATCACCTGGAGAGAAGGAAGGGGGGGAAACACCCCAAACCCCTCTAGGCTTGTTTAGGAATAATTAGGTCAGAACAAATGCCTGAAACACACAGCTGATTTTTCAGCTGTTTCTAGGCTGTGTTTTCAGCTGTATCCAGATTTATTTCTGGGACAAAGCACCCTGTTCCTAGGAGTTTTCTGAACTGATGTGGAGCGTCCAGGTGATGGTCACTGTTGGTGGTCAAGTGTCCAAGGCCGGGCTGGACAGGGCTTGGAGCCACCTGGGCCAGTGGGAGGTGTCCCCATGGCAGGGGTTGGAACTAAATGGGCTTTAAGGTCCTTTCCAACCCAAAGCAGTCTGGGATTCCAGGATCCAAGCCAAACTTTGTGTTACCAAACGCTTTGAGCAGAGAAGTTCTGCTGAAGCTGCATCCTTGTAGGCAGGAAATGAACTTGAGTGAGATGGCAGCAGGATGGGGGGTTTGCCTTTAACACTGGAATTTCAGTGCTCTCTGCAGGGTAAATCCAGGTGCCTTTTCTGTCAGCAATCCCAGCATTTATCCCTGCCTGCTTTCCAGCCCGGAGAGCTGCACTGAACCCTGAGGTGACAATCCCCAGCTCTGCGATTTCCACCCAGGGCAGGCACTTCTCATTTTACCTGTTAACACCTTGTTTTGCTCCAGTGGTGGGGAGAGATGATAGCTCAGAGATGGAGGATGCGCCTTCAGGGCTGTGATGCTCTAATTGGAGCAGGAAGGAGTCGAGGAGCTGCATTTTGGGATTAAAGGAGCCACCACGAGCCTGATGAGTGCTGCAGGCACTGAGAAGGTGCTTAATGCAGCTTTTACCACTTAATCAAGAAAAAGTGTCTGGGCATCAGTATCACTTATGGGCTCTCAGAGACATCAAATCTGGGCTTTCACTGAGGGGTTTTTTTTTTTTTCCTTCTCTTTGTTTTTTTTTTTTTTTTTTTAAACTTCAAGATATTTTTAAAATAAGATGAACTGATGCTTTTAATTTAGAAGTGGCATCCCAAGCTCCAGTGAAGGAGTGGATTTAAAAGAGCCTGAAATAAGGATGTGTTTATTCTTGTGATATGGGTGAGAAGAATGTCTGTGTCTTCAGGGGCATGATGGCCTTAAAAGCCCAGATGTTTAAGAAAACTATTAAATAAAAGTCCTTGAAAAACAGCTGTAGAAGTGGATCATTGTTATAAATTTTTTTAGATTTTTCAAAGAGAAATCTTTGTGTATGAGCATCAGGAATGGTGAAAAAAAGACATTCAGGTGTGAAACAGGGTGGATAGTTTTGGCAGCACAGTCTGTGATTAGAAATTTGGGTTATCATCCAAATAATCTCTCAGTTTAAGGGCCAATAAGATTTTTCCCCAGTTGATGTGTTTAAAAACCTGCTAAAATCCAGTTAATTAAAATAAGTGGTTTCTTTTCCTTATGTGTAAACTATCTGGTACTTGCTGTAGGGTTGGGTTTTGCATGATTTTTTGAACAGATTTAATTTCTTTTGTGGTTTTGACATTTGTGATAAATGTTAAAGTAAAATAAGATGGGATTGTCTTTGTGGTTTGCATTTTTTTAATTGCAATTCCTGCTAATGGTAGTAGGAACTTAATCCATGTAAAGTCTCTGAAGAACTCAAATTGTGACTATTATTGTAAACTAAACCATTGATATCCTACAAGCAAATGAATAGGAATTGAACTAGCTGATGGTTCTGACAAGGAAGAAAAGAGTTGTTTTGATTTTATTTTTTAAAGTTTCTCTAATTTTTGTTACATTTTTAACGCGTACACCACCCACGAGTTGTGTATGTAAAATGAATTTTTCATCGGTGTGCAGATAACAACATTACCTTTATTAACTTTATTTTTGGAGAATGAAACCATCCTGAAATGTTTTCCAAGAGGAATCAGTAAAAAATTTGCACTGTGTCTCTCTGCCCAAAGCAAGTGTCTTCTGAGGTGATGAATAGCTGGAAAGATGAAATTTGCACCCTCTGCAGATGGTTTTCTATCACTTACCTCCAGATGGGTATAAATCTTCCAATATTTTCCCCTCCAGCCTTGCTGTGAGATGTCTCAGGTTTTTTTAATCTGGCATTTTCATTATGTTCCAGGAATGCTGGAGAACAATTGTGTTTCCTGTTGGTGAAAGTGGCCAGAAAATGGGTTTGGCCACTGCTTTCTTCACAGGTCAGCCTTGTCTGCTGTGCACTTCTGACCTTTTCTGAAAAATGCCAGCTTTCGTTCCTTGTAAGGCATTTACATTTAAGGAAAATCTGCTTCCATGGATCCACAGGTCACAAACATCTCTTTTATTGTCCATGGTCAGCCCTAAAGTGATGATCCAGTTGCAAGATCCGGTTATCCCCAGGGAGGTGCAGGGAATGTTGGATTTCAGTGTGGCTCGTCCATAATTTTGGTGGGTTTTGTGCCCAGGTTCCCACCATGTGCTTTATTTCCTACAACTTCTTGTTGTAGGAAACAAGAATAATCCCTAGTGATGAGCACTATTCATGACTGGGTTTGGCACTTGAGATTGAAAGGAATGGGGGAGTGTCTTTACAAACAAATGGCTGGTAAGGATAAGACCTGAGTCTGCTGGTAAGGTAACTTTGATACTGAGAGATAGAAGGAACAATGGGTAGGATTTCCATAGGAATTTCCCTAATTAGATTTACCCAAAACTGTGATAATAAACTACAAGAATAGAGACACAAGAAGAAGAAAAGGGAATGTATATTGGGGATGTCTGTATTAGGGGGGATGTATATTAATTAGGTGTTCTGGAAAATCTGTACCTCTCGAGTACCTCAGCCAATGGGGAAAGAGAGAGGGAACCTGCGGTCGGGAATTCGGATAAAAGAGGCTGCGTCCTCTGTCAATCTGAGAGACCCCATGGGAAATGCCCATGACCTCTCCCTTTATTCATGAATAAAGCTACAGGACTCCTCTGTCTCCTTTTTGGACACACACCTCTGGCGTTTGTGGATTAATTTTCCTGACAAGATGAGGTGGAAAATTGGGGTTTAAAGCCATAGAATCTTAAAATATCTCTGACTGGAAGGCAAAAGAGGCTTGTCTGTGTTGTTGAACGGTCAGAGGGAGCCCAGATCTGGGGCCTTGAAGTGTTGTCTTTCCATCAGAGCTGAACAAGTGACCACAAATCCCACATGATTGGCACCCAGCTGACGGATGCTCCAAAATCCCAGCCTGCTTCCAGGGCTGAGCCGCAAGGTGATGTGTAGGGCAAGGCTGCAGGAAGTTAAATGAAGGCTCAAGAGCTCTTCTTGCCTTCCCATCAAGCCTCCTTTCCAAGAGAGGGAAATAAGATGAATGCTGCTTTCAAAGAGAATGATGGGACTGGGGAAGAGATGGTTTGCCTCAAGGAAATACGTTTGAATAGGTGCTGGCTTGAGCAAGTGAATAATTTATTTTGAGGATAAGGCATAATTTTGTGTGTTTCAAGTCTGTAATTTTAGTCCTTTTCTTATTTGCTTGAACAGTCATAAATTAATTTTTTTAAGGAATTAAAGGCAATATTAGGGGTTTGTCTGTTGGGTATTGCAATGTTAGCTGTCAAAATGTTTAATTGATTTTTACTTTATACTTATCAGCTAAGATTGTTTTCACACGTGGACGTTTAAAGAAGGAAGCACAACATAGGTACCTCCACGCAGTTTCAGATTTCAGTTCCTGATTTAACCATCTGGCCCAGGCAGTTTATTTTTCTCTTTTGAGATTCTTGTGTGTCAAACACTCGTGCTTGTGGGAAGTCTTGGTGTGTGAGTTTCACTTCTGTGTTTTTAAAGACGTGCATTTCAATAAAATAATGGTTTTCCTGTATTTTTTTAGTAGATTATGGAGAGGCAGAATGCAAATCTCTTGAAAGCTGCACCCAAAGAGCAGCAAAATCCACACAACTAATCTGATGCAAAAGCATTTTTTCTCAGGATCGGTTTTCCTGAGGTGCTCTGGGATTTTGGGTGGGGCACGGTTTGTGCTCATTGTTAGTTTTTGTATGGATGGGGAGTTGTTTGAGTCAAGTTGAACATTTTGTGAACTAAATTTTAAACAAATAAGTGTCTTCTGTGATGCCTGTAACTGCTGCAGGTGCATTTGAATCCAGCAGGAGCAGCGGCAGATTTGGGGGGACAATTCTGGCTATAAATGAGCTTTACCTGTGTGCTGGCAGAGCTGCCCCTCTGCTGGGCAGGGCTTCTCCCACTTCCCTCCCGGAATGCTGAACCCTGCAGCAGCAGCTGGGATTCAGGGATGCTTCAGACCAAGCAGCTGTTATTTTGATACTTTTTCCTTCTTTTTTTTTTTATTTTTCAGGGCAGATAATTGGTGATTCGCAGGTTAGAAATATTGCCCCGAAATTTTAAAGCAGCGAGGAGAGGAGCCAAGGGGCTTATTAAATTTTGCACTGTGCATGAGCAGAGATGCTTCGTGAAAAACGTGCATAACTAAGCAGTTGGTTTTATAAACCGAGGGTTTGGATTCAAAACGTGCAGGGACAAACGAGGGGCATCGTCCAAATTGCGAGGGAACGCCAACTTCCTTCTGTTTGTCTACTGCCCACCTGTGCTCTAATATCGCACATCCTTCTGGCTGTCTCAGTCTCTGCCTCTGCGTGGGGATTTTTAATTTTTTTATTTTTTTTAGGATGCATTTAGGCATTCAAAACTGAGAACAAAACAGATGCTGAACTTATCCCATCTGGAAGGGGAGATGCTTCCCCCCCTTCTCCCCGGCTGAGCTCCCCCAGCGCAGTCTCCGCCTGGCTGAACATGTCCATTTATACCTATTTAGCACCACTGAGGAGAGCTAACCTGCCTTTGATAGATTTTTGGCCCTCCCCACTCCACGGCACCTTGTTTCTTCTCTGTTGAAGCCTTAAACTGCCTAAAGGATGGGATTTACCATTTCTTTCCGTGCAGAGCAGCTTTATCAGCAGCGCTGATGCTCTGGGTGTTCTTGCAGTGGGAACACAAATCAGCCAGGGGATGCCTGGGGTGGGTGGGATTTGATAACAGCATCTTAGAGAAATACCGACTATTACAGCAGGTTGGGTCTAATTATTCTGAAATAGAACATCCTGTCCGTGTTGCTGTGAATCCTCTCGCGGCTTTGGAGCTGCTTTGGAGAGGGGAGGAGAATCTTTTAGTCCCGATCTCACTCTGTGCCACAGCTTCCCCAGAAAAAGAGCTGCTGGGTCCTCTCCAGTGGGGGAAATGAAGGAGTTGAGATCTGAGAGGTGCCCCGGGGGGAGAACTGCCCCCAGAACTCTGTCCTTGCCCCCAAAAAGCCACTAAGAGCAGCCCAGCCCCTCCATCCTGCCCCTGTTCTCCCACCAACACCACTCTCCTCTCTGTGTTAGCCTGGAATTATTCCTGGGGGCAAAACAAAGGCTCTGCCACGAGAAACATCTCACTGCCATTTGCTCTGGATAATTCAGGAGGGATACTCTGCTGAATGGGCTTGTAATGTTCCTTCCCAAATGGCATTTGCTGGTTTTGCTTGCACTGGTAAAAAAAACCATGAAAAATTTTAGCGTGGAGAGCTTGCTGGTGTGTATTGGGGGGTGGGGATTAAATTAATGATCCTGAATTTAAGGATGCTACTTATCTTTCTGCTTCTATTGCAGTCTTCAAATAAATGAAATTCATGAGGTTTATTGGCTCATAGTTATAAAGCATCAATAACGTTCCCCTTGGCAGGCTTTTATGTGTGTGTGTGTGTGTGTGGTGAATAGAGGGAAATGTAATCTCCAAGTTATCAAACTGTTTTACAGTGTTCTTCTGAACTGCAGAAACCCTTGGGAATATTTATGCCTCTCCTGGGTCTTATTACCACAAAAATTATATGTGTATTTTATGGGATAGGAAATATATTGTACTCCTTTCTGATAATAAACAAAATAGAAATATGAGTCCTTGTACCAAAAAAAAGAAAGAAGGGGATGCTTTTGGGCTGGTTTCAGCTGTCACATCTCTTTGTGGAGCTTTTCCCCTGGTTCTTGACACCCCTGAGGAGGTTCCTGGGTTCATTTGCCTTCTCCCCCTTTAATTCCAGCGGGACCTGGGTGTTCCTGCTCCCCAGGCTGGGCGAGCACAGGCAGCAGCCCAGGACCCTCGAAGGAAACTCAGGGGTGAACAGATAGACAAAACCAAATGCTCATTTGAATTTTTTCTCCCAACTCAAGTGGTAGAGCAGCATGGGAAGAGTCTGCAATCACCTGGCTGTCCCTGGGAATGGCCCAGCTCCTTGGGATGCAGGATCATGCACTTCTGCCGTGTATTTTTATCTCTGAGCTCTTCCCTGGGCTGTGTTTATCCTGCCTCTGTCTATGGAAGGATTGCTCAATGATGTGAGGCTGCCCTGGGCTCCACGTGCCTTTTTTTCCCAGACTTACTGCCCAGTCCTGGATAACTGAGGACTCTGGGAGCTGTTGGAAATGTCTGTGTTTAGGCACCTGCTTGTCCTGACAAATGAAAGGAATAAGGGAGTGTCTTTACAAACAAATGGCTGGTAAGGATAAGACCTGAGTCTGCTGGTAAGGTAACTTTGATACTGAGAGATAGAAGGAACAATGGGTAGGATTTCCATAGGAATTTCCCTAGTTAGATTTACCCAAAACTGTGTTAATAAACTACAAGAACAGAGACAGAAGAAGAAGAAAAGGGGATGTATATTGGGTATATTAATGTACATTAATTAGGCATTCCAGGAAATCTGTACCTCTCGAGTACCTCAGCCAATGGGGAAAGAGAGAGGGAACCTGCGGTGGGAATTCGGATAAAAGAGGCTGCGTCCTCTGTCAATCTGAGAGACCCCATGGGAAATGGCCATGGCCTCTCCCTTTATTCATGAATAAAGCTACAGGACTCCTCTGTCTCCTTTTTGGACACACACCTCTGGCGTTTGTGGATTAATTTTCCTGACACAAATCTGAGCTGTGGGTCTTGTGATTTATTTACAGGTGTCCCCTCAGGATATACGTTCTCTCTTGTCTAACGATTCAAGCCAATTAATGAAAATAATTGATGTGCCCAGAAACTACAGAAAGGGGCCTAGAGAATTCATGTAGATGTAACATTCCTCTTGGAATCCCGGATGACTCTGAGGACCAGGGTTTGGGAGTTTGTGTCTTTGAATGTTATCCATGGGAGAGTGAAACCTGGTGTGAGGAGTAAGGGCAGTGCAGAAAAAACCTTCTCAGGTGATTCCTCTCGATCTGCTGCAGGTCTTGTGTGCTGTGTGAGCGCAAAAATCAGTGCAGTTTGATTTCTCACTAAGTGACAAATACAAGCACATGAAAGGAGCCCTCAGAAACAATAATCTTTTTTAAACTGTGTTTGACCTAAAATCTGCCTTTTCAGAAACTTAGAGCATTGTTTTCTCTTCAGATCATAACTATCACTTGCTTTTAAGGCTTGCACTCACTTGGAGATTAGGAGGCAGTGAAAATATCCTCTAGTGGGCCATTAATATTTGGGGGGACAGAGCTGGGGGAGGAGGAAATGCTGTGGTGGTAGGAATGTGAGCTCCTTGTTTTTTTGTTTTGCTTTTATATGTCTTTTGTGAATTAAAGTAGGGTTTTCATGTCTTTGCTTTAAAAAAGAAAGCTGCTATGTACCAGATTGGGGAATAGGATGTGTTCACCTGCTCAATGTGCTGAGGAGTAAATCCTGCTGAACCAGGCTCTGCTCACCTCATTGTTGATGGCTTTCCCAATTGACTCTATATTTTCAACTTTTTTCTGTGAATGCTGAAATGAAAAGGGAGAAAAAAACCCCCAACCCAACAAAAACTGGACTGCTCCTTAGCAGAACACAAAATTAGCTTGGCCTATGGTCCACTGGTAACACACATGTGCTGTTGTGTTTGTGGGAATAATGCTGGTGAGGATGTCAGGATGAGGCAAATTTACTTTAGATGAACCTTTTATTAAGGAGTTCACTTGATTTTTGCTATAATACTGTACTATCACCAGGACTTAAAGGTCTGTTCTGGCAGTAAGTGCTGCTTTTTTTTTTTTTTTTTCTTCCTAGCTCACTTTTTCTATAAATATTGTTCAAAGTCCTTTCTTCCCGAGAGACCCCAATTATTTTTAGAAATTGCTCAGTATTTTCTACACTCTTTTTACCGTGGAAGTGCAGCTTCCCAGAGTGTGAAATGCAGTTCTTGCCTTTTCATTGTGGAGTCACTCTGTTTCTCCACTTGTTCCCACTGCGTTCGGGCTCTCCAGCCAGCTCGGGGCTGTTCCTTGTGATGCTGGGGAGGTTCTGTGCCAGAAATCCTAATTAGGAGAGCCACGAGCCACAGTTAGGAGCAGAGCAGCTCAACAGGACAATCGAACGTGCAGGTGGCAGTGGAATTGAAGTTGTAGGGGAGTGGAGCTGGAATAGTTTGCAAATGTCAGGGAGAAATTCAGTGAGGGCACAGGGGGAGAACGGTCACTCCTAAAATTTGCTGGAGTTTTCTCAACGACCTTTGAGCCTTTCATCTGTTTTGAATTTGCTTTTCCCTTCTGGTGGGTTGTGCCTGCTGCATCCTGTGCTGCTCCTCCCCTGTCCCAGGAGCTGCCTGGCCCCTGGGTGTGGTGGTTGCTGTGGGTGAGGAGGATACAAATTTGGGAATTCAGCACTAATTAAGTTCCTGGATGTGAGCTGCTTCACCAGCTCCACGTAGAGGATTTGTCTAATGGACTGAGGAAATAGTTCGAGGTGGAGGAACATTTCTTTCCATTAATGTTCGAATGAACAGCAAATTACTGGATTTCGAAGCCTCCGTGTTTCCTGAAGATGAAAGCTTTTTCAAAAATGGGAATTGAACTTTGTTTTAAATCAGAGACAGATGCATTTGTATGGGGGGGGGTGTTTTAAGTAATTTTCTGCATGAATAATTTGAAAGCTGCTGATGACTGGTGAAGAAGGGCTGTAACATTTCTCAGCCTTAGACTGGGGAGTATTTATAATTTTTTCTCTTATAGAATGGGAACTGATTGGGAGAGAGCAAAGAAATTCCCTAGACTTAGCAAATGTCTCAGCATCTGAGCTGGCTCTGGTGCACAGTGGTTCCCTTTATGCAGTTGTTGATATTCACAGCATCTGGGCTGCACCTTGCCATCATCCTGGAGTGGCAGAATTGAGGTGGGAATTGCAGAACACGCGTTTTTCTCATGGCCTGGGACATCAGAAGGGCCTCAGATGGGAGGGAGGAGGCAGAAGTACCAGACTTGATGTGAAACCAGAGGCAGGTGGGTGCTGCAGAATTAGTCATGGCCTGATGCGAGCGGAGACCACCATGAGAACAGACTCCCTTTCTTTTCCATGGCCTTTTTGCTTAGTGATGAGTTGACTCCTGAAAAAGCCCACAAAAACTGCTGCTGTTTTACCCTGTTGCCTTTATTGTGGAGCGTTTTAAGGGTGAACAGTGCTGCTCTACACTGAAGGATCCTGAAGGTGATTCCACGGAATCCTTAAATTTCCAGAGGCTGCAGTGCTCTGGAAACCCCTCCCTCCTGTGGTGTAATTATATAAGGAACAGAACCGCTCCTTATAACATGGCTTTGTCCTAATAATATCCCTGTATTGTTTTCCCCATCTGTTCTGCAGCCATTCTGTTCCCACACAGGGTCTTTATGCACGGCTAATGTGGGCACTCCCAGGGGACAGAAATATCATGACACTTCCCCTGGAAAGGGGAGCAGATGGCACCAAGCCATGTACACATTTGGATTTTCTGCAAGCTGTTTTGGTGCTATCTCAGGGGGAAAGGAAAAAAAAATTAAAAAAAAATTGAATATTCAGCCATTGTTGCTTCTCTCAGCAGCCAGGAGTGGTGCTGACCTCTGTGAGCAGCAGGGTTGGGGATGACAGGGAGGTCCCTGCACAGGATTTTATCTTGGGGTAGCTCTGGTCCTCAGCTGTAAAAGGCTGATGGGCTCTGAGGACTCCATCAGCTCATCCCCACCCTTAAAAGAGATGAAAGGTGTTTCCTAGGGAGAGCAGTGATGCAGTATTTGCTCAGAGGATGGAGAGGCAGATAAAAGGAGCCACTTTGTTCTTCCCCTGTGCTGGGTGATGATGCTTTGTATTGAGGGGTGTTAAAGGAAGCTTTCTGTTCAAAACAAAGCCTAAAGAATTAAGAAAATAGGAATTGGCTTCTGGGGGGTTTATTCTGCTTCATAGCTCTGCATCTCCTTTTTATTATGGAGAAATAATCCTGGTTTGGATAGAACTAATGTAGAGCTACACTGCGTTAGCCTGATTATAATTTAAAGCACGTATTTGGTCCATCTTTCAAAATATTTCAGTTCCTGTGATGCTAATTCAGGCTTACAACCCTGTTTTTAACCCTGGGCCTGGGTGTGACCATCAGTTTTTGACCCAAGGGTGCTGCTGGTGGGAGCTGCTGGTGGAATCTTTTTTCTACCTGTGTGCCATCACTCCTAAACTGCATTGCACATGTGACAGAAATTCTGCACATACTGAAGAAATTCACTCCTTGAGAATGTATTTGGAGTATTCTGAGCATTGAGTGATTCCAGGTAACTGCCATTACTTAATCCACTTCTTTTTTTTTCTTTTTTCTTTTCCCCAACTGTCTTTTTGACCATTTCCTATACCAGGCTCTGCCTCCGTGCTCAGGATGGGTTTTGTTCAGTTAGGCAGCAATTACAGCTCTTGAAAGCCCTTGCTAGACTCAGTAATGAGAACCTGGCAGCTCAGAGCCACGGGAAAAGCCCGTCAGCACAACAGCACAGATTTTATGTGTGTATAGTGCTTAGCAGAGGTAGTTTTGGAGGCTTTTATCATTTGTCAAGCAAGAGTTAGGAAGGGAAGAAAAAAAAATCAGGATGAATGGGTGCTGTCACGAATTTCTCTGGCTCTGTGTAGTGGAGAGGATCCATTCAGTATTCCCTGCCGTGCAGGTTCAGGGTGCCATGGGATGTTTCCTCCCAGGGCAAAAATGATCCCAGGATTATGGGGTGGTCTGAGGGAGGATAAACCCTTTGTGAGCTTTTTCTTGTCACGCTGAGCTGCTGAACAGACCCCGGTGGGACACGGGGGGAGCAGCTCTGGGTGCTGGGGCAGTGCTGAAGGAGCACCCTGTGCTCTGCCAGCTTTGGTTCCAGCACTAAACCAGTCCCTAACTCTGCTAAAGACTCAGAATTATGGTTTTTGTTCAGGGCATGCCCTGGGTGTGCTGTAAGAGCATCCCTGGGCAAGGAGCAGGGGGAAAATCGGTGCTGGGAGCTGTGGGTGGGGGCCCTTGTGTGGCTGGGGTTTGCAGGGTGATCTCGGTGTGTTTCAGGGCAAGGTCCAGAGCCCAAAATTTCATCTCAAGGAAGGGATCCTGTCCCCCCTCTGGGCTGGGGCTGAGGGAGAGGCACAGCCCTCAGAGGGTCAGAGCTGGCCCTTGCCACACATGGAGAGCATCCATCAGCAGGGCCAGGTGCAGCTCTGCTGAGGGGGACTTGGTATTCGTGAAGGGCGACCAGACTTGGTATTCCTGAAGGGCGACTGGACTTGGTGTTCCTGAAGGGCAACCGGACTTGGTGTTCCTGAAGGGCAACTGGACTTGGTGTTCCTGAAGGGCGACTGGACGTGGTGTTCCTGAAGGGCGACTGGACTTGGTGTTCCTGAAGGGTGACCGGACTTGGTGTTCCTGAAGGGCGACCGGACTTGGTGTTCCTGAAGGGCGACCGTGCATTTGTGGTGGACGTGACAGTGCGATACGAATCGGCTGAAACATCACTAGAAGAAGCCGCCGCCGAGAAGGTGAACAAGTACAAACACCTGGAAAAGGAGATACAAGAATTTACCAGCTCGAAGGACGTTGTGTTTGTGGGCTTTCCCCTAGGAGCGCGGGGGAAATGGTTCCACGAGAACTTTGAACTTTTGGGGGCCCTCGGCTTTTCCAAAACAAGGCAGGTAAAGACTGCCCGGTCCCTGACCACCATAGTGCTCCCTTCCTCTGTGGACATTGTACATATGTTTGCCAGTAGATCTAGGAATCCAGATTTGTTATGACCTGTTTTTAAACTTGTTGCATGTTTTTTGAACTTGTTACTTGTTTTTAACCTGTTGTAACTTTGTAACTGTTTTACAATATTTTTCAATAAAATGTCGATGGTGGCTGGGGACGCAGGGCAGCCGCAAGCCAGAAGGTCGCGGGGCTTGTGGTCTCTTGGAGAGAGACAAAAGGTCTCTTGGAGACTTTGGGCAGCTCCAAATGTTACCCACCCAGCTGGAACATAATGTATAGGTAACATTCTACTGAAAATTAGCTTTCTTCATGACTAATGTCATCGGTTCATCTGCCTGTTCAAAGGAAATTATTGTAATAGCAGCTCTAAATGCCTTTAAGAGACTTTTTGTAGTTCCTGTGCAGTCACACACATCTCTCATTTCCCCCTCAAGGCTGCTGAGGAAAAGCCTAAATGATGAATCTGTGAAGACAAACTAATGGGAAATGATATTGATTGTTCTTTCAGAGTGTTACTTTCTGTGCCAGTGGTTTGTGTGTCAACTGCTCCCATGCAGGTTGGGGAGTTTATTTTTTTAAACAAGTTCTGTTGAGGGACCTTAGGGATGTTTGGAATGACGGCAGGTGGTGCAGGGAGTTGGTAGGAGCTTGTTTTAATTGACTTTAAACGTCGTGTTTGTGAGAAATAACAGATGATATCCAATTCCTGAGTGTCTCATTTCTGCCTGTTCAGTATCTCCAGTGTAAGGGTTTTTTCTGGCCCTACGAGGACAACTTTTAGCAGTCCTGATTGCAGTCTTTTATGTTGATAGGAGGAATGTTTTCTGATGAGCAGCTCCTGCACAGACAAAGCTGTGATATCCATCCAAACAGCACGACTGTGAGGTAGATTGTTGAAAAATTTTACCTTTTTCCCGTGTCACTGTGGGTCCTGCTTAACACTGACTCTAGAACAGTGGACCTACGCCTCTCTCTGAAATTTACCCTCTGTCAATTTGTCCCCGTCCTCAGTGTGAACAGCTGGTTTCCAGAACAAGTGTAAAAGCTGGAAGTTTGGTTGTAAAAATTGCAAATTCCAGGCTTGCATGTTTGCAAAGGAATGAAAATAAAACCATGTTATGCCTTAATAAACCCCCTAATTATTTCCTTAGGATTTTGCAGCTGTCCCAGCCAGTTTACACTGCTATCTCTAGCAGCTTTCAGGAGCAGTGGGATGTGTTTGTGATGACAGCAAGCAGTGAAGTTTGATCTCAAGCCTGGCTTGGCTGTGTTGGTATCCACAGGTGCCCTTACAGCCCTTCCTGTGTGTCTCTAAACCAACTGGGTGTTGCCTTCTCCTAAATGCATCTTCAGCAGCCTTGATCTACTTTAGATGCAACCAAAATATGACCCTTTGCTCTATTCTTGTTGCTGCCAATGTGCCAGAAAATCTCTGATTTTCCCAACCTTTAGTCAGAGAGTTTCCTTGAGTTTTTCCTCAAGAAAACATTGAGCTATTGCCCAATTAGCAAAAATGTGCATAGGTCTCCTGGAATATAAATCCCATATCTACTTCCAGTGGAATAAAAATGATTTAAGTGTGTTGCCATGGGCTGCCCTGGGAGAGTAAATCTCTTCCTGGGACTCCTGAGAAGAGATCACGTAGCACTTCTTTGGCTCCTTGAAATGTCATCTTTAAAAAATCCCATCCCATAACTCCAGCTGATGTGCAGCACAGCCACTAACACTGAAAAGTTGGTGGTGCTTTGCAGCCTCAGATGTTTATCTCGAACATATGTTGTGAGAAAAGGAAGAAAAGCCATCGCAGGGAAGCAGGAGTCGAGGCTGCTGTGGGTGGGCTGAAGATGTCAGCTTGGTTTCATATTGGGAAATGTTGGAAACGTTGCCTGAGTGTGGGAGAAGTCACAATATTTGGTACAGGGTTTTGAGGTGGTTTTTTTTTTTCCTCCTTGAAATCTTTTCTCTCTTCACTCGGTGTTTTTGTGAACATGTCAACTGATGTTATTACACTTGGCATCCCGAGCCCTAAGGTTGCTGAGAAGGAAATGTGCAGCGTGCATTTGTTTTCTCTTGGATAAAGCAGGGGTTTTGATGTCGGAGGATCTTCGGGGCAGGTTCTGCAGTGCTCACACACTGCTGGTACAGGCAGGGCTGCAGCCTTTTCTCAGCCCCCTCCATACAAATACACTGCCAGCAGCGGATTGTTCTGAAGGGGAACAAAACCTGAAAGAAAATCAGTTCAGTCTCATGGCTTCTCATGTGCTTGAGTTCTGCAGGAGCAGTTTAATTTCTGCTTTCACCTTTTTTCCTGTACTTTTGAGATGTGGGGTCTCGCTCTCAGTTTATTCTGTCATACGTGGCAGTTTTCTTTTTTTGGGGTTTGCATTCACAGCAGCTCTGGGTCTCTGGCACCGTGTTCTCTTGGCTCATGCAGGAGATATTCCCTTTGTGCTGGAACAGGTTGGAGAACTTGGTGCAGGGACAGAGAAAAATGAAAAATGGGGAAGGGTCTGGAGGGGCTACACGGGGAGGGGCTGAGGTCACTTGGTCTGTTCAGCTGGAGAAGAGGAGACTGAGCTCAAATCTCACCAGGTCTGCAGCTCTGTGAGCAGGGGCAGGACCCAGGGAACGGCTGGAGCTGTCTCTGAGGGATTTGGGTTGGAGATCAGGAAAGGTTCTTCCCCCAGAGGGTGCTGGGCACTGCCCAGGCTCCCCAGGGAATGGGCACAGCCCGAGGCTGCCAGAGCTCCAGGAGCGTTTGGGCACCGCTCTCAGGGATGGACAGGGTGGGATTGTTGGGGTGTCTCTGCAGGGCTGGGATTTGGACTGGATGATCCTGTGGGTCCTTCCCAGCTCAGGATATTCTGTGAGGCTACAAAAATCCATAACCTGTCCAATTTGCCAATCCATATCCCTGTCTTCACTCATTTACAGAAAAATCTCCTCTGTAAAGGCAGAACAAGTTTCAGGGTAACAATCAGGTGAATGTTGACCATTTAAAAACCAAGCAAAAACATCTAATTGCCTTAAAACTCTGTGAACCCAGGAAATAAACAGCAAAGATGCCCTGGAGAACTGCAGCATGGAGAGCTTGTGGTTTTCTGGCTGGGAGCTGGGTGCTGCCTCTGTCCGGGGTGGGATGTGAGAGCCCCAGTGACCCCCCCAGGCTGCCCAGACAGGGGGGCTGCGTTCCCAGCTCCCAGCTCAGGGCCAGCATCGCTGGGGAGGAGCCCTGGCAGTGGCAGGGATCCACGGGAAACCTTCCTGGGAGTCTCCTGCCGGCCTCCTGGATGCAGCTGGGGGTCCCTGGGGGCTTCACGCTGTGCCCCAAGGGCTGTGTGTGCAGTTTCCATGTGCTGTTACAGGTTTGGAGTAAATGTTCTCATCCTGATTGGATACAACATTTCTGTTATCAGAGTTTAAGAGTATATTTTGTTTGCTTATGGTCACTATGGTAGGGATTTATTTATTTGCTTATGGTCATTATGGTAGGGATTTATTTAATTGCTTATGGTCATTTGGTAGGGATTTATTTATTTGCTCATGGTCATTTGGTAGGGATTTATTTCTTTTCCTCTTGGCTTGAAACTTCATAATCTTGCTTTTTGTTCTGTGGTATCGAAACCCACTCTTTCCTTTAAAACTATGAACATAAAGTAATTATAATCTGGTTTATCCCATTATAGGTTTGTGAACACTATGGTGATACTGTAGAATGTACTTTTAATCTCTTGTTTAAAGTTTGAGCTAATCTCTTATTTATATCTCCAGAGACTCAAAACCCCTAAGCTGCTTCACCACCCCTCTCTCTGTAGCGAGCACCATCGGATTTCTTTCTGCATGCAGTGTGTGTAGCTGAATATCTGTGTGATCATCATTGCAAAGCAGCTCAATGATTTAAGGGAGATTTGCTCCTTCAGGAACGTGGGTTTACCTTGTGTGCTTAATAGAGTGTCTGCCAGCCCTTTCAGTGTTTTATGGTTTCTTGTCATGGTTTAACCCCACTAACAATCGAGTTCCATCCAGATGCTCACTCAGCCATCAGTGGGGTGGGTGTCAAAGGCAGAATGAGAAAACCTGGGAGGTGACATAAAGGCAGTTCAATAAGGAAAACAAAAATCGTGCACACAAAGCCCATGTGGAGTTCATTCCTCATTTCCCGTGGCTGGGTGGGCGTTCAGCCATCCAGGAGAGCTGGGCTCCATCACTCTCACTGGTGGCCCCAAATGTCCCTCTCTCCTTTCTTCTTCCCCACACTTTATGGACTGAGTATGATGTCACAAGGTCTGGACCATCCCCGGGTCAGCTGGGGTCACCTGTCCTGGCTGTGTCCCCTCCCCAGCTCCCACCCACCCCCAGCCGTCCCCAGCCGCTTGGCTCTGTGCAAGCCCTGCCCAGCAATAACAAAAATATCTGTGTGATCAACCCTGTGCTCAGCACAAATCCAAAACACAGCCCCAAACCAGGAATTAACTCCACCCCAGCCAAACCCAGCACATTTCAGCATGTAAACACACTCACTAAATGTGAGCTCGGTCTTAAATCATGTTAAACCAGTGAGAATGTTAAATTTTGTGCTTTGATTGGTGTTTTTTTCTGCAAAGAACTGGGCAGTGTGTGCTGTGCCCCTGGCTAAGGGGGGCATTTCAGTAGCTTGGGCTTTGGGGTGCTGTGCTACCTCCTGCTGTAGGATTGCTGTGCCACTGTGTCAGGTTATTTCTTGTGGAAACTGTAAAATGAAAACGGGGAAAGAGTTTGAGAATGAGCTGGGGAGAGGAGGGAAGCTTTGGAGGCCAGGAGAGCTTGCAGGGAGAAGTCAGAAATTTTTCTCAGAGAAGCTGGCAGTCAGAGGGATGTGCGGCTGTGCTGTTGTGCCTCTGCTGTGCCTCTCAGTCAAGTTGAAGAATTAAGCAAGCAGGGGAGCTGAAGGTGATATTTTTTAGTTGACTTGTGCAGTCGCTGGTTTTATACCCAGGGAAATTTTGGAGCCATGAGAGAGGAATTCATGGCAGAGACTGTAGCCCCTCAATGGTTAATCTCATTTCCTCTTAAACTTGAACTTTAAAATGGAAACAGACCGTAATGATGCTGAGATTGAGCTCTGCTGAGTTTATAGCCAAAGTCAGTTAATGATGTGGTCCTTTTCTGCCTCTCATCACTGCCCTCATTCCCAGAACACCTCATGTGCCTGTTTTGATTTTCTTTCAAAATCAAAGACATCCATACGGGGAGGCACTATGAAGTCTCCATAATAAACAACCACTAAGGGATGACACAAAGTCATTTTCTTCAGTGAGAAAAGCCAAGGTCTATAGTAACCTCGTGACAAAAGCAAATCTAGCATCAGCTATTCAGTTCAGCACCAGCCAGCAACTTGGGAATGTGCAACAAAAAAAAAAAAGGTGAGGAGGGTGGGAGCAGAGGAGTAAATGGGAAAGGTTAGGAATTTTTGTATTGACAGACATGGGATGGCCTCTGTCCCTGCTTTGAAGAGATGTTTCCAAAACTGATTCCTGGTGGGATCACCAAGGCAGAGGAGGAGGAGAGGGGAATTCTGCAGTCCCACAGCAGAGAGGGCTCCAGGGACCGAGCCCTCCCCCGGCTGCACTGAGAGAGCTCCTGGCTGAAACACTGGTGTGAGCGGAAGTAAACATTTCTGAACAAGCAAATTGTGCTGTCTGAGGGGAATTTATCAAGAGCTTTCTTCCCTGTAATCGGGTTATTAATGTTCAGTGGATCCTGACACATCAAAGGGACTCGTGTGTCTGAGTGCAAAGCAAAGCCTTGCTGAGGAGAACTCGATGGGGAAGTTCTTCAAAAGGGGAATGTAAGCCCAGGTCAGGCTGTCACAAAGCACCGAGGCTGCTGCAGCTTTTCCAGCCGAGGCTGGGGCTCAAACTTTAAGATTTCCATTTCTGCTCCGGTTCAATCCCCGTCAATGCTGTCACACCAGGATAAGCCTGTAATATTAATGGCATTAATGATCTCTCCTAAAAAAAAAATAAATTTTTTTTCCCTTTCCTTGTATTGGAGTGATTGGGTTGGTTTTCCTGCGCCCCTGTGTGAGTGTGCCAGGAGCTGTGGGGGCTGCACTGCCCAGCTGCTCTGGTGGTCCGGAGCCCACCTGCTGCAGGTGCTGCCAAAAGTCCCTTTGTAAAAAGGATTTAATGAGAGAAGAGTGGGAGCATAAATGATCCTTTTCTGGAATTGGCTTCTTGGCCAGCTCAGGAAATTGGGCACCAGGGTCTTGCCCTGGGGGGAACTGGTGGGAATATCTCACTTGGAATGCCTTTGTGGTCTTTAGTATAGAAAGAGGGGCTGTAGTCCTTGTGTGCCGGAATGGAGTTTTTTAGTGGTTTTTATTTTTTTTTTATTTATTATTATTAACAGATGGCATTTCTAGGAGAAAGGTTAACAGGAGACAATTTGAGCTTTATTTTCAAAGACAGAGAAATCTCATGTCCCACGCAGGACAAGTGCAAGGCGGATGGAGAGAAAGATTTAGAAAAGCTTTCCTAGTATTAATGTCTGCTACATCTATTTATTATGCTTATTACTCAATTTTGTCAAATGGCAAAGACAGTAAAAATTCTTTATCAAGCATTTCCAGCACACCATTAACTTCTTTAGACCTTGTGAGTGTTGTACAGCACTTAGAGCAGAGACAGTCTGCAAATCACCATAAAAAGAATACAAAGTCTGGAGGTGGATAATCATGATTATTTAAATAGGAAATCACTTTGGTCAAGTAAAACGTAAAAAACTTTTTCTTTTTAAGAAAGAAAATCTCTAGAGAATATTCTGTCTCTTGTATAAATTTAGCAGAGAAGATTATCAGTTGATTTGCCTCTGCTTCATACTCAAGTATGCAAAGCTGCTAAAGACTTTTTGCCTTACACTTCCCTGGGCTTTTTTGTCTTAATTTCTTCTGTATTCCTAATCAAGCTGTATGTTTAAAAAGAAAAAAAAGTTACAGCTGTTTCATTTTTTTTTTTTTTCTTCTGAAAAAGAAATTTCTCTTCTAGTTGAATAAATCCTTAATGGAATCCTCCTGCAGCTTTTATTAAGACAAAATTGCAATTGTTTTTCTGGAAGATCAAGATCGCATTTTTCACTCTTGGAGTTAATGTGGCCTCTGCAGCAGTCGAAGATACACACTTGGTGTGATTGTTATAGCATTGTTCAGCCTAAAAAATTCAAATGTGGGACACCGAGAAAGTGTTTATAGTGTAAGAAAACAATGCATTTAGGCTTTATTTTAATTTTGGGGGCTAATTTTGCTGCAGTTAATCACAGCTGCAGCAATGGATGCTGGAGTCAGGATGTATTTCCGAGTCAGGAATGCCTGAAGAGCAGTGCCCAGGCCCCTTCAGGAGAGACTGAAGGGTTGTTTTTGGGGACAGGGATGGTGTTTTCCCTCAGCTGTGATGCTACTCTGCAGCTTTTCGAGATCTCAGTTCATTTGTTGGGCTTTTTTCCTCAACCTGCCATTGACACTACAACTGCAGGAGCTGAGAAACCACCTCTGAAATGTCTTTATTGCTGGTCTTTAGGGTTGAAGTGGTGGGTGAAAGATTAATTATGCATTAATTATGTAATTGGGGAGAAAAGGGTGGTGGTCAGGGCTGAGCTGCCTGGGACAGGGCAGAGGGGGAAGGCTGAAGTTGTCCTTCAACTGAATAGTTTTAAAATCCCAGATAATGGCTTCATGTTCCCTCCAGGTATAGGATTTCTTTGGTTTCCAGGTGTGGGCATTTCCCATAAACCTGTCATTTATCTATACCTGGCAATGGTGATGCCATCTCTTGCAAGAAAGTAGGAAAACGGCTCTTTTTTTTTAAAATGCAAATTTTAAATTGGGCCTCTGCTGCCCGGGGTGGGAGGATGCTGAAATGAAACCTTTCCTTCAAGGACTGTGCCACAGGATTTTTTCTCCCTGTGGGATTTCTGGCTGCCCCCTCCCACGCTCTGTGGGGCCCTGGCAGAAGCTGCATCGTTCTCAGTGCGAGTTTCCCTACCTGGGTGGGCACAAGAGCCCTCCAGGATAAGCAGAATTTTCCTGTCATTCTCGATGACTTGGATTTTTAGACTCTCAGGCTGTAACTTTTGAGCCTCTCGACTGCCATGAGGGTTTATTAGGAATAAAATAATTGGAAAAGCAGGGCTGCAGTTTCAGGTGTCAACACTGTCAGACTTTTTTTCTAGACATTGTGTTTCTGTGTTCATGCAACTTCTTAACGGTGTTTTAAGATGCTTTCAAGAGTGTGAGAGTAGATATATTTTATCAAATATAGATATAGCAGATATATTTTGGCAAATACCCTGTGATTTACATAGTACTATCAAACATCAATATTCAGAGGAAAATTAATTGCTGCACACAGCACTTACAGCAAAGGCAGGGCACTTTCTTGATAATTACAGTATCACTGCAGAGTAAATATATTGGTCTTCATCTGACAGTGTGATTTATACCATCTGTGGAGCAGTTTGACTGCTGTACTCTGTTCCCAGAATGATTTCTGGGTGGTGCTGAGCAGCTGTAGCTCCTCGTGGCTGGAACTGGAGCTCTTTGCTCGGAGCCCCTGGAAATCGCACCAGCAGTACCTGCAGTTTGTGTGTTTCTCCTTGATTGATGAGCTGCTGAATTTTGGGAGCTGGGAATAAAGTAAATTTGCTTTTCTTTGTGAAGCTCCCTGCTCAGCTGAGAGAGAGAAAGAGGGAGAAATCCAGAAATCAAGATCCCCAGTGCAAACTTGTGGTGCCAGGTTTTTTGACGGGTTAGTCATGAAAGTTATAAATTTGAGCATTCTGGCAAAACCTCTGCTGAGGACACACAGCTTTCGCCTTTCTGCTCTGACAGGATGTGCTGTGAGGATTAAATATTAAATGTGTCACTGAAGGAACAAGGTGTCTCTTTCTGTTTTGCTTCTCACCCTCTGGTTTCTGGCTGATGCAGTGTCCAGTTTGGCAGCTCCTGAAGCTTTTACCACCCTGTCCCATTGGTGGTCATCAACCTTTGGCCATCAAAGCCACGTCAAGAGAGAGCCTGGCGATTGCTTCAGTGCTTAGAACACAAGAAAATAGGGAGGTAAAAAAAATTCCATACAAATGGGACCTTACTTCTGCCTTTGCAGTGGCTCCTGTGTCTCTGGATTGGTGATGAAGTCTTGAGTGTTTTGGATAAACTTCCATATTTCTTAATGGTGATGCTTGGGGGAGTTACTTTGGTTTTAATTTAATTCTCTTCTTTTATAACTTCCACTTTCCTGCTCCTGTTTATCATGGGCATTACTTAAACAACGAAAATTCCTCTAACCAACCCCAAAAAACTCCCACAAACCACACTTTATACGCTTTGTTGGTCAGATCTGTGAAATTTTAAAGTCGTGGTACTCTTAATTAATGCCATTAAGATTATGTAGTCTCATCATATTTAAAGCTAAGCCTCAGGTAACAGTTAATGGCGCTGCAAAGTATATTAATAAAATTACTTGTAGTAATTAAGGGAGAAATGGAGGAGTTTGAGAGAAGTTGGGAGTGTTGGGTTAGAAGGAAATGGAAATGCAGTCCCGGGGGTTCTGGCTGCTCATCCCCATCCTCCCCCCGGGTGGGGCTGGTCCTGGGGGGACACTGAGCTCCTGGAGCTGGGGGAGAGCATCCCCTGCTCCCCACTCGTGTTTGCAGAGGCAGCTCCACCTGGATCGACCCCTCCGTGCAGAGCGAGAAAGGATGGGTTCAATTCTCTGCTCATTTACTCGGCAGGATTAGTCACGGATCGTTTGCAGGGTGTTCGCTGCTGTAGAGGAGCGGTGGAAGGAGCTGAAGATGGATTCCTGCTGCTGCTTTGCAGGAAGCAGCTCAAGGAGCTGGATTGTCAAAGTACCTCCTGTTTTGGACCTTTGCTGTTATCAACAACCTCTGGCAGAAAAGAAAAAAAAAGCAAATTTGCTTTATTCCCACCTCTCAGAATTCAGTGTAGTTGCAGTGTTTTAGGATTTTCCTTTCTCTCTCATGGAGAATACAGATAAACTGTACTTTCTTAATCTCTGTGTTTTGTGTTAGAGGTGTACAAGCCATAACCAATAGGTCTTTGGGGGTGGATTGTCTTTGGCCAATAGACACTTGTTTATTACTGTGTATAAAAAGAACTTCTTGTAAATAAAACCTTCTTCTTTGCCATCTTGAAGCCTGTCTGCCTGACCTCTCTACCTGCTTCCACAAATCCCACGAACAACAGAAAAGCAAACCATAATTCAGCAGCTCCTCAATCCAAGAGAAACACACACTGCAGGTACTGCTGGTGTGGTTTCCAGGGCACACCTGTATGAACTTTGATTTTGCGCACAGCTGACTGTCACTGGTCCATTTTGGGTCCATTCTTCCTTCTGTGTATGGAATTGGGTGCTCATTTTCAGCTAACCACTGAAATCAAAGGGGTTTTATCGACCGTGTCAAGGCTGTCCATGCTGCCAGTCTGTTTGTTTTATAGTAGCTGGCTGTAATTGATAATGTAATACATCATTTATCGCATCGGTTAAACATGGAATTTGGCAGAGTGGACATGCACAGACACGTGTTCCCCATGCTGCTTCCCCCTGGCAAAGCCCAGGGCCTTCCCTCCCAGCCCTGAGATCATTTCTGCCCCGTAATAACCTCGCTGCTCCTGATCATCCTTCATGTGCCTGCCCTGACTGCTGCACAGGAGAAAAGGTGCTGCCTGTACTGCGCTTTTCTCTCCCCGACTTCAAACTGCGGCACTAATGGCATTCCTGTAATTAAATGCTAATAGAAAAGGTAAAACATTGTCTTTGGCTCTCTCTCTTCAGAGAGAAAAGGAGAATTGAATGGTAGGGAATGGCCTGAGATGCTGCACGGCCTCTTTGCCCTCCTGCGCCACGCACAGCACTGTGCTAAATAATAACACCTCGGTGGCTGCCGTGTTTTACATTCATTTTGGAAGCTTCCTCTCTGTATTTTAATGAATTTGATCTTTCCTCCTGATACAAGAGGAGCAGTGAATAAAAGCAGGTCTCTCTGACAGTACATGAATATCTATGCTTGCTGAATTTCCAAACCATGTTTCTCTGTTCTGCCGTTGCTTGTTGGTATTTATAGCTTCCTCAGATTTTATTTTTTTTCCCCTCCTCTGGCTGCTTCACAACAGACAGAAAAGACAAAAAAAAGGCAATTGGAAGATTAATGACAACTGGAATTAATTCTAGCGGCCCATCAACCACTACTCTGCCTTAAAGGAACACTGAGGGGAAAAGAAGTTGCAACGAACAGTTCAAATATGAATTAATTCACAGTTTTAAATAAAAGCTGTCTGGGAATTATTAATCATGGTAGAAAGTGTGTTATCTTCTAAGTCAGCTACTCAGTGGAAGTTTGGAGACAAGTTTGAAGACAAGCAAGAAATGCTTCTCTTCCTCCTTAAAGGAGAGAGAGGATGCTTTTTTCATGGTCCATACAAAAATTTAATGGTTGGATTGAAGGGACTGAACTGTCTTCCAGCGGTTTCCATTTGTCTGTGTCTTTCTTTTGCTCTGAACTCCTCCCTACCCAGCACTTGTGAAGCAGCTGAGAGCTCAGCTTATGGATAAAAGGCTGGAGCTGCTTCTCCGGCAGGAGCATTCCCAAATTCTGCTGGGTCCCCAGTGCTGGAATGGAGCCTTCACAAAGGGCTGGTCCTGCCAGGAGATGGGAGCTCAGTAGGAAAATGGTCCTTCGTATCAAGCTGACTTGCAGCTTTGAGGACTCAAAGAAGTGATTCTGAAATATCAAAATGTGTCATTTTGATTAGAAATGCGATCAAAACAGTCTGACAAGTCCTATTTTAGAGGTTTAGAGAAATTCAACTCCTCACTGTGATTTGGAATGCAAATGTTTTCATGTTTGAATTTTTTTGACTCGGAAATTTTAAACTTAATTCAGCTTCTATTATAGCCTGGCAAAAGTCTCCAGTGTCTTTATTTCTTCTGTTCATTACAGAGAAATGTTAAATCAAAGTGAGAACGGCTTTGGTTTAACCAAATGAGAAATTCTTCTTCAAAGCTTGGTCTCGTGTAGTGGTGGTTCAAGCCCAGAGAGTTTCTTCCCCCCTGAGGAATTGGTGGAGACCTAGAGAATAAAACCCCCCTGGGGTAGAGTCGAAGGTAGCTTGCCCCAGAGAGGGGTCGAGCTCCCCCTGTCCCTCAGTTCATAATGGTATTTTTGTATCTCCCTCTTTCCTCCCTACCCTTCCCAATTGGTCCCTGTCCCTTTGTCCCTCCCTGGTTCCTCCCCCGTGCCGTTCCGAGATTGGTTGTTACCCTCAGAATAAAAGTCTGGTGCCCGGTTGAGGCTGGGGTCTCTGGCCCTTGACCCCAAGCACCTGACCACCGTGTGACCGCGTGTCTGATTGGGGTCCGGGCGAGGGAACACTCTCTTTGCAGCACTCCGGCCTTTGGGGACAGCGTGGCTGCCGTCCTAGGGAATCGCAGCTCACGGCTGGGGGAGAGCGTCCCTGACTGCAGTGAACCTGGCACTCAGGGACGCTGGCAGACACTGCCGACGAGCTGCTGACCATCCCTGGTGGTCAGCTGGTCCATCCCACGGTAACGGCCGACAGTCTCGGAGCAAACAATCGATGTGAGGGCATTCCCATGCAGATCCATTGCCTCTCTGAAAATGCAGTGAGACACAAAACCATAATCCCAACTGCCTTGTCCTTCCCCTGCAGTGGAGTGTGGCTGCTCAGCAGGCAGAGGAACAGCAGATGGAGAGGCTCTGGGCTGTGTATTCACTTGAGTCCTGGTCTGTCTCATGGCTTTTGGGCAAATAAATCGCTTTTCCTTTCTCCACTTGCAGAGTGAGAGTGATTAACCTTAACTCTGAGGAGTGCTTCGTGTACTGATCTTCCTGCACATATTTGCTCCTGCCACAGAAACAGAAAAGACTTTCCAAAGCCACATTGAGATGTTCAAAAACATTTCAGCTTGTTTTCCTAAAGCTTGTTAGTTTAGGGTGGAATTGAAAAACTACTTGATGTGTGGTAGAGGTTTTATTCCTCCATGCAAGCCCGTGCCAGCTTCATCCCAGCTGGAGCTGAACTTGCTTGTTAGAAATCTCCCACTCTTAATTTGCTTTAGTTGCATCAGGAAAAAAGTGGTATTTAACAAGTAAACAGTAGAAAATAGTTTCCTTTTGATGTTTCCAGTAGTATTATGTAATAATAGATTTTAAAAATAATTATTTCTCCAGTTTTTCTTGCGCAGAGGGTAGCAGAAGAAGGGCTGTGCATCAGGAGATTGCTGTCTGGGAACCGCAGCAGCTGATCCAATATTCATGGCGCTGGTAGAAACATCCCTTGGACTTCCTGCAGTTAATGCAGGGAGCACGGCAAAGCTGGCCCAGGCTGAGCTTTCTCAGAGCCCCTGAGTTAACAGGAATTTCTTTGAGATCAGCAGCGAGATGGAAAAAAATTACAGATGTGGTGAATAGAGGGATTTTCACTTGGTCTCTGCTCTGCCCACAACTTGTGATGCTGTTCTTACTGCATAAAATAAAGTATGGGATGAGGCTTTCATTAGGAAGGTTAAAAAAATGTCTGTGTCTCCCCAAAGTGACTGCTCTGGATCATAAAGGATTTAAATTAAAAACATCCTGCCTCATTCCTGCTGCTCCATGTGCAGCACCTCTCTGGATGGAGGGGAGGGCTTTTGGCTTCTAAATTCCAAGTTGCTGTTTTGATCCTGGGTAAGCTCTGGTAGCTCTCCTGTGGCCTGTGTGAAAATGATTTATTGGCTCCTGTATCCTCACTTGAAAATAAACACACTGTTTAGTGCAGTGCTCTTCTGGCCTGCATTCAGACCTGGCATTTTACCTCTATATATGGGGTTTTTTTTCTTTTTAAAATATGTGCTCCACCTTAATTTCATCTTGTTCCTGCTCCTACAGATGGATTGCTGCGTCCAGCATGGGCACATTTGGATTCTGTAACCTCGTGGCAGTCTGTGCCTGGGGTTGCTGCTGAAGTCTATTAAAGCTCTGGCCAGGGAGTTGCAGATGACTTTCTGGGGCTGTTTTTCCTTCAGGTGAAACAAAAGGCAGCTCAAGCAGTGAGAAAGGCATTTTTCTGTGAATGCAGAAGCCTAAGGCAAACAAGTGGCTGTGTGGTGAGAGCGAACAGGAATCCTCATCTCGGGGCTGGGAGAACCGAGCTGGGCTGTACACGGAGCTTGGATGTGGCAGGAGGTTGAAATGTGTCTGCCCTGCACCGTAGGAAGCTTCCTGTTGCAGTTTGCAGCTTGGAAACTTATTCTTGGGTTAATTGGAAGGAGATTAGGGCAGTCACTACTTGTTCCAGCTACTTCAGAGCTCTGGATTCCATTGAAGATGGAATTCCATTCAGTCCAAAATCCAACAAAATTCAGCCTTGTACTGAAGGGGAATTTGCTCCATCACTGGCATCTTACCAGCTGCCATGATGAAAATCAGCTTTCAGACGTAGAGAACGCCTGCTCTGTATTCTGCTTTACACTTCCAAGAACTTTCCCCTTTTAATGGTCAACTTGGGCATTATGAGATCCATATGCTAAAGCAGATTGTGTAGAAGCTTTTAGACTTGTGAGGAGGAACTCATGAGCTGAATTTGGAGCCATTAAACCACAGCTCTTCTCCTGAGAGAAATTTTCCCTGAACAAAAATTGGATTTGATCAAGATGTTCTTGTTTGCATTGCAGCTTTCATTCTCTGGAGGGTTATTTCATTAACATGTGACATCCACTGTGGATTTGGAAAGGTGATATTGGAAATGGAGGTAAAGGAAAAATGAAATTGGGCAGATAGAACATTCCTGTGTTGGCTGGGAAGGAATTGGGCATTGAAGGGATGGGGTAGCAAAAGATGGAGAGGAGCTTGGTGGAGTTATTGAGAGAGAGGAAGCAGTTGGTGTTTGGACAGTCGTGTATCTTAAATGCATCTTGAGTCCTTTCCTCTGATTTTGGGATATTGAATTGAGAGGAGCAGGTTCCTGAGGGGTTTGAAGTCCTTTCCTTCCCAAACAGTATTGAATAAGAGAATTGCTGAGGGTAGATGGTGTCTCCAGAGAGCCTTAAGTCTCCTCTCCACCCTCAGAGCAGGTTGTTCCAGGCCTTGTCTAGTTTTAAATATCTCCAAGGATGAAAACTCCACAGCTTTTATCATCAAATCTATTTTAATGTTCAATCAAGGTTGTGATAAAAATTAATTCTTATGTTTAAATGGGAATACCAGCATTTCACCTTTTCCTCCTTTCATCCTTTCACTGGACACTGGTGATGAGAGTTTTCACCCCCGTTGTTCCCTCCTGTGGGTGAGTCAGCTGTACCTTTAGCACAACTTTATGCTGTCTTCATCTCCTCTTGATATTTTGTCTAAATCTGTTGTTTTTTTGGGTTTTTTTTAACCTGTTGTCACACCCATGGGCTCTCATACCTTCTCTCACCATTAGCCCCCCCTTTGATTTCTTTTACCCTGCTGTTGGCACAGGGCTGAAATAAGACTCCTGTATCTCCCCCATGAACATCTGCTTCATTTCTGTCAAACTGCTGGTCCAACCTGTAAACAGATTTAAGCAAATCCATGGCAATTGGAATGCTAACGAATGAAAGTGTGCTTGGGGATCAGTCACACTTAGATGAAAATCTGGAGCCAATTTATTATGTGAATCAAAGGCTGTTTAAGTGCTATAACACTAATGAGAGTGGTTGGGATCCTAAAGTTCATCCTTCAGGAAAACAGGAGAAAGTTCCCACAGAGAATTTCTGCTTTATCTTCTCCTTCCCCTGGTAAAGATTTCGTTGTTAGCATCTGTGTAAAAAGATTAAAGCTACCTTTTGAATAATAATCAAAATTCAACCCTTTATCTCCTTTAAAAGCAAAGTCTAAATAAACCCAGGTATTTTAGATCTGTGACATTACTTAAGAGCTTTGGGTGCATTATCTTGGTAACCATTGTGAGCTGTTATTAACAGATTCCCAAAGGAGCATTTGCAGCTCGGGAGGAGAGAGTTGGGATGAGGACACAAATCACAGAGCTCCAACCCCTGAGTCAAAATAGGTGGAGATATTTAAAGAGGGATTGGTAAATAAAGTAACTACTCGGAATAAATAAGGAGGGGAAAAGCTCTCCCACCCTTATTTTTATAATAAAGCACAAAATAACCGTTTTCTTGCATATCACAGCGCATCCAAAGGATCTGGGAGTGATTAACTTTCTGTCCCTGGCAGGTCAGAAGGCTCAGGGCTGTTTTCTGCAGCTGGCAAAGGCAGGTTCACACCTCAGACCTGCCCCATTTAACCTGAGAAAATGTCCATAAATGGCAGAAGTGGTGCACATCTGCAAATCCCCTCCTCTGTGTTAGACAGCAACTTCTACAAAATCTGCTCCTGCTCTTCTGCCCTTCACTAGGATAAATAAGTTGGTGGTAAAGTCGTTTTTATTGGCCAGATGTGCTCAAACAGCTGGAGTAGCCTCACTGCTGCTGTGCCAATGCCTTTTCCACAGATGGTTTTTTCCCCTTTAATATTCCCATTATTGGCGTATTTTTAGCTTAATTAGCAGCAGTGCTAATCTGCTTTTAAATTTTTTTTTTTTTTGGCATTTGGAAGCTGCAGGAGAGGCACTGGGGAGGGTAATGGGTCTCTTCCCAACTTCAGCACAGTTGGCAGTGTTGATTTGATGCTAAAGAGCCATGGAAACGAACTCTGTAAATCATTCCCTTTGCTTCTCAGGGCAGCCTTTTCCTATTTTCCAGGTATTTTCTCAGTTGTACACAGCCTGTGCACTTGTAGAGTCGGGAACAGCCAAGTCAGCAGATTCCATCCTTGCTAAAATAATCCTAAATCAAAGACTGCATTTTCCATCATGATTTGCAGTAGTTATCTCTCATCCTTAGTGCCTCATTTCCAGCTGTGTCCGATGCTCAGGCCTTAAAAGAAAGGCAGTGCTCCTCCCAATAACAAGGCAATCCTTCTGACAAAATAATCCTGTCATGATCTGCTTCCTCCAAGTGCAAATCTGAGTGTGATTCTGTATTTTCCCATCTATATACTATGAGAAAAAAAATGACATTTATGCCTTTCCACTTTGTCACAGTGTTAGGTGCAACCAATTATTTCGGCTGATGGATCTACTCAGTCTCTAGGAGCTGTAGCTCTTTGATATCTAGGGAAAGTATTTGCCACTTTCAGTGCTTTACATCTTCAAAGCACTGTATAAACACTTAATTTAGTACAGAACCCACTAGGGATGGTAAATGAATGAGGAATGTACAAACTTCCACTTAGAGGACTAAAAGGCCTTTCAGGGAATTGATGGAAAGTTACTCTTGCTTTACACAGTGTGTAATTCATGCCAGTGCTGACTCATACCTGCATATTGCCTGTAAGGGACATCTCTGGGCAGATGATGAGGTTAAAACCTCATCCCTCCTCCTTCACCTTCTTTGTAGCCATTCCTTTTATCCGTGTAAAACGCCAAACTCGATCCCCTGATGAATAAAGTGGATATTCTGGGTAGGGAGTTTGCTGGCCCTCAAACTTTCAGCTGAACCAAGCAAAGCACTTGGGCTTGGTGCTCTTAAAGGCTTTTTCCAACCTAAATGGTTTTAGGATTCCATGAAAAGCCAAAGTTTCATCTTTAAAAATGTCACTGCTGATCTTGCATCCTGTTTCGTTGTCCTGAGTGACCTCTACCTGGTTTTGTCAGTACCAAGGTGTTTTGTTGCTGTGCTGAATGGAAGGTCCTAAAGGGCTGTGGCTTTCTTCCAGTGGATTTGTAGTGTACAGCAAATACTTCTTCAGAGTCTTGGATCTGAGAGCAAGTCTGGGCATCTGGAATAACAGTTCTCTCCTGTTCCTTCTTGCCTCTCCCCTGCGTTCAGTCACTGGTGTCAATCTTGCCCAACATCTAGTCTGATCTACCCAAAAACCAATGTTTATTTCAGCTGTTGGTGTCATTTCTGTTACCAAATCAATTGCAAAAGTTAATAAAGGGTGGGGGTGATGAGTGAGCTCAATTTGTTGCAATTAAAGCTGCAGATTCCCGGCCAGTTCTGGGGATTGGGAGCGTTCAACTCCCACTGACCAACTCCCAGAGAGTTTCTTTTATCTTAGTTCAAGCAGAGACACAGAGAGAGGGGTCTGTCTTCCAAAGCCCAGGATATTCTGTGTGGTGCTCTGACAACTTTGGGTGATTTCTCTGCTGTAGCTTCCACTAAACTGATACCTATGGATCAGGGATGGGGCACTGAGTGGTCACTGCTGGCTCCCAGGGCTTCAGCCAGGTTTTGGTGTGAGCTGAGCTGATCAGAGATGGGGCACTGAGTGGTCACTGCTGGCTCCCAGGGCACTGAGTGGTCACTGCTGGCTCCCAGGGCTTCAGCCAGGTTTTGGTGAGAGCTGAGCTGTCCAGGGACGGCACTGAGGGTCCTGGGAACTGAAACCCTCACCAGTGCCTTTCTGTCCCCGACCAAAGGCAGCTGCTGTGCACATCCAGCTCCCAACTACACAGCTCTACTTTAAATCACTGAAATAGGCTCAGAGCAAAAATGTTGAGCTCGTGCCCAGCAAACGTGGTACACAGCAGGGTATATTTTTTGCTTTATGACATTTGATTCTCTGAGGTGTTGCCATCCTGATGCAAGTGTTGGGTTTGATGTGGTTTAGTCATTAGTGCCTCCAAGCAGCTGTTTCCCGTTGCTGTGCTCTGAATTCCTCGTGGGTTTTGTAGTGAAAACCTAACACAAATTACCTTGCTAATCTAGCTTTTGTAAATACCGCCGCAAAAAGAGGCAAACTTTATATTAACGCATCCTTTCATTATTATGATAATTAATTTCAATTTATAACTAATTAATGCTGTTCTCTCTCTAACCTGCCCCCTATTACTAGTAGCAAGTGAGAATCAGTGGATGTATGAATTGCAGATGCTGGGCTGTACACTGAGAGAAAAAGCACCTTTGCAGGGGCAAGGATCCTGCAAGGAGCTGCCTCTTCCCTCCTGTCCCTCCTCCCATGCTGCGAACCATGATGGATACACTGGGATTTCATGGCTGTGATGTGTGAGGAGGAAGGTGAGAAGTGGGAATGCCTTGTAATTAAAAATAACAATTCAGCTGCCAGAGTGATCAGAAACACAAACCTGTGTGGTGGAGCAAAGAGAGGGGAGGAGGAACCCCAAATCTTGCTGTGCACAGGTGCTCTTTGATCTCTGCTCTAATTCACAGCAGCCCAATCCTGCTGCAGGTGGCGTTAGATAAGAGGATGAATTCCCTGGATAGATTTTGCTGGTACTCTGAAGTAATTAGCTTTTGCTTGTTTGTAAAGTGAACAAAAGCAGGTACTCCCTCGCTTCCCAAAAAAAGGGTTTGAGACATCCCCATTTCCCAAATGGCTTAATTATGGTTTCATCTCCCTCCTGGATCAATTATAGAAGTCTATGCTACGGGGTTTGCTAGGGGGGGTTTCCTGTTCCCTTTCTTTCTTTCTCCCTTTTTTCTTTTCTCCCCTGAAATGTGCTCCTGAACTGAAATCCCTCTTAATGGGTGTAAAGCAAAAAGTTCAGAAACTCTACAACATTAAAATGAGACCCAGACAGTTTTAGTTCAAGGTTCTTTGCTGGCATGGGATGACATTCCTGAAGGTGGAGGAGGAATGGGATAGATGGAATAGTCCCTGGGGGAAGGAGAGCTGTCCTTCAGGGCTGGGGTGCTGCACGCCCTGCTTGGAGCATCACCGCTATTTTCCATTTTTTTATTATGGAATACAGATCTGGGTGGCTTGTTTTCTGCTTTCTACCTTTGTGCCAAATGACTCCTGCAAGGAATAATGATGGGCATGAGGAGCTGCAGCTGGGCCCCTGCAGCAGCAGCAGCAGCAGCAGCAGGAGCTGCTCTGGCTCTGTGGAGCAGGAGAGGTGGCTGTGACACTGCTCAGGGAGATAAACCTAAAACCCTGCGCTAAGGCCTCACCTTAACCCGTATTTCTTGCTCGTGATCTGTAGGCTCGACTGAGCACAGCCTGGAGGCAGAGGAGGGGTTTCAGTTCTGGGAAGAGGTGTCCTGCTCCGTCAGGGATCAGCTCCTGGGGCTGGCAGAACACTCCTGCTGCAGCTGATAAAATGCACATCTTACATAAACCTCCTTTCTCTGTGAGGAAATTCATAGTTAAAGAGAGGTGAGAGTTCAGGCCACTTTCTCATCTCATTTGTCCTGATTTTGTGCATTTTTCAAGGCAGATCCAACGACCCTTGTGTGGAGTCCCCAAGGGAACGTTGGGATTGCATTTGGAGCCATCGCTTAGCCGAGTCCTTACCTCCAGCAATTAGTTTAACAAATCAGCGTTCTCAAGATCCTCAGCCATTTGCTGCCTCACAGTGTAATTGTGCATGACTGTTCCTCATTAGACAGCAATATTTACCTCCAGGGAATGAGGATTTCAGCCTGGGATGAATCAAACTTTGGCAAATGTCACTGCTTTTGTCAGGATTGAAATAAATGAGCCGGCTCCGAGCACAGGCGGCTTTCAGCACCTGGGTGTTGTGTCGCTGGCTGCTGGTGGGGGAGGCAGGGAAGATTTGACAAAGCTGATGCTTGGAAACCCTTTTTTTTTTTTTTCCCTTGGAGCAGGAATTGAGAACCTGAGGGATGCTGGAGCGTGTTTATCGTGTGCAGTTGGGTTGCACTGGGGACCAGTTGGCAGGGAAGCCTGATTCATCCCAACGCTGCACAGGCTGCCAAACTTGTTAGCAGTTGTGGTTTAGGATGTTCACATCTGTGATCCTGACAGGGATCCAAGCTAGTTAGCCTATTTGTGCAGGAATGCAAGAGGTAAATTCCAGCTCCAAGCCGGAAGGCTGCAGCTCTCCCTCAGGTTCATCTCTGCAGGGAAGGTGGGAATTCTCCTCTCTTTGGGGTTTTTATGGAAGGGGGTCAAGCCCTGCTTTGCTCACTTTGTGTATTATATTATCAATTTTTTATCTTTGGTTGCGTTCACGCAAATCTGTTCCAGGCAGTGGATTCTTATGGCCAGGGTTCAAGCACGAGAAGTCGATGAACCATTTGAACTCTGTAAGCTGAATAACCCAGGCTGCAGCTGCCTGGGCTCCCTCGAGTGCTGCAGAGGGTGGGAGGGAGAGGAGGAATAGGTGAGTTCAGAGAGGCAACCTGGCCTGAGATTTGGGAGTTTTTAACTGATTTTACCAGTAGTTCAAACATTAGGGTTGCTGCCTTCCACTGAGGGAGAAAGAAGGAAAAGCAGAAGGACTCGGTGTAGGTCCTTTGCCCCTATAAAGGGAATTTGTTTCTTTTGGGCTTGGAGGGTATCAGAAGGACTCAGTGTAGATCGTTTGCCCCTATAAAGGGAATTTGTTTCTTTTGGGCTTGAAGGGTATTTATCAGATGGCAGAATAGGGCTGAGGCTGCCTGGTGACTGCTTGAATTTTCCTCTGGAGCTCTGGATGTGCTTCTGGAGAGATAAGGGATTGGAGTTTCCATGCCTGGGTGCTCCCGGCACCTGCGTGCCCCTGAAGGATTGCCTGGTGTTGGTATCAGGCAAACACAACTGCTCTCTTCTAATGCCCTGCCTTTTTTTCAGAAATTACTGCAGTTCTCATGTCATTCTCTGCTGTCTCTTTTACATTATCAGTATTAAGCAGGAAATGGATTTTTCCTCATGGACTGGAGGTTTCTAAACATAGAAAAGAGCAGGCAGAGTGTTTCTGTTAGGATACCGAGTGGCTCAGCCTGCCCTCAGTCATAGAACTTGGGTCAGTAAAAACTTTTAACTCTGGCATGGTTATGAACTAAAAAAAACCCCAAAGTTCCAAAACAAAGCAAAAGGAAAAAGGCAACAACAAAGCATCAAACCAAAAACCTGAAAATACTATTTATTAGAGTGTGGCTTTAAGCAAAGAGAGCAGAGGTGATGTGGGTGTCTGTTCTCAGCACCTGAGACCTGGGTAAATCCCACCTGATGTGATTTCTGTTCCTTGCTGGAGCTGGTGGGATTCCAAACCATTGAGTTTGATGGCAGAGATGTTCAGCATTCATCAAATCAATCTTGAAGTGCCTGTGTGAGGTGTGGAAGCTGTTCCACTTTTGTCCCAAACACCTATGGATGGCGAATGTGTTGTTTTTATGTGTCGGGTGGAAAACTACTGCTGTTTGGATTATGACAGTGAGCAAAAAGAAAATTCTTTTGATCTCTGCAATAAACCGGGATGTGGAGATTTGGAATGAGCTGCTGATATTTGAACACATCTCAGTGGATCAGCCTAAAATCTGAATAGATCCAGATATTCAAAGTTCTCAAAGATCCTGCTTTGTTGCACTCATTTTAATGCTTTTCTAGGGCACCACAGTTCATTCTTGTCCTTGAGTTTCACATGCAAAGCATCCGGTTTAAATACAAATTAGTCTGAAAACAATCCTCTTTTTACTTTAAATTTTAAAAGCTTGGATTTAGCATTTGGGCTCATTAATATTCACAAACACTGCTTAGTTAAGCTCGCTTTAATTTCTCTGTGTGCTTTGTTAACAGGGATTATAGCGATGTTTGCATTTGCATGTGAGACTTCTGGTATTGTATTATTATATATGACTTCTGGTATATAGACTGTGCAAATTTTGGTCATTATTATGGAAGAAAGAAACGGAAAAACTGCTGAAAATCTGCCTCACTCTCTCCTGCACTTTCTCTAACTCTTGCACTTTGCTTTGTGGGAGTGTTTCTTTCCATATTTATTGGGTGGGTTTTGCCTTTCTCTTTGGAAGGGGTTTGAGCTCCTCAGAAGCCCCAAGGAGCAGGCAGGTGTTGGTCCCCAGGTCCCCAGGTATCCCTTGGCACCGGGCACCCCTCCCAGTTTGGGAGGCAGCCCCAGGTTTGCCCAGCCTCCCCCCAGCCTGCAGGATGCTCTCAGTGCTCCCCGCCAGCCTCCCCTGTGAAGCACAGAATTTTCCTGAGGATGTTCCGGATCCAGAGCCTGCCGGACGCCTGGGTGTGCCGGCAGTGCCTGTGTAAACCTCGGGAAGGTTTTCACAGGGAGAATCCTCGGCTGTTGTTGCCCTGCTCCATCCCAGACGTGTTCAGTGCTGCTGAGAAGCTGCAGTGAATTGTAGTGGTGGTTCAAGCCCGGAGAGTTTCTTCCCCCCTGAGGAATCTGTGGAGACCTAGAGAATAAAACCCCCCTGGGGTAGAGTCGAAGGTAGCTTGCCCCAGAGAGGGGTCGAGCTCCCCCTGTCCCTCAGTTCATAATGGTATTTTTGTATCTCCCTCTTTCCTCCCTTCCTCCTTCCCAACTGGTCCCTGTCCCTTGTCCCTCCCTGGTTCCTCCCCCGTGCCGTTCCGAGATTGGTTGTGACCCTCAGAATAAAAGTCTGGTGCCCGGTTGAGGCTGGGGTCTTTCGCCCTTGACCCCAAGCACCTGACCACCCTGTGACCGCGTGTCTGATTGGGGTCCGGGCGAGGGAACACTCTCTTTGCAGCACTCTGGCCTTTGGGGACAGCGTGGCTGCCGTCCTAGGGAATCGCAGCTCGCGGCTGGGGAAGAGCGTCCCCGACTGCACTGAACCTGATGCTCAGGGACACTGGCAGACACCGCCGACGAGCAGCTGATCAGCTCTGGTGGTCAGCTGGTCCAGCCCACGTGACCGGCCGACAGTGAATAACTCTGGAAGCTCCAGCCCTCCCTGTCCTGCACAGTGCTCAGCGTTGCTGCTCCAGTGGGAAAGCTGGGCTTGGGTCCCCGATCTGTCCTGCTGCAGGGATGGGCAGAGCTCCTGCACCCCTGCTGGGGGGGTCTGAGTGCCCAGTCCGGGGGGCACTGAGGGGCTGAGACTGAGATTGCTGCCACCAGCCCATCCCAGGGGAGCAGCCATTGAGCTGGGACGGCCTTCTGAAAAGTGGAAATGTTGTATCTCATTTCCTTCTCTTCCTTTTCCTGAATCACCTCTTTAATATAGAAACTTTAGGATTGGTTGATTGGGTTTTTTGGGTCTTTTTTTTGGTGTAAGTATACCAGCATTTCCAAGGCATATACATGACTGTCATTTTTGTGCCTTAATGCTTACTTTAAAAGCTCATTTCAGCTCCTGAAGCCAAGTCTTCCCTTTTGCTAGGTGCCACTGGCACCTTGATCCTTTACTCCTGGGGGGATGACAGCTCAAACGGCCTGTTTTTTTTTTGTTTGGTTTTTTTTTTTTTAATAGGAACTCAATGACCGAGAAGAGTTTGCAACTGAGGCAGAAATTTGAAACTTCTCATTGACAGAGCACATGTCACTCCTGCCCAGGCTGCTGGGTGTGACAGCNGGGAGGACAGCTCAAATGGCCTGTTTTTATTTTTGTTTATTTTTTTTTTTAAATAGGAACTCAATGACCGAGAAGAGTTTGCAACTGAGGCAGAAATTTGAAGCTTCTCATTGACAGAGCACATGTCACTCCTGCCCAGGCTGCTGGGTGTGACAGCCCCTCCACCTGGGGAAAACTCACCCCTTCTCTCTTGACATTGTGTCTTTGAGAATGCCCGTGAGAGGAAGGAGGTGTTGTACACCTGCTCTTCTGAATCTTGCAGGGATTTTTCCCTGTCTCTTCTTGCATTGTAGGTGAGTTGATTTTCTTCCCCTGTCAGCCTGGCTCACAGCAGAGCTGTAGCACAGCTTTCCTGATAACTTCAGCCTGCGCCTTGTAGAGAAGCAGTTTTTGGCAAAGTTGCCCACAGAGACCTCTCTCTGAATTAATGCCATAGACAGCTCTGCCAGCCTTTGGAGAGGACCTCAGGTTCGGAGTTTTTTGTCACATTTGGCACAGGAGCTCAGAGTATTCCCTTTCCTCTTCTCCTCTCCCTACCTAAAGTCTCCTAGCTCACAAATCAAGCAGTCAAGTGGAATTTGTACACCCAGGAACTTGCCATGCAAAGGGAACTTCTTTTCCTGACTTGTTTTGACTGCATCTTGCATATTGCACCTTCCCTTGGAATCTCTGACAACCTGTTCCCTGCAGTCTGTAATTTCATGCAGTCTGTAATTTCTCACTGGCACAGTTTTGGCTTGTGTGGCGAGAGATGCAGCAGAATGTATAAATCAGATATAAAACATCGCTGTACTCACACAACATGTAAAATCTTTATTTCATGTGATGCCTTCAGTGCCTCCGGGGTGTTGTTTTTTGGAGATAGGAGATGTTAAGGATAAGAAAAAGCAATGGAATTCTCCGAGAGAGGAGTTTTGCATTTGGACTTGGCAGGAAGCAATTCATTAATTGAGTTCCAACTGTCTGCCCAGTCCTGCTGGTGTGGGATGCACCACAGAAGAGTGGAAGAATGACCAGGGGAAAGTCCTGCTGTAACTCTCAGGGATGTTCTCTTCCCCACTTCAGCTAAAGAGGTGCAGAGGCTTAATGTGCCTTAGGATTTGTTTATTTATTTATTGAAATTCAATCTGATGGATTTAGGGTTTTCCATTATCTATGTCAGTGTCTAATCCTTTGTTGAATCAGTAGCAGGATGCAGTTCTTTGTTTGCTCCAATTTAATAAATCATGGAAAGGTTGGGAGGGGGGATAATACTTTCTGGTTTTTTTATTATTTTTTTTTTACTTATGGAGTGCTTCATCCAAAGTCTTATTAAACTAATCAGTCCTGCTCAAAAAAAGACAAGAAACTGAAGGCAACCAAAAAAATCTGGGGGAGAGAAAGCAAATAATCCCTTCATTCAATAGAAGTACCAATTAAAACTTAGGTGTGTGACAGTGCAATTTGTACTTTTGGACACCTTTCTGAATTTGTGAAGGAAATACAAGCATGTTTTTCTTGCTCTTGCCTATTTATCTGCTCTAAAAAGTCAAGTTATGAGGGAAAGTCTTGTAAATTTGTATGATATCTGTCCCTTTAAGTGACAATTGTAAACTTGGGAGGTGCAGCTTGAAAACTAGCAGTTGTTTTTAGTTGTCATTTGTTAAATTTCTTCCTAAGGCTTCGTTTTTCTACTTTTATTCTATATTTGTCACTTTTTCCCTGCAGCTCCTGCTGTACCCTGGCCCCAGCACTGGTCGGGGCTGGGTTTTGTTAGGGGAGCCCCTGCCCCT
>VZTX01019005.1:290-14113 GCA_013400915.1 Pardalotus punctatus
ATTAATGGAGCCGGCACCGGACCGGGAGCGGGGAGAGAGTTGTGCCCCTCTCGGGGCAGCCCCCGCACCCAGCTGGCGTCGGGGCCACGCTGCTTCCCCAGGGGAGACCCCGGGACGCGGCTCCCCGAGGGGTGGCCCCGGCAGATGGTCCCTCCGCAGCCGCCCCCATTCCCCGCCCCGTCCCCGGCAGGGTGCACCCGGGGAGAGGCGCTGGGGAGCCCCGGCCGCACCCCGGGGACACCCGCGGGGAGAAGGGGCGGGGGGCACGCACACAACAACAACAAAACCCCGTCCCCGCACGGCTGTTTACGGCACCATATGGCTGCAGGGGGAGGGGTGAGGGATATGTCTGCCGAGCCGCCGCGCTCATTATGTCCGATGGAGTCATGGTCACCGCGCCTCCGCCCGCACCCGGGGCGCGGGGGGACACCCCGCTCCCGGCACACAGGGGCGGGGGCGCACGGCGAGCCCCGCGGCGGAGGGACCCTGACAGCCCCGCGGTGGGGACTCCAGGGAATAAACACACAGCGGTCTGGCCGCCCTGGTGCGGCCGGAGAGGGAAAATGCAGCGCCCTTCCCCAAAGTCTATCTCTAGATCTGTTAAGATCTATGTATATCCTCGGCGTAAAGAGAAACGTATGGGATAGAGATCACATATTTAGATCACAACGCGGCAATGCTTGAAACGTGAAAAGAAAAATAAAAACGTCGCCTCTGTTTTTTAAACGGTAGAGTTTGAGAGGAAAACCTGACCCATTTCGGGGCATCTCTGTCTATGGTTGGCACGTAGGAAGGGCTAGAGTGGAAGCCCTGGGCATCAAACGCTACACCGAGATCCACAGCGATTACTGCTATTTTTTCTTTACGAGCGAGGCAGCCATTCATTTCAGAGTAATCCTTGCTGCACGGCGCTGATGGAGGCACGCTCGGTGCAGCGCATCGTGCCTCTGGAGAGCTTTCTCAGCTGGGGCAGGGGAAATGCTTTGAAATGGCTTATGTCTTTCCTCTCAATGATTCATAAGATAGGTGCTAAACCTTGCCATTATTAGAGAGATAAAAATCCACAGACTATGGGCTCTGATAATAGGCAACTATACTGTTATCCATATTACCTTGTAAAATTGAAGTATTGATTTTTTAAAGCATGGTTTGCTACTTAGCAGACCAATCCCCCTACTATTGTAGTCAGTGAGATTTTGCTATTGACTTCAGTGGGAACAGTTTTTTGCTTTTAAAATGGTCTATGTCACATTATTATGGTAATATTGTTCAGCAGTTCTTAAAATTCACCTTCTTGGCCTTGGACATTTTAAAAGATTAATGTAAAAATTACTTCAGCTCAACTTACTCACCTCATTTCTGCTCATGTTATGTCCAAAGTTTTGTTCAGATAAATCCAACAGATAACTTAGTGCTCCACATGGTTGTGGGTGGACTGGACCTAGTAGATTCTCCACTTACATGTGTTTAAGTGTTTTTTTGTTTTGGTTTGGCTTTTTAATTTTACAGAAGCCTAGATTTAGAAACCCATTTGTAGATCTCCTCTTGTGTGCAGCCTTGAGTGCATTTGGTTGCTCACCAAAATAGCATGCCTTCCAAAGCAAGATTAAAAATATTAAAATGCAGCCAGCACAGGGAGTGGTTCAGTTCAACTGATGCCACATAAACGGGCTGATCCTCCTGCCCATAGATAATATACATCTGAGTCTGGCACTGCCAGCTGGATAGGAATTCAAAATGAGAAACAGCAGGACTTGAGGTCTTGAAATAAAGGCAACAAGGGAGGAAAAAATGTTCTCTGCCTATTAGTAAATAATGAAGTGCAGTAGTAAAGACAAATGACAAGGACTGAGGAAAATGTGGACATTAGATAGATACTTGGGCTATGACACAACGGCAAACGTGTTCAAATTCAAAGTGCAAGGTGCACCTAGCACCTATATTAACTATTTGTATATTTGTTTAGCTACAAGCTTTTTAGTGTCTAGCAACATTCTGCTTAGCTACTTTTTGCTACATCATGCTGTGATACTCGTTGAACTAAGTGTTGACTAATAAACTCCAATCTGTAATAAATGGTTGGGAATAGACATTTATCCAAAATTCTGCTGAAATCAAATTTCCATGAGGAAATGCTTCCCTCTGGGCCTCCTCCCCACTGCCTCACCACCCAAAAAAATGTTTCATCTTCCTCACATTTTCCAGGCAGTTTTGTTATTCAGTTAATATCTTAAGGTTGTTTTGTGCTTATAGGTAGCTGACAGATATGTTTAGCTGCTTAAATACTACTTTTGAAGATCAGAAATAGTTGTATTACCCAATTAACAGAAAGCATCAGTCTTCTTTTGCCTCCTTTATTTCATTAGCTTTATTGTTATTATTATAATTATTATTACTGTGAAATGTGTATTATGTGTTCTCCGGGCTTATTTTACTTTCCTCAGCCTCCATCTCTCCCAAGGCTGACTTGCTTTAAGGCTCAGCTTAGAGGAAGCTATTAAGCCAAAGTTTGTTTATACTTGATTGGCTTTAACACTTCACTCCATTTGTTCTCTCATCTCATTTTTCTTCCACTCTTATTAGAAGCAGGATTGCTCTAATGCAAATACAGTTCAAAGAGACAGGAAAAAGGGAAAGAGATCTGAATTCTCCTCATAGCAGATGTCCTAGTGCAATATCCATGGAAAAGGGACATTACCATAAAACAAGTAAACAAACAACAGTGTAATTGAGGGTGAGTATATATGTTGGATGTGTTTACTTGGTGAGAGATGCTTTTGACTTAAATATTTGGATGGCTTAAAGGATGGAAATCAAGCTCCTTCTCTGGTTTGGTTTATTCCTCCTTGAACAATTAGAATTTGGGGATTTCTATAGTAGGGAGCTGTCTTCACAGGGCATCGGAGTGCAACTCCAATGTTGCAGAAAATTATAACCAAAGATGTGGGAGAGTGATGCCCCTGGTGTTATTTTACAGCTGAATTTGGCCTTGCTGTTACTAAACCTTTCTAGATATTTTTATACATTTTATAAACTTCTCTATACACTTGTTAAGCACTGGTCTCTAGCATATTGGAATATACCTTGGCAAAACCAGATAGCACTTACAGGTAAATTATTCCTCACAAATAGAAAAAAATGTATCTAAATGTATCCTGTTGGGAGTTCAGTCATTGCTACCCAGTCAACCAATACCAACCGATTGGGGCACTGAGCACCCAGGGCAGTGGTTTGGCGGTGGACTCCTCCCTTGGGCACTGTCGATTGCAAAGCCCAAGCATCAGCCAGGGTCTGCATTATGTCTTCAAAACAGGGTCACAACCTTTGTGCCAAAAATTTTTAGAACATTATTCACAGACCTTCTGCTGGTCCTATCCCAGGAGGGGATTTCACCCAGCACAATTTACGATATCAGGACTGGTCCTTCAAAGCCTCACAAATGTTGCTGGTTTAACTCCTTCCAGGTTCCTTCAGCTACAGTTTTTCAGCTTTTTTTTTTAGGTCTGTTGGTTCACTCTGTGGCTCTATTAGGCAAAGTACTAATTTACTTCAAAATATTTTCACTTAACCATCTATATTGTACTTTACTCACTTGCATGTGTATAAATTACAGCAAGAATAACATCACAAATCTTGAGTTTTTTTAAGTCTGTATATGTGAAAGTTTCCCAAACTTTACATCCATTAAAAGTTAAATTTATTAAAAAAGAAATCTTGTAATTACTTATAAATTCATTAAAATTCAATAAGTAGAAGAAAAATACATATTCATTAAAATTATATTAATTGAAATGTTCTACTTATTAATAAAATTTGACCTGCTTTCTCCTATTTAGGAATGCTTTTTCCTATTCAGCTTTTGAAAGCAGTCCTTTTGGTTCCAGTTGAAAAATATAAGATTCAATTAGGAATACAGGTAAAACAGTATTTTCAATTCCACAATTTCATCGAAGTCTGATGTATTCTTGCCAAAAGTGGGATGAAGAGAATAATACTGAAATTTGCTATATATAGAGGGCCAATTAAAAAATAAGAAAGTAGTCTTATTTTAACTAGCTTTATTCACTTCTAAACCTAGCTTTATTTATATTGTTTTATTATTTGCTTAAGTGCAAATTTAACTAAGTGAAAACTCCCTATATGCCCAGTTCAACTCTCAGTTACACAAAAACCATGATAATGAGGCCTTCTACATTGGTAATGCATGACAGAGGATTTGTGAAAGTTTTCTAAAAAAGCGGGGTCAAAGTGCAAGAAGTTTACAATAAACGTCTGTTTTGGGAATTCTGGATTTTGCTGCTGCATTCATACAGAATTTACCATCCCTATTCCTCTTTGGATAAGCCCAAATTGAGATGAAAAGGGATAAATATATGAGGTCTGCCAGAACTACAGGTTGTAAATGGATGCCTGGCATTCAAATATAGCATTCATTAAAAGAATGCTCACTGTTTGCTCAGTACAAATGAAATACTTCAGTATTACAGCAACCATAGCCAGGGGGCTTTACTGAACTCTCAAAATATAAAAAGATAAAGGTTATCAAAAGATGTCATAAAAAAAATTATGACTATGTCTAGATTAAGGGAGGAAGAAACAAGTTACATTATTTTTTTATTTTCCACTGCAGTTTCTTGAGAAGTGCAATGGGATAAGTCATCTAATTAAATATATGCCATACTTCCTGGTCCCATTGGTCAAAAAGCAAAGACTTTCAGATATTGTCATCATTTGAATGAGCTAATTTCCTCTTATATTTGCCATTACTACTCTAACAGTTTTGCTCTTATTTCCTTTCTTCCCACCATAGTAAGAGTTTAGTAATAGTTGTGACACACTCAAAAAGCTGACACAGGTAGACAAAAATATAGAGGTGAAAACAGCACATTCCTTCTCACCACAAGTGCAGTAAATTGAAAACCAGGGGCAGTTCATTGCAAACATTCTGTGTAAACCACAATAGTCTCATGCACTGGTCCACATAGGGTAGGGCTGGACCTCAGAAACTTGATGGTCTCCCTCCTTCCGCCAGACTAGTGAAATCACCAGAGCAACGAGCTGTAGAAACTGCTACAGTCAAACTGACCATCGAACCATCTAGTACCAGTCTGCAAGTGAGTCTGCAAAAGATGTTTCAGAGCTCAGTAATTAGTAAATAAACGAATTCCTGAACAAAATACTGTGCCTTGCGCAATAATGACCGATGTATTTTCCTCTGCTATAGCTTCAGCCAGCCTAAGAACACATACCTAAAACTTATTAAGCTATTCATGAAGCAAGAGCATAAAGGCTGAGACCACCAGCAGAGTTAAAATTCAGTACAAAGTGGAAGGGGATGGGAAGATGCTGGGATTTCACCACACCCCCCAAGTCTTTCCTTGTGTTGACTGGATAGGCTGGAACATGACTAACCCTGACAGAGGCTCTAGGGGACAACACCTGGGCAGATGCTGCAAGACACCAGATGAGAGCCAGGCAGTGAGTTTGTGCCATCACACCAATGCCCTCAATCCCAGTGGCACAGAGCAGGAAGGACATGAACATGACCTTGTCCTTACTTCTGCTCCAGCCAGCAAAGCTCAACTCACATGAAGAGCCTAATACGCAATCTTATGAGAGCCACAGAGCTCTTGTAAAATCCTTGGAAAAAATTTTGGATTAATCAGCCAAGGTTTCTCTAGTGGCAGCAGTGCAGACTTTCTATTCCCAACACTTTGGTTTATAAAAATGCCCTAGCTTTGAATTTACCTTCTGAGGTGGTTGCCAAAAGAGTCTTAGGAGATGAAATAGAATTTAAAAGGGTGCCAACTGAATTTTCTCTGCTGTTCACCAGTATTTATACCACTATTTTTCTCACTTTCTTTCTACCTCTTTACATGTCTGTTTTCAGATGTGATTTTTTTCTCTTAACGTTTATCTTTTTGGGTGATATAACCATTTAAAACTACTTCTCATGTAAGTACTCTTCTTCTTTGATAAGCTTAGTTACCTTCTGTGGACCTTTCATCTCTTGTGACCTTTTAGAGATGAGATAAATACATTAAGCATGCTATTAAAGGCAAGGACATGCCATTTAATTAATGAAAATAATTAGTTTTCAATGTTATTCTCTGTACTTTTCCTAATGCAAATTTTGGTTATACCTGCCGTGCTAATTTTGGATACACTTATTGATTTGTTTTAAACCATTCCTAAATATTTCCCTTGAGATGTTATGCTAATTCCATACATTTTAAATGTGATTGAAAACTTTGAAATCTTCCTTTCCTCTCAAAAAGCTAATATCATGATGGTATAAAATGTAAATTATCTGACAATGGTCTGTAGGGAATTCTGCCTGCCATGATTTCTCCCTTTTTTTCCCCTTTGTTATGATATTTCTATTTTACCTTCCAATTCTTCTTTGACTTAACCTAATTAATTTGCCTTTCCATCCAGTATTGAAAACCCTTCACCTCCCTGAGTTTTATGTGTATATATGTATACATATATATGTATGTGTGTATAAGCACATTGGAGTGCATTGTATAGCTCTCAAACACTTGCTGTTGTTTCCCAATTCTTCATCAGTTTTAATTTGTCATCATAGCCAAAGTTGCAACCCTGCTTTAATAAAGTCTGTATCAGATTGATTTTGTTTCAGAATGAGCAAAAACCAAAGTTCCACCTGAAAAATTTTAAAAGATTCTTGAACACAAGATAGAAGAACCTAATTACAGTCACAGAATCTAAACTGGTTCCACCAATGAGGCACAGTTCATATTTACACTTAATTTTTAATGATTCTTACTGATTTTTTTTTCCTCGTGTTGACATATGGTCCACTAGTCAGTCATTTCTATAAGCTATCTTTACTACCCTGTTTTTTCTCTTTCTAGCACATTTTTGTCCATACTGCAGTATCATTGCCATATATAGTGGCAAACAGTACATTTTATGTAGAATGAACCTCATCTAGTTCATTCTTAAGTTCTTCAGTGGTTTTGAGTTAGTTTAAGTCCTTTAATATCCCCTCTTTTTTTCTTTCTCTGTTTCTGACCATCCTTCAATTTTAACATCTGAAAAATGTAAAGACAGGATAGATACTTTTTATCACCCACATCAGAGAAGATACACACTGCAAAATAAAGTTTTTTGAAACGTGTTTATAGTCCTCATCTTTCCTGTCCACTGAAACCTCTGGCCATACCTTATCTATTCTTCTCTTATTGTATCTAATTACTTCTATAATTACTTGCCTTTTACTTGTCTTCTATCAGCTCAGGGTAGTGAAAATCCATTCTTAAATGATTTCCCATATACCAGCAAAATGCTGCTTTACCCTACAAATAGGTCATGATTTAGTGGCAGCTACTTCAGCTCTGGATCTGCCTCGAAAAAAGTTTTCTACAAACACCACCAGGCAGTATTAGTAGTGGTATGTGTAAGTCCAGAGGCAACAAAAAGAGCAATCACAAGACACGCTCCTTTAAAAGTTGTACAGTGAGTTAGAGTCATAAGTCGTTTAAGTGCAAGTAATCTCACCACCTAAATTTTCTCTAAGTACAGTGAAAATGTTGTAGCATCCATATCTTGTATTAAAATCTCGGGGGTAACAAAATGTACAAAAGCTTCAGACACACAGCCCTTACTATCAATATAATACATAAAACATCTTGTTTCGCAAAGGAGTTTAATTACAGACTCTCAAGTAAAAAAAGGTTGAATGAATTTCATCCCAGGCTGAAGTAGGTCATTTGATAAACATTGTCCTTCCAAATCTCTACAGAATATTTGTTTCTGTAAAAAAGTCTCTACTTGAGGTTAACTCTAACACAGATCAGTTTTATTAACTGTTCACTACAGATAGCCTCTTAAATTGAAGAGTATCCACATATACAAGGAAATGTTTCAAACACACCATTTCAATTTCAACAACTAGGCTGTAATCCCAGCAGATGCACACAGTAACTGTCAAGTTCTGCAGCTTGCAGAGTTATTGAGCAAGCAGTTAAGAGCCTGTACAACGGTCTGTGACGAAGTTGATCATGGCTAAGAAAATCCATGTGCATCTGAAAAAATGCTCAATATCATAAACTGTAGTACATCTTTCCTGTATATTGACAATGCCTACCTGGATATTGTATGTTAATAAACCATTGAAAAATACCTTGCTAGTGGAACTGTAAAGTTTTGAGACTCATCTGTTTAAAGAGAACAAAAGGGTAATTTAAGTAAGCTGCAGGATCACATTCAGTGCTCTTGCAGGACAGTGCAAACAACTTTCATTGAGCCAGCTAACATTGCCTGAGTTTTCTAAACTCAGAGAAGCTTCTGGCAGGTTTAAAATGACATTTGCAAGACAAAAACATATTTTACATCCTGGAAAGCTCTACTAATTTTGGAGACTGTGTTGACCAGTCAACCTACTCAACAAGAAACAGAAGATGCCTGTGATGCTCTGTGATGCATGGGAGGCTGCAGAATCTGGTATGATCCTCCCTCCTGGAGAGTGTTTCCTGCTGCACTGTCTGTCTCATGATCTTTCTCCACATCTACCTCATTTATATGCCCTGCTTATTTTGTTCCTCCTTCACCAGCAAACTCTCAACAGGTGTATCCTGCACAATGGAGAAAGATGAGGACCCAAATAGCTTCTTTCAGACCAAACCTAACATCTGCTGGTTGCCTTCTTTCAACAGCAGACCAAAACTCGCAGTTCAGTGTCAGCCAACTTTAATTTTTTCCCATAGTGTAAAATGAAATTTGAATCATTAACTTCCACATTTGTCCAGCACTGGCACTAGCCTTGTTCCCCCACGGGCCTATGTTCATGAGAAGCCCTCTCTACCTTCAGTCTCTCTGTGTAGTCTCCCCAGATTCTGTCTCCTTTCAATCTAGAGTTGAACAACAGCAAAGGTGATCACCCCAGAGGTTCGGGAAATAAAGTTTCTCTGAAAAAATATCAGAAAAAGTCCCATCATGCTGTACTGATGCCTATCAGCTCATTTTAGCCCTAACCTTCCAGCAAATATCTGCTGCTCTCCCACTGATCACATAGCTATGTGGCCACAGAAACAGCACTCTGAACATCCAAAGAAAATCAGGGCTGGAGCATCTGAGCAGCAGTCCCTGCATCACGGCCAAATCCAGGGCAGCTTCACTGACAAGAGTCTCAGGGTAAGAGCGAAGAAACAAGTTCACTATTACCTCAGTCTTCTTGGCAAAGGTCCATGGAAGCATGAAATTCAAACTGTGAGTTTTTATTTCTGATCACTGGAAAGATTTGGGCTCTTGAGCTACAAGTCTGGCCTTTGCCCTGCTGATCACACTGAATTTGTCATCCAGTCTCTCATTACGTTTGTATATAAAGGATGGATACATCAGTACCAGTTTTTGTTTGCACACTGCTACACCCTATTTCATGTTTCTAAAGTAATGTCAACATTTTCTAACCTTAAAATACTCAATTTTAAAAAATCTGCTCTCTTTGGCTCATTTTTCTTTGAAAATTTTAACTCAACATTGTTACTAAGAAATCCCAGTCCCTTTGCCTCTCTCACACACGTGTGAAGATGGCATCTTACATATGGCCGCTTTTACATTTATAAATTCCAGGACAGAGTTATTCTCTTTATTCACAAACACTCCCCTGAATGCCTGCATTAAGAGTTGCCAACTAAACCGGTTTTGTTCCATCTGCTGTGACCATTTTCCAGCACTGTCTCTCTGATTCACCAGCATCCCTCCTCACCGACTCCATCGGGAGGTCTGCAAACAGCAGGGCAGAGGCTGTGGGTAAACTGAGGAGACAGAGCTCTGCAGACCTGAACAGGCGTTAAGGAAAATGTGGTAGGCAGATAAAACAGGGCAGATATGGCAGAGTTTGAATACCACTTCTGAGCTTGGAAGGTGCATTTAATGGGACTGTAAAACTCCCACAGAATCATACCTTGGGATAAATTATAGCTCACCCTCAGCATCACCTTTCTGCAGTACTTACTGCCATTATGTGCTGGCAGTTCAGTAGGCTACAGAGCTACCAATACACATTTGACAAACACTTTTATAATTTTTTTTATATTGATGGCTACAAAAATGAGGAGAAATGCAAAAAAAGAGATGCTTATTTTCAAATGTCTACAAACTTCCCTAAAATAATGAACAATTTAAAATATAAGATAATTTAAAGCAGAGAATTTTGCCCTCTATAAATAAATTATTATGACCTAAATAAGTTTTTTGTATTGTGATCTATTTTTTCTATTGTCCATAAACAAAGTAATTTATATAAAATCAAATGGAACATAAACTCTTATATTTATCTACTATTCCTCATGTCCAAGAGAGGAAGAGGTGGGTTGGGATATAGCCTGTTCCTTAGAGCTGACTGGTCTATAATTTTAAGCCTTAAATCCTGTAATCAGGTTCCGTAGTACAGCCCTGCACCTGCAGAAAGCTTTGCTGGTCTGCTAGCAGCAATCCATAAGGTATCAGATCTTCCTGGAGGATCTAAAGGTTTAAGCTAAACAAAACTTGGTTTCAGAATGAAAGTTCATTCTCTATGTATAGTTGGAAAGTATAAGAGAAAGCACAGGAAAATTCATACATTAGGTCTGTGATATCATTAAAGTCAGTGGAGTAAATTCAAATTAGTAATGACATAAAAGTAATCTGAACTTGGCCTTTGAGGTTATATTCTATTAGTTTACTAATACTGTGTAAATTCTATATTTGAGAGGTATCCTGCAGTCATCTTGGTCCTTCTTTTTTAATGGCAAATTCTGCTTAAAATCTGCTGTTAGAGCTCAGGCCATAATTTTATAATTTCTTTTTAAATCAAGACTAATTTTTAGGGTCCATATTTGTGTCTCCGGACAACATCAAGCCAGAGAAAGGAGAGTGGTGAGAAGAAATTTGTTTTCAAGTTGCCAATCAATAAGTAGCTCCAGCTAAAGAAACTATGCAGAAAATAAATTAAAAAAATAAACCATAAAAGTAATGTATACTGTTAGAAAGGATATATTACTAGAGACACTAGTTCTATACCTCCTTATGGTTGGGGAGTACCAACCATTAAAAGTCGACACTGTCAACCATTTGGCATATTTGTCTGCCTAACCTATGTTGTTTATATACTTTGTCTAAGTTAGGCATAATTTCACTGCTTTCATGAAGTGCAGCTTGGGTTTAATGGAAGAAAACCTACAGTGGTAACAGAAACAATGTGAAAAGTTGCAGAAGTGAAATATTTGCTAGGTTGCTTATAGGAATACCTAAAGCATACAGGAATACCTTATCGTGTGTTGTCCCACTCTAGACCTAAAATGGCTGTTTTGCAGGGAATGTTGTTGCCTGGTGACCAAAAGTGCATCTCCTAGGCCACAGAGGGATGTGAAAATTCAGAAATTGATTTGTTCCTGTTGCTCTTGAGAAGACCATACCCGTAAAATAGATTAAGCCAGCACATAATCATCTATGCATTCTCCTTGCTGGCATGCTTAAACTTGATATTGAAGACAGGCCTGTGATTTTGAGCTACTTATCAACCAGGCAAGGGAAAAACAGAATAATACCTCGTGCACTATTGCCCACAGAATATGAAAGTAGACCAAGCCTCAGCTACTGTGAGACTGCAAGACACCCTGCTTCAATTAAGTCTGTGTTGTACATCTAGCCTGTTCCGGTGCAACCTCCCAGTTGCTATCAGGCTCTCTTTCTTTCATTAGAATCAAGTAGTTAATTAGCCCCAGCCTGTCCTCTCTCCTTCTCTCTTTCCCTTTAACGCAGCAGTAATGATGTCTAATTACCAGCAGCAGTGGATTACAGCACCATCAGGAGCAAATCTCTCTGGCTGACAGCAAAGCTGAGCAGCAAATCTTAAAGCTTCAAGGAGAGAATAATTCCTAACAAAGTATTTGAATATTTGCTTATTTTTGACCAGCTTGTGATTGTAGAGTCCAAGTTGTAATTTCATCCATCCTGTTATTGTACAGGGAGTGCTCATGCTGCCAGCAGTGATTAATTTTAAATTGAAATTACTTTTACCTATGGTGAGATCAAGTGATGGACAAAAAGGAGAGGATGAGGGAGAGAGTCACAGTTTGGGGCTCTGCTACCATTTGAGGCTCTCTGTGAGGACTGGACAGGCCCAAATGTACAGGATAACCATGAGAGAGGGGAGAAAAAAACAAAACCAGTGGAGATATCTCTAAATGATCACAGATTAATAAACCCTTAAATAATAATTAAGACTTAAAGAAATTAGAGAATGGGCTTTTAAGGCTTACCAACAACTAGTCTCTGGTGAAAATGCAATTTTTTTCCCCCTGTAACTTATCGTTCCCATCTGCATGAAATTCTAGGCCTCTTGAAGCCAATAGGAGCTTTGCCACTGACTTTCTCCAGGCCAGGAGCTGCATCCCTGTTATGTCAAACGTGCTCTTTCTGAGCCATCAGTGCCTGGCAGGCACTGCCCTGGCCCTGGCAGTAGCTCATACAAACCACTGCCACCCTGCGGGTCTGCTTAAATACTCCTCTGGCTTTTGTGCTGGGATAGTGGCACCAGATTCATGGGTTTAGGAGAGGCTGGCATTTTGCTTTTCAGAGCTGAATGTTGTTGACCATCACCTTTTCCCATTTATGTTCCCATTTATATCAACAAATTTCTATTGGTCAGCAGAATGAAATTATTCCTACGTAAAGGAGCTCTTTTGTGAAGGTTTGTATGTCATTGCTCAGGTTATATGCAGATATTCAGGAATTGCTTACAGATAGGTCATGGTAACTTTTCCTTTCTTGATTTCATTAGCAGTCCTCCTTATTTTATTAGAATTCCTGCTTGGTTGCTTAAGCTATCTATGGAGAGTTACTCCTATATGAATATAAATACACATATATGGACACACAGAGACATTCACAGCCAAGGGTGTGATTCCCACAAATGTACAAAGATAAGACCTGCAGGATGCTCTACCTCTCACTGAAATCCCTTGTGGGAAAAAATAAAAATAAAAATTGATTCTGTGTTCTTAAAATAGAAAACAGGACAGAAGGTGGGACTCCAGGCTTTCATGGCCTAGCAAAGGTGAGAGAAAATAAACAATCTGATCATCACTGGTTCTTGTGTTTCAGAGGCCCAGAAAAGCACTTAATTTTTAAATTCCATCATGTAAAATTAAGGCTATCCTCTTTATTTAGTAGCATAGTCAATGTCATTTTTTAAAATACTGAATTTGCTTACAGTTTTGAGCTTGCAGTGAAAAGGATAGTCTTGGGAATAAACAATCTTGCCCATTGGCTGTTCAAAATAATTATTTCAGTGAGCAGAAGAGATATTTAAAATACTGAGTTAATTGGAGACTTCTGCTTTAGGCAACCTTTTTGTTATAAATTATATCTATGGTAGTCTCTGGGCTCAGAGATGAGCAATCAATCTTCTAGCAGTAAAACAGAGATATGCCAAATAATCTGAATCTATAGGCAGACCTGAAACACTTTGGTGAATAAAAAACATAGAGAGGGAAAAATCTGTCCAGAGCTTCTCTTTTACTTTCACTCTTCATATTGAAGATCTTCTTAAAATTAATTTCCCAGTTCTGCCTCCTCATAGCCATGACAGTGCTGATGACAAGGGGGCAAATACAAGCCAGCCCCTGGGAATGCCCAGGTTTATGACTTCAGCAAGGCAAAGAGAGGCAGATTTCCCCGGCAGCCTACGTCACAACCCAACCCAGAATACTTTCCAAGAAGCCCCCTTTGCTGCGCCACCCAGCAACCTTCCTGTTAGGTCCAGAAAAGCTGCCACTCCAGAAAAAAAGAAAAAAAGAAAAAAAAAAAAGAAA
>VZTX01019005.1:17431-95376 GCA_013400915.1 Pardalotus punctatus
GCCCGGCGGGGTCCCTGCGGGACACGTGGCCGCCGCCGGGCCAGGCTTTCCCTCGGAAACGGAGAGCGAAGCCCCTCCGCCGCCTACCCCGCGGCCCGGCCCCCGCCCGGCGGAGCGGAGGAGCCGCGCTCCCCCGCAGCGCCCCCGTCCAGAGCTTCCCTCATCTCCTGTCGCCTCCGGGACCTTCCGCGCACCCCGGCTCCGGGGAGCGCAGCCGTGCGTTGGGCCCCGCGGGCGGCGGGGGCTCGGCCGACCCTGCCCGCGGCATCGCACTCCGCGCTGCGGCTGGCAGCTAGCAGCAGCCGCCCCGCGCTTCGGCACTCGTTGGGTGGGAGGGGAGCCCAAAATCCACCGCAACCCAAACACGTGCCCTTTTCGGCTCGGGTCGCTGAAACGAAGAGGGCTATGGGTTTCCCGTGCTGTGCCTCCGGTGTCTTTTGCAGAAATCCCACCTGTGTCTGGGTATTCAGTCACTCGGGGCCTGGAAGGGCCCAGTGGAGAGGCAGCTGGGTGTTTTTCCTGCCCAGACCTGGGCAGTAGCAGGCACCCTTTGCTTTCACTCCCTTGTGTCCTGCAGAAAAAGCCTGCAGCCACAGGCTGTCATGCTGTTTACACCAAGCCTGGATTTCTACTGCAAAAGCCGATGGTGCTAAGAGAACCAGGAGAAGCCCTTCTTCGCACACCCCGGCTGGTCCATCGGGCTTGCCCTGTGCATGGGCACCTCAACTTGGCCTCAATCCCCCCAGCTAACCCAGCTCACATGTACCTGTCCTCTCCCTTCTCCAGTCTTTCCTCTCTCGCCCTGGTCCCATGTTTGTTTTTCTGCTTTCTGTCTGGAAACACCACCTCAGACACAGGCAAAGCCGGGACAAGACTGTTGTTTAAAAGCAGTGCTCTAAAGAATGTTTGTGTTGCCAAAACGTTTCCTGCCATCTGTAAAATCTGAGAGGACGAGCTGGCACAATGGGCAGAAAAAAGTAGGACTTAGAGATAACCAAAGGAGGCTTGAGACTTTTTGTTGGCCACAGGGCCTGTAAATTATCTTGGCAGCCCCATTTTAGTGTTAGAGAAGCACGGGACTCCCGTCCATCACAGAATCTAGAGGAGAGGCAGTAACAAAGGAACTGCTGTGCAGAAGGGGAGTGAGGGGAACCTCGCTGAACTCTTACCCAGCAGGCTTTATGAGATGTGATATTACTTTAATGTGCCATTAGATCTACATTTAGAAAAAGGGTCGTAACATGGATTGGGCTGCACTGCTAAACAATTCCATCAGATAATTGTTCTCAACCCAGCCTCCTGCTGAGGGTCTCAGTAACTTCCGTATCACACTGATACTGTGCTATGACTGAATCCAAAGTCTGCACACAAAGCAAAGCAGATAAAGGAAGATGTGACAGAGCCAGGAGTGACGATCCAGACAGTTATAGCACGGATGAGTAAAATGCTTGAAATAAGCAGGAGTGGTTTAGTAGATCAGAAAACAATTTCATATCCAGGAGTATCACTGTGGATCATGTAAAGAGCTCTGTGCCTTCTCAACAGAGACACATTCCTAGATTCAATCAAGTTTGGACCATGCACTAAAAATCTCAGAAATATTAATTATTTTTTCAAACTGTTTTGTGGCAGGAGAGAGAATCACAGAGTTCTAGAATGGTTTGGAAGGTATCTTAACGATCTTAATTAGATGGTCTTCACAATCGCCTGCCATGGGCGGGCACACCTTCCACTAGATCAGGTTACTCAGAACGCCATCCTTCCTGGCCTGGAACACCTCCAGGTATGGGGAGCCCACAACCTCTCCGGGCAATCTGCTCTAGCGCCTCACCACCCTTATAGTACAGGATTTCCTTCTAATATCTAATCTAAGTTTTCATTTTAAGGCAATTCTCCCTTGTCCTACCACTACACGCCCTTGTGAAACAAACATGGATGAAAACCACTTGTGGTTGGAAGTGGGGATGGAGAGTAGAAACTCGAATAATATTTAACAGCTGGATTTCTTTTTCTGTTTTACAGTTAAGATTTTTGATTCATTGTTGATGAAAGATATGGATGTTTCATGACTGCTTCCAGTAATCACTTGGCCAGAAGTCCTAGGAGCATCCTGGAACCCCACCCACCCTGCCAGAAAATGAAGCAGCACAGGACACTAAAATTATACTTACCATAAAGAATTGGTGATCTAAAGAAGGTCAATTGCATGGTACATGGCTTCACTTTCATATAAATATACATTGTAGACTGTATTTGCATAACCTATACTCATTATATATGCATATATAGAGATTATATATATGTGTGTGTGTATAGAAATTTCAGCAGAATTTATATGGTGAATTTAAAGTGCAGATTTTTAATCTCCCATTTTGAAATCTTCTGATACTCTGAATTTAGTACTATAAGATTAGATTTAAATACGAAAAATTACATGGGCTTAAGTTCACTGTCTGGCTTTGGGGTGGGTTTCTTGTATCAGAATTAACAGAGTTGAATAACACAGTCTGGAATCTCCTTGCAATGAAAAGGGCTTGCACAGACCCTCCTTCTGTCAAGAGTTCTAGTGACACCCTGTTACTCAGCTGAAGTTGAAACTCCTGTAGCATCCTTGGGGAGAGGGACTATGTTGGTCCTTCGATGCCACGGACTGAGGCTGTTCTGTGCTCTACATTCTGCAGAACTCACTTGCCTTTGCCAGAAAATGAAAGTTTTTCTCCTCTGGTTGCAGAGCAATCAAGACAGCAAATCCGTGCCTTGCTGTCTTGATTGCTCTGCAGCCAGCCCGAAACAATACACCACCAACAGATGTGTGAACTTTTCCATTCAGTGGAATGAAGTGTTAGTTGCAAAACAGAGTTTTGGCGATTTGAATTGCCTCGTGCACCAAGCTGGGAAAGAGGTTTAAAGTAAATCATGAATATCATAAATATTGTATTTTTTGAATTATCAGATCCAACAAGTCCACTGGCAATAGAAAGTGAAGACAGTCAGGATGGGGCCTGATGTCTCTCATTAGAGTTACCAGTGTTCCTAGATGAAATTACAATCTCGTGGTGACATGGAACTGAGTCTATGGAAAAAGCTGAGAGACATTCTCAAGTTTTTTTAACTTGCTGACAAAAAAGAGAGAAGGTTTTTGGTTTAAACCTGTCATCTGACTGCTGCCAAAGAGGAGTGTTTGGAAAACATGCACCGTATTTCAGTGGAGTGCTTGATATGGCATTACTGGATGGCTAAGGGTAGCCTTTGAGGAAATGAATTCCCTGTCTCTTGGGTTTTTTGTTCACTGACATAGTAAGAAAAAATTATTTTGACACTTCCAACTTGCCATGTCCGCGAGTTACAATGGAAAGCCCGTTTCTGTGCAGACTGAAAATCACCCATGCTGAACTGACAGAAGATGTGCTGAGGAGTAAAGAAACTGCAGCTCCAAATGATTTGATTTAAACTATGTACCTGGTAGTGCTTTTCCTCTCTTCTGGAAAGAATTTCAGTAGCATTGTCCTGTTGTGTCCTTTACAGCCCAGTGATGGCAGCAACAATGAGTACTGCAAGCCCCAATGCTTGTGGAGGTAGAAGTCAGTGTTCACACACTGCATGGGCTTGACTGTGCTCTCTTCCTTTGGCCTCAGGTTCACGACAAAATCTCCTGAGTGGTTCAATAATCAGTCACCTGATTGCATTGGGGGAGGTAGGACTTGCTGTGACACAGCTTCTCTGAGGAGAAAATAGTCACCATTCCACCTACTAATATTACTGGCAAAAGACCACTCTAGAAAGGTATTCTTAATGGTAACTCCAAGGTATTTGCTGCTTAGGAGGTCAGAAACTACAGGTGGTTACTTGGTAGTACTAATGTATGAAAACTGCAAACAAGTGAATGTTGCCTAGGTTTTGATTTATCTACTGAATGAGTTATCATGGAGCAAAGCCTAAATTATTAATTACTGTTTAATGTAGTTTTTTTCCTACAAATTATTTGCAGTTCCAATATTCTTCTCTATTTTTCTTAAGTTACTGTTGATTTTGGAAAATTAAGAGGAGGTAGACTGAAGCAATGACTCAGAGATGGCTTATAAGAACATACTTGCTAAATATTTGGGGGAAAGAGGCTGTATGTTTCTAGGTTTATAAAGAAATGTGAGAATGAATTCATGAAATGTGAGAATGGTGTCATAGTTCTGGTTAGGATCTTTTCACATAGAGTTACGTTCATGATGCTGATAAGAATAATACTGGGATATATTCTGGTTTTATTTTTTAACAATCTTCTTTGGCGACATTTGGAATCTCTTGAGAAATACTCAAACTCACTTCCCCTTCATGCAGTTAGAAAAATTCAGACTTGGCTTCATTCTACAAAGCTGCTTTGCTTTAAGTAGCAGTTCTGCAAAACATAACTTCACATATTTCTTTTACTCTATGCTTTATTACTGAGAATATTTGCATGAAAACAGGGTCTTTGTTTAAAAGTTCCTGCTTCTTATTCATCACAGCTCATTGGGTTGGAAGCAATTACGGTACCCTGTACAGAAGGCTCCGATCCCTTCAGAACAGGAAAATGTAAGCAGGAATTGACAAACTTCTAAGAATCTAAGCTCTTGTTTTCATGAAAATGTCCTCATTTCCTTAGTAATAAAAAAGGAAAAGAGGGTAAATATGGGGTACACAATGAAAAAAAAGAAAAAAATAATGGTTTTTGGATGTCTTAAGATTCGTATATGGGCACTGAAAAATTTTTATTGTTGCAGTGACACCTTACATTCAACCTTGCTTGCTTTCATCCTGAAGAAGAAGGGGTGCACAAAGGATTTTTTTTGGTGTGTATAGTATTTTTTATTCTTTCTACAGGTAATGTTTCTTTCTCAGCTACAGCAACATTAATATAAACCAGCTACTGGAATACCACCTAGTGTGTTGTCTAAACCAAGCCAGGACTAATAAGGCAGTGCTGTAAATACTAGCAGTCTATCTCTGTTAGTGTTCTCAACTTCATTGCCATGGAGGGAGATGTGATAATTGGAAAATGTTCCAGAAAGTTTTAGATATGGCTCTGCAACCATTGTGTCAGGCACTACTAGACAGAGTCAGCACTGGAACAGTGGTGTTAACAGCTGCCATTGTCCTGTTTGCAACAGGATGGAAACTGGGGAGGAAGCAAAAATGGAGAAGAGAATTTCTCAGTCTGAAATATTTGACAAAATTCAACATTAATCCCTCCCCAGTATAAAATACCATCCAAATTTTACTTTTGCATTTGATCCATATATTTCCATCAGGAGCATGGGGTCCTCCTGACTTCACAACATTATAGGCAATGATAACTAAAGACCAAAACAGAAGAAATTGCTGCTGCATGTCATTGTAGATATTACTTCCTTCGCTATTTTCACAGAATCACAGAACCACAAAATAAGCTGAGTTAGAAGGCATCCACAAAGATCATTGAGGCCAACTCCTGGCCCTGCACATCACCATCCCCAAGAGCCACACCACATGGCAAAGAGAATTGTCCCAACGCTTCTTGAATTCATCAGGCTTGGTGCTGTGCCCACTTCCCTGGGGAGCCTGTTCCAGTGCCCAAGAACCCTCCGGGTGAAGAACCTTTTTCTAATATCCAACCTAAACCTCTCCTGACACAACTTCAGGCCATTCCCTTGGGTACTGTCACTGGTCACCACAGAGAAGAGGTCAGTGTCCCTCCTCTTCCCCTCATGAGGAAGTTGTAGACTGTGATGAGGTCTCCCCTCAGTCTCCTCCAGGCTGAACAGACCAAGTGACCTTAGCTGCTCCTCACACAGCTTCCCCTCAAGGCCCTTCACCATCTTTGTTGCCTCCTTTGGATGCTCTCTAATAGTTTAATATCTTTCTTACATTGTAGAGCCCAAAACTACACCCAATATTCAAGATGAGGCTGTACCACAGCAGAGCAGAGTGGGGCAATCCTCTCTCTCAACCAGCTGGCGATGCTGTGCCTGATGCCCCCCAGGACACAAGTGGCCCTCCTGGCTGCCAGGGCACTGCTGACTTATATTCAGGACCCCCAGGTCCCTTTCCATGGCTCTGCTTTCCAGTGTCTCATTCTCCAGTCTGTACACACATCCAGGGTTGCCCACTCCCAGGTGCAGAAAACAGCACTCACCATTTTTGAACTTCATATGATTTGTGATTGTCCAGGCCTCAATTTGTTGAAGTATCTCTGCAGGGCCTTCCTGCCCTTGAAGGAGTCAACAACTCCTCCTAGTTTTGCATTGTCTGTGAACTTGCTCAGTATCCCTTCCAGTCCTCTGTCCAAGTGGTTAATGAAGATGTTGAAGAGAACTGGGCTGAGGACGGAGCCCTGTGGAACACCACCAGTGACTGGATGCCAGTCTGATGTCACCCCTCACCAGAACCCTTCATGCCCAGCCCGTCAACTGGTTCCTCACCCATCACATGCGGTTGTTTATCTTGCTCTGGACATTTTTGTCCAGAAGGATCCTGTGAGAGACAGTATGGAAAGCTCTACTGAAATCCAAAAAGATTACATCAACTGGCTTCCCTCGATCAACCATGTGGGTTACCTTGTCAAAAAAGGAAATCAGGTTTAATAAGCAGGACTTTTCATTCATGAAGCTGTGCCAGCTGTGACCGATGACTGTGTTGTCTTTCAGGTGTTCTTCAATTCCTCCCAGAATAATCTCCATGTCTTTACCAGGCACTGAAGAGGGACTGACAGGTCTGTAGTTTCCAGGATGCTCCTTCTTGCCCTTTTTGAAAATTGGGAAAACATTTGCCGTCTTCCAGTCAGCTGGGACCTTTCCAGATTCCCAAGACTGCTCAAAAATCATTGAGAGAGGTTTTGTGATGACATCAGCAAGTTCTTTGAGTATTCTTGGATGAACCCCATCAAGCCCCATAGATTTGTAGGGATCCAGCTGGAACAGCTGATCCCACAGAGTTTCAGGGTTGACTGGGCATTGATCATTCTCACAGTCGTGGTACTCCAGCTCAGGGCACCAAGACACCCTTGGTCTGTCGTCCGTGTTGAAAACAGAAGCAAAGAATTTGTTAAACACCTCTGCCTTGTCCATGTCCCTGTTTATGAGGTGACCATCCTCATCCTCTAATGGGACAATGTTATTTCTACACTGATTTTTGCCATTCATATATTTGAAAAAATTTTTTATTGTCTCCCACATTTCTGGCAGCTTCAACTCCATTTGAGCTTTGGCCACACACATTTTCTACCTACAGGGGCAAACGGAATCTCTGTATTCTTTCCATGCCACCTAACCTTTCTTCCACTGGGCATACATGTTCCTTTTTAGCCTTATTTCCAAGAAAAGAATCCTGTTCAGCCAAGCTGGCCTTTTGCCTCACCTGCTTTACTTCAGACATTTGGGAATTGCCTACTCCTGTGCCCTTAGGAGGTAGATGTTTAAAAAGTGACCAGCCCTGATGGACCCCAGCATCTGCAAAAATTTTTTCCCAGGGATCTTTATTTACTAATTCCCTGAGCAGGCTGAAATGTTCTCTCCTCATGTCCAGAGTTGAGGTTTTGCTGGCACTCTTCCTCCTGTCAACAGAGATTTTAAACTCGATTGTTTCATGGTCACTGTGGCCAAGACAGCCACCAGTCTCCACTTAGCTCATGAGATCCACACTGTTGACAAGAAGGGTATCTTTCTGAGTTGGCTCCCTTAGGACCTGTTCCATAAAGTTGTCATCCAGGTTTTGTAGGAATCTTCTGGCCTGGGTTGTACCAGCTGTGTGATTGTCCTAGTTAATTTCTGGCAAGTTGAAGTCTCCCATAAGGACAAGGGCAGTCTATGTGGAAGTGTCCCTTAGTTCCTCGAAGAATAGTTTGTCAGCATCATTGTCCTGGCTGGGAGATATATAGTAGACTCCCTCAATGACATCCACATTATTTGTTTGTCCCTTGATCCTTATCCAGAGGCTCTCAACTGCACCATTACCAACTGCAAGCTCCACACATTCTAACCCTTCTATTACATACAGTGCCACCAGGTCCTTAACCTAATTGATCTTGTTTCACAGGTGAAATCTGTTCAAAGAACTTACCATTTTTGCCACTGTCATTTTTTTACTGTAAGGTAGCCATGCTCTTTAAGTGAGAACAACCTGCACATTTTGAGGTTATATGTGTAGGGTCCCAGGATGGCCATCAGAAAAGTGCCCTTTCATAAACTGTGATATGGTAACTTTTGACTTGGTAACATATAGGCACTGTTTCAATGTCCTCAATAAAGTTATCATCAAAACACCAAATTAGTGTTGTTAGTATCAACTCTAAGCAGCAGAACAGTATAAATAGTATCTGCCCTCACATGACTGTTCCCTGCTACCCAAATGCAGCTTATCTATCACACACTCCTTACACTAGTCTCTCTGTTCCTGCTAAACTGCTGAATAATTTTTACTCAGTGTAACCCCATCCTGAACAATAACAACAAAAGAAAGATTGTTAATGTTAAAAAGTGAACACAAACCACCAAATTGCTTAAATCCCCATGACAGCTAGGAACTTACAAATAGAAGTGGGGTGCAGATCTTCATGACCTTAAAGAACATCTAGTTCAAACCCCTCTGCCGTGGTCAAGGACGCCTTCCACTAGACCAGGTTGCTCCTAGTCTAGTGGAAGATGTCCAGCCCCTTCCAAGCTCTGTCCAACCTGGCCTTGAACACTTCCATGGATGGGATATCCACAACTTCTCTGGGCAACCTTTTCCAGTGTCTTACCACCCTCACTGTGAATAATTTCTTCCTAAAATCAAATCTAAACCTGCCCTCTTTCAGTTTAATGCCATTCCCCCTTGTCTGTTGCTACATGCCATTGTAAAAAGTCCCTCTCCAACTCTCTTGTAGCCCCACTTTAAGTACTGGAAGATGCTCTAAAGTCTCCCCAGAACCTTCCCTTCTCCAGGCTGAACAACCCCAATGGTCTCAGGCTGTCCTCATAGGAAAGCTGCTCCAACCCGCTGATCATCTTCGTGTGGGACAGTGTCAGATGCTTTGCACAAGTCCAGGGGGATGGCAGCAGTAATTTATGTCAAGTAAAATTGGTTCAGACCTAAGAACTATTGGGTTGGCTTTCAGGGTTCTTCTGGATGGCTGGGTTGGTTTGTTTGTTGGTCTCCTACTCTCCACGTGCTCTGCCTGACTGGGTTATCTCTCAGGAGTGAGAAGAGGATCCATGAGCAAGGATGGTCCCTGCCACGTGTAGGGTAGTGGGCCACTGCCACAAGTTCGGTAGAGAATTTTGAGATATTATATGTAGAAATGCCTAGCACAGGGAGCTGGAGATAGTCATCATTGTGTCCTGCAAATCTCCCAGCTTGGGAGTACAGGCCTGGAGAGGACCTCCTCACAGGTCCCACCTCCTGTAAGTACCTTATACTTTTTAGTCAGGGATGGTCTACAAAACATCTGTTCTATATTTCGCACCCACTCTAGGGCTCTCCCAACCCTCTATGTCAATCTGGAAACATGCAGAAAGAAGTAAAATCTGCAATAGTTTTAAACAGGAATTTAGCTGTAGTTATTATTTCTAACTGGCTGTTCCCTCCCACAAGCAGTGCAGCAAGGAGACACTAAGATGACAGCGCTCACAAATTATACAAGGTATGAGCCAAGGCCTGCTGTTCTGTGTCCCTCTAGAGATCTGCCAGGATCGTGGCATTTATCTATACCCAGACCTTGTGAGGCATTTGCTGTTTGAAGTAGGTTTAGTTAGACCTTAGTGTGACAGTGAGTTTCCTTAATCCCATAGTTGTGTCACTCAGAACAAAAGCCACAATCAGTCTTAGGGCAGTGAGGTTTTAGATGGAGCCAGATATCACCATGACCATTCTGCCCAGGCACCCCTTTGATACAGTCCCTCACTCTGAGCTGCGATATGAAAAGAGAGATAGAGATGGAGAACAAGTCAGCACAAATGTTTGTTTTATTTCACTCCTTTAAAGTAGTGGTATTTCTCCACCTGTTGTCGCCAGCTATTTAATGACCACTTTAGTATATAAAGCAATGCAAAAGTGGCTTTAACAAATATTATCCTGATGCCTTATCTTTTGGATGCTTAAAAGTCTCCAAGGTATTTCTGAAGCTTGTCCACTGCTGCTGAAACCTGAGGGATTCACCTGAACCAGTGTGTTCTCTTATGTAACTATGATTTCTCTCCTTCCAAAAGGGAAAGACTATTTAAAAAAACCAAAAAACCAAAAAACAGCCCATTGGATAATGCTTCAAAGCTCTGAAATAGAAAAAAATGCACAATGTGACGGATAGCATGAATATTTCTATTTATGACCACTAGCATATAGAGAACAATACTGCCTTAGCAAAGTCCTCACTCTGTTTAACATATATTGAACTTTGCAGTGTTAAGCTATATATATTTTCATACATTTATGATTGAACTTTGGATAGTGGTTCTTATGAAAGAATGTAAAACTGAAGGTCTTTGTACCTCCCACAGCTATTTTTCAAGCCAGAGTTGTACTTTGTTTTCTGAAATGGATATCCTCATTCAAACAAATATGTGATAAAAAACGTGTTCATGTGTGAAAAAGCCATATGCAGTGTTGAAATTCTGGCCAACTCGTTATATAGATACTACATGCTTGAGAAATGATGACTCAGTAGGGGAATTTCACTCATCCCGTAACATGCTCAACTTCATGAGCAACACCTTGCCTTCTCTTTCTTCTGCCAGGGACTGGGGAGGTAGAGATGTACATGGACATAGGCAGGGTACCTTGGAAAGCTGTTCTACTGTTTCTGCTGTGGGTTTAGTGTGGTTTAGTTTTAAAAGAGATCTACAAAGAGATATGGACTCTCTCTGTAAGATCAAGTACAGCCATGGTGCTTCTCAATCTGATGGGAAGGAAGAGGCCATTTTGGCCTTTGCCTCCAAACCTGGATGACTCCCTGCTCTATAATCACCTCCTGTGTTGTGTTTAGCATGGGCAGAAAGTTACCGGTTGGCGTATTAGTGACTTTCTATTTCATGCATTCATTTTGCTAATTAGCCAGAGGAAACAGAAGAAGGAGTTAGGCTGAATCTTGTTCATCATATGCAAGCTAAAGCTGGCTTGACCCCACTGTTCATCTTGCTTTTCTCTATCATTTGTATTTGCACATCTGGATTTGTGAAAGAGGTGATCCTTAGCCCATCCCTTGCTACAGGTCTCAGAGAATTAATTGAAATACCGTGAATCTGTCTGTAGATGCAGTATCCCTGGAAAAGAGACAGCAGGTTTGCAAACATACTGCAGGAAATAATTGTGGTCTTCTCTGCTCTCATGACATCCTACCTTGACTGCTGCATCCAGCTCTGGGACTACCAAAATAAGAAGGGCATGTCCCAGCCCATGGCAGGGTATTGGAACTAGATGAGCTTTAAGGACCCTTCCAACCTAAAACATTCTATAATTTTGTGAAGGCAAACTGTATCACTTTTGTTCTCCAAAGCACAGATACAGGACAAGAAGTTCTCTCATCAGTCCATTTGAAAGGATGATCTTGAAATATATTCTAAAGGATAACTAAAGGTAAAACACCTTTCTAGGTACCTCTCTTTGTAAATCTCTCTGGTATTGCTGGGCATCTGGGCCATGGTGGGTACCATTACCAAAGAGGAAAAGAGAGACATCCAAAAAGATTATTTGACTTGTTGTAGAAAAATAAATTTTTTTAAAGTCCAATTTTTTTTTCTGGGAAACAATGCAACAGTCACAGGAAAAATAGTCTGTTAAAGTGGTTGCTGCATTTTGTTCTCCACATGTGAGGCACAGTTTAGTGCATCTAGAGAGGCAGTTGACATCTCCCCCTTCTTCGAAGAAATCCAAAGAAATCCTGCCAGAACAGCCCCATTTCAAATGAAGCATAACTATGCTTAGGATGTCCAGACTCATGTTGAGGCTTTGTATATATACTTAAAGTATTGGGGTCTCGTCCACACGTATAAAGGCTAGAAAAACAGAGAAGGAAGGAAGGAAGGAAGGAAGGAAGGAAGGAAGGAAGGAAGGAAGGAAGGAAGGAAAAGGAAAGTAATGGTGAATAATTTGCCAAGTGTACATTTTCAATCCAAGGTTGTGAGTCAAAGGGTTGGTGCTCTGTATCTGCTGCAGGATTTCTCAGTAAAGCTGTGTTGCCTCTGTACAGGCAGAGCTGCAGTGGTCACTGAAGCTTCTGGGGTCTGCCATAGGGGACTGGGGGCCAACAGAGAGAGGTTCAGAGAAGGGTGACAAGAGGGGAAGCCATGTCCTTCAATGTGATGCTTAAGTACATCAATCTATTTAGCTTAACAATGACAAGGTTAAGGAGAGAGTTGGATATAATTTATAAATTTCCTGTCTCCCTGTAGAAGAGTAGAAATTCAATAATATGCGGCATTTCGGTCAAGTGGAAAAAAGTCTGACAGGAACCAGTGAAATTTGAAACTGGAGGTATTTTAGCATGGAAGGTAATTAATTATTAGAACAATTTACCAAGGATTGTAACAGATTCTCCATCACTACGCATTTTGAAGTTGGAAATGATTGATTTTTCTCAGAGAAATTGTTCGTCTCGTTCCTACAGGAGTTAATTCAAGAAAATCCTGTAACCTGTGTAATACAGGGAAAACACAGATGATCTCATATAGTCTTTTCAGCTTTGGGATCTCTAAGCTTGCATCAAATAGGTAATGCACAGGTGCCTATGTCGTATGTTCTCCTACCATGAGTTTTAAGTATGATTCAAACATTTTTCCCTTATTTTACACTTGCTTGGGAAGTTGTGAAGGATTAACAACATAAACTTTTGCTGTTTGTATGGGACATTTTGTCCAGCACATGAATTTAAAGGTTTTAAGGCTGGGGAACCACAAATCATTTGGCCTGAGTACCTCCAGCACAGAGCATCATATTTCACCCCACCATTCCTCCAGTACTCAAGGGGCTGATGTCTAATTGATGATTGGGAACTGGTGGGAGTGGCTGATACACCTGGAGGCTCTACTGCCATTCAGTGAGGCCTTGATTGGCTGGAATGTTTGGCCAAGAGAAACATTCTGAGGTTTAAAGAGGGCAAGTGCAGGGCCCTGCACCTGGGGAAGAAAAACCCCAAATACCAGCACAGGCTGGGGGTTGAGCTGCTGGAGAGCAGCTCTGTGGAGAAGGAACTGGGAATCTTGGGGGATGACAAGTTGACCATGAACCAGCAGTGCCTTGCAGCCAGGAGGGCCAATGGAATCCTGGGGTGCATCGGGAAGAGTGTGGCCAGCAGGCCAAGGGAGGTGATCTTCCTCCTCTACTCTGCCTTGGTGAGGCCACATCTGGAGTGCTGTGCCAGTTCTGGGCTCCTCAGTACAAGAGGGACAAGGAGATACTGGAGAGGGTCCAGTGAGGACCGCAAAGATGATTTGGGGTCTGAAGCATCTCTTTTATAAGGACTGCAGCACCTGCGCCTGTTCAGTCTAGAGAAGACTGAGAGAGGATCTCATTAATGCATATAAATATCTCAAAGGTGGGTTCCAAGGGGATGGTGCCAGACTCTTTTCAGTGTTGTCCAGAGACAGGAGGAGGAACAATGGCCATGAACAAAACCACAAGAAGTTCCACCTCAATATCAGGAGGAACTTCTTTACTCTGAGGGTGGCAGAGCACTGAAATAGGCTGCCCAGGGATGTCATGGATTTTCCCTCTCTGGAGACATTCACCCACCTGGACCCATTCCTGTGTTACCTGCTCCAGGTGACCCTTCTTTGGCAGGGGACTAGATCATCTCCAAAGGTCCCCTCCAACCCTGGCCACTCTGTGATTCTGTACTTGACAGCACACGTTTCCAAAAGGCACATGGGTTATTGTTCGCCATGTGAGAGTTCGGGGAGAAGTGGGATGCTCCACTCCTTGTACATCTCAGTGGAATATGAGCTCCTGATTTTTCCAGGCTCTTTTGTAAATTACACCCAAGATAAGATTTAAAGAATGAGATTCTGCTGCTGCTGAAGCTAGTGACTGAAACCTTGACTTGGATTTCAGTGAATTCCACTGGATGAGCCAAAATGGTATTGCATTTGCCACTGAAAAGATCTAAAATTATCAATTAATAGTTCTCCGTGAATTTTGTTACTCAGAACTAAATATAAAGGAAGATAACATTGGACCTCTATATTCCTGATCACCTTTCACTGTGGGGTATGAAATCAAAAGGAAAAAATCTACTTTAAAACAGGCAAGGAATTTTTTATTTCAATACATGTCCAAGATCTTCCCAGCCACTGCATCAAACCACACTAAATACAGCAGAGTGTCTGTCCCTGAGCAGTGCTCAATGCAAATGTTACTTGACCTAGAAAATTACTGCTCACAAGGAAAGGAGAACCCTTTCGACATTTTAATGTTAAGTCTTGGAGACCAACCATACAGAGAACTGTAAATAAATGTTACTTCAAAGTGTAGCTCTGGGCAGTTCTGTACAGTTCATCTGAAGCCATTACAACATTTGTAGCTATATAAAAGAGCCAAGATAGATGAGGGACTGTCATTTATTACAGCTGGAAAAAATGAATATAACAATTTTTCCTAATCAAAGGGGTTAGTTACTTTTTCTTGCAAACTTTGTGTCTTTGAACTGCCACAGGTACAATGTTGCCACTCTTTCTCCATAGACAGTATTGTTAGTAGAACTGATTTTACATACAGCACTGACTACTTGAGAAATAAAACAAAAGCAATGATATACATGTGCAATTTAAAGCATAGGTGAGACAACAAATTACTTTACATTCTCACTATTTTTTTTTTTAACAAAATTAGAGGACAAGTTTGTTTATAAAAATAAAGCTCTTTTCTTCTGTAGCAGATCTGGGTAGAAATAGCAGTTAAAGGATCCACAGGTTGAACTATTCATGTCAGTTACTTACTTCACAGAATAAAGTGACTTACTTCACAGAATAAATCCTTTAATGAATTTTATCCATTATCAGGTTGGATCTATTTGCTATAATCATGCACTGCTTCTTTGTGAAGAAGGATCAAATCATAAACCACTTTTTTAGCTTCATGTAAAGGTATAATGACAACAAATTAAAAAAAAAAAAAAAAAAAAATCCTTTCATTTTAACCAAACAAAAATTAAGGGATGAAGAGCTGGACAATGAGTATCACGTTAGTTTTCTGGAAAAGTTAGGTGGCATCAACACCATAAAGAAAAGCAAAACTATTCCCCTTTCCTACTTTCCTTCTGAAGCCCAAAACAATCACTCATTTACTAAATTATGGTAATGTAGAGCTATGCTTGGAGTAGCATATTAAACACCTGAATGAGGCTCAGCTTGCACAGGGTAAGAGTGATTCAGGTATGAGTGATCTGACTACTGCTGGTGTGCATTAACAGCAGGGATTAGTCAGTCAGCTCCCTGTGAGTGTTCAGGTGGCAAAATGAGCGATAAGTGGCGATGCATCGTAAGGCATTAGAGATTTTTGGAGGATGAGAGAGAAGGAGGGAAAATTGCTGTATTGGCAGTGCAATTTAACAGGTAATAGCAACTTAGGAGAATTTTTAAAAAAAAATTAAAAACCCACTCAAAACCTCACCTATTTGCAATATTGGGTCAATTACATGATTAGAAAGTGAGCCCAGATTAGGGTAGTAACAGGGTAGTTCCTCATTTGACCTGACATCCTATGTGATTTTGGTCAGGACATCCACAGTGACCTGACTTTTTTTATTTCTCTTGATGAGTTTTTTTTATAGCAGTCCCTAAACATTTAGTCAGAAATTTTGCTAATAGCAAAGAACAAACATCCCTTTGAGAAGGGTGCTAATGCAATGATTATGGTCTGGACATTGAAGATAAACTCACTCAGAACCCTGCAGTTAGTGGAAAAAACCCATTGTTGCAGGCCAATACTGACAGATCTCTACTAGGCTGGGCTCTGGCACTGGCAATATTTAAATATTTCACACTTAATTTTTAAAAACAGTTCTTCATATGGGAATTTTGCAATCTTTAAGTGACCTTAAAACACTAATTCATGACAAGTTTCTGATGTGCATCACTGTTGCTAGACAAACCTACGCTTCAGGTTTATCGATACTGTGTGAGAAGTGTACTGGGCATAAGGGATTTGTCTATTCTGATACCTTTGCCACCACTATCATACCTGTTTTGGGAACTGGATTGCTCCTAGCAAATATGGGTAAAAATCATTTATTGTACAGTAAGATTTCTCAAGGGAATTATATGCCTGCTTTACACAGGCTCTGAAAAAGCATTTTGAAATTACACAGCAATAAAATATAAAAATCACCACATTTAGCACCTTGAGTCTACACACAGGGCCAGAGCTAAGGGCATGTCTACCAGGAGGTCCCAGAGGTATTGGGATGGCCAAAGATACCTGCTCCTAGCAGTAGCTTCTAAGAGTCCACAGTGGGATAATTGACTCTGTCTCCTTCTCATGAGGTTTTTGACATGATGGAATGATATAGACATCTTTTCCAGATTTCTCAATAAATGACATCTTGCCTAAAATGTTGGCATGCGCTCTTCAGAGGTCGTCCTGGGAAGGAGGGAGATTTTAATAAGCAGGCAGCATCAAGTCAGGCCACTTTCTCCTGGGGTTTTGTATAATTGCTGCCAGCTCCAGGCATACATGTGTGTAATGAACCTGGAGCTGAAGAGCCCCATGACCTGGTCCTCTCCTGCAGCTTCCCAGCTGAGCAGGGCAGAGAGGCACAGATGCACCTGCTTGGAGGGGACAGGCAGGAAGGTCACATTCCACCACCCATGACCTGCTAGACGCCCCACTGCAGAGCACACAGGCTGCAGCCACTCCTGCTCCCAGGGCTGGTGATGCTGTCATTCCCCATTCCAAGACTGGTGAAATGTTAATGCAGCATTTTCCAACCTGGAGATCAAGCCCTTAGGGGACCAGAAAATGCACAATGGTGCTGGACAGCAGCACAGAAGAATCAGGGGGCAAGAAGAACTCTCTTGTGTAGTTCCATGCTTTACAGGGGCAGAGGCAGAGCTGGGGGCAAAGCAGTGGGTGGGAAGTGCTTGGCCATTGCATGCTTTGCTCTTCCTGTCCCCTTGTCCCATGAGCCTGCTTTTTTCTACTTTTCAGTAAACTTCCATATATTTATTTTGTGAATAACAATGGACGCACAGTTATATTTGTGTGCAGAGGTGATTACTTTAAAAGCCCAAACTGAGCATGGAAAACTTAAAAAGCTTTAATTTACCCATTTGTATAGATAACTATTTTCAAAGAAATTATCTCCATGAAAGAGACAGTTTCTTTTTGACAAAAATGCTGTCATGTAGGAGGGCATGTTTACAACTCAGATGCAAGTTGAAACATTTCTTGTACTGCTCAAACTGAAATACAATCATAGTTTTTAAGAAGGAAGAAGCCAATTTCTCCTCTAATCTGTTATTCTGTATAACACAAGCCACATAATTTCCTCCTGCTTCTTAGTATCCCAAAACTCTCAAAGTATCTGCTTAGGAAGACACATTAAAAAAAAAAACCAAAAAAAAAAACAAACCAACAACTCATCAGGTCACATGGGAGATGGGGCTTCCAGATGACAGGTTCAGCCTCTACCTGTAAGCAATCAGCTGTCTCCCAGCTGATGAGATAAGGCTAACAAGCGGCTTACTTAATGGAGGGAGCCTGCTCTGGCTGAAGAGACTGGGTTATGTTAAGGATAAGGTTCTGTTATGCAAAACTGGGTGATTTGCTTGTTATCTAGGTGATGGTAGAGAGCTGGAAGGAGTCACGTGGTAAGATCTGGCTTACCTATTTTACCTGGCTTTAAGTTGTGCTTGTGATTTAGTCCCTTTGGGAAAAGTCTTGGAAAGCATTGCCTGTGCTCACTTCAGCTACCTGGTCTGCCAGCCTGCTCAAGGGGAACAGAGGGCTCAGGAGAAAATGTTCAGCTGATGCAAAGGTTATTTTACTACAGTAATCTTTCTAGACCTATGTGAAAGATTTGATTGTTGTGTGGGTCCTTTGACTTTTAACAGCAATTATGTGATTTCATAGGGTATTTTATCTATATTTCTGTCCTTGAACTATATTGCAACTATAAATGCTAATGAGGAATGGAAATGAAATGCAGAGCCTGGTATAGGATGGGCTATGCCTAAAACTAGACACTGTGTTAACCTCTTCTATAGGAGTTCTTCTAATTCACTGTTGAAAGTATCTGTACCATCAGGGACTTCAAATCTTGCTAGAGCTTCCCTTAAAGTCTTACAGTATCAGGTGCTGCACACAAATTGGTTTGGTAGCTCCCTCCAACCAAGTTCTTGCCATCTGCCATTGCACTGCTCAATTGGGTCTCTTAATTTGGCACTATGAATGCTCAGATCTATAGAGAGGCTTCTACAGACACAGTCCCCTCTTTGTAGTCCAGGTAAAGATCCAAAACATAAAAAAACCACCCCCCCCCCCCCCCCCAAAATCAAACCAAACAAATAAAATAAAAAAAAACAAAAAGCAAAAAAACCCACCCCTCCACCAAACAAAACAAACAAACCAAGACAAAAAAAGAGAGTGATCTAGGTACCAGCGTGCAAATCAGGCAGAATTTAAAAGGCACAAAACCACTTTAGCATCTTTTACTTTTGTTTGCCATCCAAATTCTTCTGCGGTGTGTATGGGTTTGGTACTGCAGCTCCCTTTCAGTTAAAGGCTAAAAAACGCCTGGAGGCCAGCTCCCTTCCCTGTCAATAAGTGCCTGCACTACACTAGATGGCACTGCTTAATACTCACGTTTTCCTCTTGTCTCGGCTATGCTGGTTCCCTGGTTCTGGAGCGTCCTGTAGCTGCGACTTCATCAGGCTTTAATCTGTGCTCTGTGATTGCTGGCAATGGGATCAGCTGCACAGAGGCATTGGGAGCAGTCATGTAACAGGGCTGTAGTAATGGTCATCAGAAACATGTTCTAAGTTCATCTTCTTAGCCTAATAAAGGAGTAAAGCAGAGTTTTTTAGAGATTACACACAAATTAAGACTATGTTTTGATGTTATCTTTGACTCTTGCTAACATCCCTCATCTTGTCTCTCATGACTGGAATAAAAAGCAGTAGTAGAATTGCTGCAGACATCAGGCATCTGACAAAGGCAGAAATATGAGCGGTTATCCAACTGTTACATACAGATCACTAAATATGGGAAGAGGACAAGATATAGAGTAACAAGTCTCTGCTCTCATCAATAGTCTATAGATTTGGCAACAAACAGCTGTGTTTCAGCTGCTTTCAGAATAGTGTTCAGCTAATTTAGAAGCTTGATTCTTGCAAGGTGAGGTTGATCAAAATTTAGGAATGCTGTTGAACAACCCTGGGTTGTGCCCTCCACTCACTAATAAATTGCTGAATACATCTAAAATGTGAAAGCATAAAGTCCCACCAAAATTTTATGTACTTTTTGAAGAAGGCAAACAAGTGTTTGCTTACAAAAGCCAAACATCGTATGTCATGCATAGTGTATGGCTTTTGCATAATTTCAAAATGTGTTGTAATAGCAATGACTAGTTGAAGAACTGATGTTCTCAAAGTGTAAGCAGAGAGCTTTTAACCTGTGTTAGATACTTTGAAATAAGCTAGGCCTAGCATATAAAAAATTGACTAAAGTTGTGTTAGAATACAACAGTTACTTTTGAAGATGTGTAGAGGTCTATAAAAGGGAAAATGGGATAGGTCTCTCAGGGAAAAGATGGGAAAAGCTGAGAAATGTAGTCACTGTGGATTGGCCACCCTCATGCCAGTTTCTAGAAAGAATGCAAGTAAAAAGACTGCCAAGTAGTGGTGGGAATTGCAAAGAAATAAGCAACAACCTATGGATGTTCCACATCACCTTCCTTTCTCTAACACTGAAATGGGCCTTTTAGCTGGGGTGAAGCATCAGAGACATCTTGGTGTTTTAACAGTGTTTCATTTAGTTTCTGACTTAGCAGAAGTGGAAGTTAAACTTGAAGGTGACTCCAGGTTGGAGGGCGTGCAAGGGCTCACAAGGGTTATTTAGAACTTAAATACCTGGGAAAATGGATTAAAAATACTGGGTGAGATTCAATAAAGATAAATAAGATGCAATGCATTTGTTAGTTGATTATTCCTCCCCAACAGAGGATGAAAAATAATTGGCTAGGTAGCATTTTCTTAGAAAAGGGTCTTGGGAGTACACTAATCATAAATCATAGCTTGCTGTTGCCAGCACTCCCTCTAAATCTCATAAGAGTGGGAGATACAGACAGAAATATAGATTGCAAAACACATGGAAAGATCCTTTTTCCACCCATCATTGATCAAGCCTCAGCTGGAGCACTGTGACTGATTTTGGATATTATACTTTAGGAGCAATGTGGCACACTTGGAGAGCATCCAGAAGAGAATAACATGTTCTCCTTAGTAAAGAACATAACCTACAAATAAAAGATTTCTAAAAAACTTGCCTAGATCGGGGAAGAAAATTCCTTTTCACCCACTTCCAGATTTATCACAATCTTCAAGAATATAGAGACTGTTTCAGAGAGGAAGAGACTCTCTCCAAATACAGTGGGTAAGAGCAATGGCTTAAACTGGTGCCAAGAGTATTGAGGTTTAACCTGAGAAAAATCTCACAGGTATACTTATTCGTGCCTTGAAACAGCGAGAGGGAGTAAGTAGTCCCTTTCTGCCCTGCTTTTCTGTTACAATATTTCATAGTAATTACTACTAACAATTTTGTTTAAAGGATACAGCTGTGCCACTCCAGATCCTGGATTTGGTAAGCTGACAAGGCTGATGCTGTATTTTTAGACCTTAACCTTGAATTTTATTGGTGTCCAAACAATGTTCTCTTCAATTTTCCTCTCTAAAGTCATGCTGAATTGCTCATTTGAAATAAAAGCCATGGGTGTGACTATGCTTTCAAGACTTCCTCACTGAAATAGTATACATAATTCTCTTTTTCTATCCAGATTACAAAATAAGATGAAAGTAAGAAAACAATACTTCAAGTAAGATGCTTTACATATTGGGATTTTTTCCATGTGATTCAGTTAGTAGTAGGTGTAGACTAAGCCTTTTAGCATGGCTACAAACTGATCCCTATACCAGGTTTATAATCAAAAGCTAAGTTAAGCTTTCTGGAATTCTCCATCTAGGCTTAAGAATTGGAGTCCCCTCTTGGGCAATCACTTTAGGTGCAGGAGAAATTGCTGAGGAGGGAAAGGAAAGTTGGAAACCATGTGGCTTACCTCAAGAAAAATTAAAAGCAGACAAAAAATGTCATGTTTCTTATTCATAACATGGCAAAGGAGATAAAACAAGGAGATCTTGGGTTAAGTCAGGAAAAGTTTTCATCCTTTTATTTTCAGCAAACAAAAAGATTTTCTCGTAATACAGTCTTCTTCTCTGATTAAGGTGTTGATTTTTTTTTTTTTGAAACATTAAGTCTCAGAGATGCAATTAAACTAAAGAAAAATTGCATATTAATATATCCATATGTCTGAGGGGTTTGCAAACTAGAGCTTTAGTAAGAGATATCAGTGACTACATTAGGAGTCTTGTGTTAGGAAATGGATTCATGCTCTATTTGCAAATGTTACTTCTGTCACATTTTTAAGTGTTATGGAATTTATACCCAGTGTCAAATACAGCATTGGAAAGAGTATTTTTCTTATTTTTCTCTAGGGCACATGACAGCTTGCTAAACCTTAACTTGAAGTTTTATATGTGGATTTAAGAATGTGTGCTTCCACTACAATTAAATTCCATTTTACACAATAAATTGAGACTTAGAACTGTGTTCTACTTGAAGATGGTAGGAATGTACACATGAAATGAAAACTTTCAAAGGAAGTCATGTTTCCCTAAAAAAAGTAATGATAATAAGAAAATATTTTTCCCTTCATGTCACTGTCCTTCATTTCTATACAAAAATATGATTGCAGTATGTATAACAAGAAGGATGGAGTGGGTACCTCACAGGGATTTTAGATGGGTCCTTGCTTTCCTCTGCTTACCTTGCCCCTTGCTCTTTGGACTCTTGGCCTCCTTTACATGAGGGCCCAACTTGGTGTTCATCACATCAGGGAAGGGTTGGACAAGATAACAGGGCAGCTGATGCTGGCCACAGCATTTGCCAAAGGGCCTTTGAGCCTATAACCTCCCTGTTCCTCTCAATCCTGTTTACCTACTTAAATATATCTTCAAAATCTCCCTCTAAATGACTTACAGGTGTAAATCCCATTGGAAATCAATAGCAATTTTTTTTCTTTTTTTTTTTTTTTTGCTAAGTGATCTATGTACTTTCAAAACCCCACTCATAGCTTTTCATAGCTTTAGCACATGTACAGAAAGATAATGCTTACTTTCTTACGGACTATATTTGCTGTTAAAAGACTTCTATTTCTGCAGAGTTACTGCCATCTAAACTCACCAAGGTAACTGTGATGAAGAACAAATGCTGTTTTGATTGAAACTCGGGGAAAAAAACTTAGTGATTTTACATTTTTTTTTTCATTATATTAATATGCTTCTAAGGGACCAGTTAGAAGACTCACCTCCTGTTTATCCAGAAAAATGCTCATTCCTGGTTACATGGAAGCTGCTATGCCTCAATAAACCACAATCAAAATTAAAGCCCTAAATGCTGAGGTGCTGCAATTAGGCAATGCTTATTCTTCCTTGCACCTCAAATTGGTTTTGTTATATGATCATAAAATCGTGCTGGTTGGAAAATACCTTTAAGGTCATTGAGTGCAACTGTTGCAGATGTGCACAGGAATTTTATACGTGTATGCATATAACTCAAGCTGGATGTTGAAAATTTGTGATTCAAGAATCTGAGCTCTCCTCTGAATTGGCATAAATTATGTGAAACACTTTTCCTGAAACCTACTTTAATGATGAAAATATAGCTGACCTTCAGTGCAAAGGTACATGTGTTTTACTTAGAACAATGCCCAAAGTTAACTAATTTTTTCACTTTGCAGCTAGTAAATGATCCTCTCTCAGTAATGAGGTCTTCTTAACCCTGCATGTTTCCCATAGGCAGCAAGGACCACAAGGTCACACAGGAAAAAAAGTTTTAAAGATTTTGTATCTCCTTAAAAGGATAATTTTGAAAAAGCTGCTTGTATCAGGCAAAATTTTGTGGACTATTTCCTAGATGAAGCCTTTAATACTTTTAGCTTTCTGTGGGTTCTGTGATTTACTTGGATTTTTTTTTCATACTTAAAAGTAGTGTTTTCTGACTTCTTTGGTCACAGTAAACACCAGTGTGAAATCAGTAGGGTTTGGTTTTACACCCAAGGTCAGTGAACAAAACAGGTTTGCTTTAAATGATAAAACCATAAGATACAAAGCTAGCTACCTTTATAGGTGAGGATGCTCCACAGCAGGTAAACAACACTGGCCTTGTGCTGCAGACTCTGCTTACATGTTTTCTGAAAATTAAAACGGAACGAAAAGTTAAAGCAGGATTTCACAACTGTCCCCTATATGGGATCACTTTCAATGTTAAAGGGACTTGTATCTTTTTTTTTTTTTTAAAAAGTAAAACTTCAGTCACCATCTGAATCTTGTTTCAGTGCTGGCTATTAAGAGAGCATGGTTAGAGGGTAGTGGTCTTGGCTAGATACATTCACAAACCCAAAAGCGCGCACTAAATGGAAACTAGGTATCACAAATGCTTCTCAGGCCCCCAGTGCCCACGGCTGCACATTCCCAAAAATCCTTCCTCCAAATGTATATACAAAAAGTTGGCATGCACATGCATAACATATCTGAGTGCAGATGGTTCTTGTGGTCTTAATGGTGCTTCCCCCCCCCCCCCCCGCCCCCAGTTTTCTCCCTTTCCCTTTCTCTCTACAAGCATGGAGTAGAGAGGGAGGGGGAACACATAATGGCCATCTCATATTATGATAACTGTGGAAATAGCATTCTCCTTAACTTTTTCTTCCTTTCAGAACCCCTTATTTGGTATTTTAAGTGTCCCAGCAGCTTGCACAGGATTGAAAAAATGCCATATAGAGAAGCCAGGCTGGGCCACACCGGATCAGCTTGAGAAGCAGATGCTGCCATGTGGAAGCCACCACCAGGCCCAGCAGCGAGGTGGCCTGAGTAACTGCTCATCCCCAATCCCTCTTTGCACATCTGGCTCCTGAGTTAGGTATTTTCTTTCCTAAAAAAAAGAACAGCCTCTCTTTAAAAGAGAAAGCTTCAACCCTCAGCAACATCCCTGTCAGTGCTGATTGTGCAACAAAACCTATGTAATTCCAGTGAACAAGTGAGAAATAAATTCATTGTTCTGCAATTCACTGAAACCATGTCCCGGTGAGTTTGTCACTGCTTTTTGGTGGGTGGTGACTTGGTTTTTTTTAGCAATGTCTTTGGCTGAACCCACTGCAAGCAGTCACCTCTGGAGTGAGGAAAGCATGCATTTGTCATGGGCAAACCATAAATTAATTTAATAAAAGGCCTAGTAAAGTGGTTTCAACTTCCAGAACACTCCGATACATACTGCATATACCTACATTATTTCCAGGAAACCAGTAGAAGAGCGCAATTTGCTGAAAACTGTATTTGATAAGCAGAAACTAAGAAAGTACCACTGGCCCCAGAGGTTCACCTCATGCTGCATGGCTACTTTCACTCTCATCATGAAATGCAGCAAGTTTATCCAAACGTGACAATTTTGTAAAGGGAAGAGGAGGAACAGTCAAGGCTGCTTATGGATCAGACCTTCCAGAGTCACAGTTTATGTTCACATAGCAAATGGCACTGAATTATTCAAACCCTTCTGGAGCTGAACTCCCTGGGTTCCTTCTGGGTATTAGGGGTACTGAAGTGGTTTCTGCTTTGTGAAATGGAAGGGGAGGGGAAGAATGATGCCTGTAAACTGTAACACATTTTGCAAATGTCCCTTTTAGCTCCCCAAATTCAGGACCTTGATTTGAATAGCAGCCTGAGAGGTCATTTCACAGGCAGCGAAATGAGTGTTATTACAGTGCTAAAGCATTAATAGAAGTATCCCCTCCAGTACTTCTACTAATCCATCAGAGCTAGAACTAGCATCCAGAGCATTCCAATTCTGAACTAGGTTTTCAGATGCAATATTCATATCAGTTTTGAAAATATTTACATGTCTGGGATTCCCCTAAGGAACCTTGGACCCAGGATTCCCTATGACTTGAGAAATAAAGATGAAGCAAAACACTACAAATGTGAGTCTTGGAGGTTTAAAAGGTGATTAATTTAGATTTTTATGAATGTCATAAAATAGGTTAAAAAATTCATAAAAACTTTTTAGTCTTTCCTAATGCAATAAAACAAAATTAGGGACCTAACCATAAAATCCAACTTCCATACCTAATGGCCAACAAGTATTTAAGGCCTTACCGGAAATCTCTTGCCTGTTGAACTGGCCTCAGCCACATGTTTCTCAGCCTTTGCCTCATGCTCAGTACAAGACTCTCATTGTGCTGCACAGGAGCCTCATGCACACACAAAACACGAGCAGTTTGCTCAGCAAGTTGCAAACACCTCTAGCTATCTGCTGAGATAAATCTGGGCCACTGAGAAACACTTCCCCAAGGCACCTAAACTGATGCAGTAGTTATCTGCACTAAAATCATAAGGACTACATCTTATGAAGCAAATGAAATTTAACTAATTAAAAAACAAGGAAGGCCCAACCTGAGATTTTCCTCTGCATCAGATTGTCAAACTACTGTTAACTACCATGCAATGCCTATCTTCTAGACATAGTTTTTTCTGGTGTCCACAGGTTAATGTGTCAGGAAACTTCTCCTCACAAAGCTACTACCAGCCCAAACCAACACTGATATCCACAGGCTCAATCTTCAAGGTGGTGATCAAAGAAACTTCTAATCACACATGACTATTAATATGTCCACCTTTTTAAACCACACATATAAAGTCAATGAGAAATTTTATGCATCCTTTCCACTTCCTGAGTTAGTTTTAAAACAATGTGCACATGAAAAAGCAAAAAAAAAAACCAAAACAATAATGTTCTATAGGGTGTCTGATCAACTTGTGCTTATGAAGCCCAGGAAAATCACCTGGCTAACTAGCAAAATCACTGACTGCATGCAATTCTGGTTAAAAAAAAATATAGACAATATCACAACCTGCAGCCTGTTCAAGGATGATTCAAGAACAAGCCTCTTTTCATATAATAGACCAGTAACACTCTTTTTAGCATATCTCTTATCATAGAAGCCTTTTTACAGGAACACAAAAGCAATAGCATTTTCTACAAGAATATCCTACTATGCCACAGTTTCTGCATGCTCGATTGGAGCGTAGGTGGGAACTCCTACCTGCAATAAACCAAAAGCAATAAATGCGCACCCATGAACTGTAGTCATGATTCCACCTCTCCCTGGGGAATATTCCCTCTCCATACCACGTCATCAGAGTGAAATGGAAAATACCTTCACAGCTCTTAGCTCTTCAGTTAGCTAGGACTCAAATGAGACCAGCAGTTAAGACCAGAGTAAGCAGCCGAGAATACTTCATTGACAAGTCTGGCACATCAAGTCTCTGTCATGGCAATTCTCTGACGAGAGATCTCATAGTCACTGTTCTCTGAGAAACAATGTTCTCAGACAGCAGTTGTAGTAGGTAACTAATGCTACATAACCTTTCTTTAGAAGGGCTTTGTAAAACAACTGTATTCCCTAGGAATAGAGTGGTGAGAGAAAAAGTTTCAGTCGTGGTTTTCCCCATTCCTGTAATTCTTGTGGATTAAAAACATTGCCTGACATACAGACAGATTGGGGTACCTCTTCTCCCTGTGAGTGGTAACCTGCTGATATTCAGCTTAAGATTCCAGGAAGCAAATATTCCAGTCTTTCTTCTGCTCCACCACAGATGGAAATACACATTGATTTATATTAATGCAAATATGATTTTTTTTTTTTATATTTTGGCCTTTTATCCAAGAAGTATGCTTTTATCATTTTAATACTTCAGCCATTTGTCCAAGGATCTCAAACTACATTAGACCTAAACATCAAGACTTGAAACTTGCAACCTTATCCACTATTTTAGAAATGGAAAAGCAGAAAAAGCATAGAAGAAAGAAGTATTTCCTGTCATTGTTGCTTGAGACAGTATGACATTACAAAAGAGACTGCAAACTGAGACTCACTTCCACTTTCAGCAGCACTTCGTTTGTAGCACGAGGTTTAGCACCAGAAATGCGGTTGTGTAGGCTGACCCCTGGTAGGACAGAGGACTTTTGTCCCGTGAGGCTGTACTGCACAAAATTACTGATGCTTAACTGAACCTTATCTTCCAGACAACACTGAAGACACACAGAGATGAAGAATCAATTGTGCCACTCAGCTCTTTCTTCCAACAATTTTCTGCAACTTAGAAGCATGCCTGATTTTGACTTTACCTGCATTTGGCTTCCCGTGTTCCACCAGCCCCATTCCTTCTGCCTTCTCAGCTAGGTTGAATCCTTTCAGATTTGTGTTCCTTCTCTGTGCAGGTACTTTTCAGTGATACCAAGTTACTTCTCAGTCTTCTCTTTGCTAAACTAAGCAGATGGAGTTCTCAAAATCTGTCACTGCCAGGCATTTTCCACCAGCTTTCAAAGCATTTGTCCAGGCTCCATCTTTGTCCTTTTCAGTTCTGGACTTCTCCATTTTGTTTCCTTCATTTTCATTTTTAAAGTACCAGCAGGAGAATGACCTGTACTATTTCAATAATGGTGATCCCAATGTCCCATTTAATGATAAAATCCCTTCTCCTTATAGGCTGGCATTTCATACACAGTTGCCCTCACCAAGGCAGGGCACTGGGAGCTCCTGTTACTTTGCCTGTTTCTTAGAATCCTCATATCTTCTTGCATGCTGCTGTTTGCTAAGATGTGACTGTCCATTCTGTAGGTATGAACCCTATCCCTTTGCCCTGGGTATTGTAAATTACATTTAGCTGCATTTTAATGTAATTTGTAATGGTGTGCATTACAAATACTTTTTGAAATTCAAGGAAATCTCTATAATACTTCCAACTCAATAAAAAAATTTTAAGCCTGATTTTAAGAGCTATAATTATTCTTCAGTCTCTTGACTTTATTAGCTCTAAATATCAAATAAATTTTTAATCCCTCATTTTTTACTTTCAGGAAGTTGTATTTCTGTTTTTCAACTCAAATATTAAAACTGTAGTTTGCTGACTTTGCAAGCAAGTTACAGAATTAACTGTATAGGCACCAAGCAAAAAGACAAAAATATGCCTGAAGAGAATTAACAACATTAAGAAGTGAACAACAGATGATAGAATAATTTACCATTTCAGTACAAAAGGGCCTCTACTAGAACTAAGTTCCTTTGAGGGGGGAAGAGAAAAAAGGCTATATGCTGTAATCAAGAAAGTAACCAGCAGCATATCATTGCTGGAATCTGATCTTAACCTACCCTTACTTAGAAATCTTGTCCATGTACAGAAAAGACATGACTGCAAATTAGTAAAACAGTTATAGTCAAAGGCTGTTTATACTTCATGATAAAACTCAGTGAAAACCTTTGCCTTCAGAAACCATGCTTGTATTGAATTCCAGGTAAAATTCCCAAAGCAATTGATCAAAAGCCTCTTGTCTTCAGTGAATGGGATTCTGATCAGTATCTGATAAATCTGAGCTTCCAGACAGATCAATGGTTTCTCTGGTAAAAGCCAGAAATTAAAGGAGAGCACTGCTTCCTAAGGTGAACAATAGCACTGGGGCAAAGCACAAGAGATCCCAATACTTCATGGAAAGCTGAACAGTCCCTATGTTTGCAGAGACTGGATTTGAAATCACTGCACTCCCACACTCATTCTAATCTCAGGGGTCTCATCTAAACAGTGTAAGGAAAAGCAGCCTGGAACACACATAAAAACTTCCAGGGAAACAGCAAGTGGAAAGAAAGGGGCAAAAGAGAAGACCCAGATCCTGCAAACGTGTGCACTCATCCATAGTTGTGAATACATAAGCTGCCCCACTGACTTCATAAGGTTGGCAGTCCGTTATGTTCACTGGCAGGACTGGAGCCTGAGGGTAAACCCCATGGGGGTGAAGGGATCCATTCGGGTTCTGCCCACGAAATATCTCAGCACCTGGCTGGAGAGACTTTCAGGACACTAAAAGAAATCAATTAATAATCATTCTATTCTGTACAACAAACCTACAAGTTAAATACTGTCCCTGCAGCAAGCTGGACTGTAGTCTCCTTGTCTATGCTTAGGGCAGAGGAGAGGAAATGCCACCCTATACAGGCTTCTTGGACAAGGGCTTGGTGCTCACTTAATCAGTCATGTGTATCCCAGGTTAGAAAGAAACTCCTGACTGACTTCTTCCTGTGTGAGGAGAAGGGATAGTGTAGGACACAGAGCAGCTTTCGTACGTCCCTGCCATCCTGCACAGCCCCAGCCTGCTATGTTGGATGCCTGCTATGCTGGATGTCAAGGTTGAAGTAGCTGCACTAACCTTGGACCATCTAAATGCAAATTTCTTATTCTGAAAAAAGCACCCTCCAAGCCAATTGATAAAACAGGAGCAGTGAAAGCAGCTTTAACCTATCGGGAATCAAATCCCAGTTAAAAACAGGCTCAAGTAAAGTGGCTGCTGAGTCCATCACATTACATATTGGTAAAAGTAACTTAAGTTTTTTATCCTATGCAACAGTCTTCATTTTATGTCTCTGCTAATTCCTTAGCCTGCAAATTCCCAGAACCAGAAATGTCCTAACAGGCTTTTCTGCCCGTCATGAAATTCACTTATTACCTCTACGTGGGGAAGTAATTTGGTCTTCTGATTTTCAGCAGTGATTTCTGGGTGAAGTATGGTGGCTCTTATCAGAAACTGGCAGGGGTTTATATACGCTAAAAGTTAATCAATGATTCCTTTCTTCAAGGCAGGACATATCATTTTTCCAGTTGGATTAATTTTTTTTTTCTAAACTAATGCAAGAAAAATAGTTAAGTATTCTTTGAAGCATAATTGTACTAACCAGAAATATTTTCAGACTGATTTTATGTTTGAGACATAGTCTCACATAGTGGACTGTGAATAGAAATATTGTGGGTTGGGGCTCTGTACAGTATATGAAGCAGATCCTCCAGTCTGGTCATGGTACTCTGTGTTACAATAATGCAAAGAAACTGTGAAGTGTGTTCAATTAATCCTATGAGGAGTTGACAGTCCTGGACAATCTCCAGGAGATGTGGGGCCATTGTTGAATTCGTGCTAATCTTCCCCCACTGCCTGATGTGAGACCCTGCTGTGAAAATACAGCTATTCCCAGTTGAACCATGGTTGGTATGACTGGAGTTGTTTTAGGGGCATGGATAGGTGGCATCAGCTGGACAAGGGTCTATCAAAGAGCAGAAGGTGAAGAACTGAGGAAGGTTCTGAGGGTTCAGGAAGCCCCGGCTAGTGCCTCCCACACAGGTTTTTCTTGACCATCCCAGAGTATCTGTCCAGGAAGTTAAACAATTTCAGTTAATTTTGGTATTTGAAGCTGAGATCTATTTTCAGGTCGAGCTCATCTTTCACAGATGACATTACATTGGAACCTTCCTTGGGTTTCTGCTGGTGAACTGTGGCCCCAGAGAGCAGCAACACGTCCATAAAAATAGTTGCCCAAAGGCTCTGATCTAAAGCCTGTTTTTCAGGTGGAACCAAGAGAAACAAGTGGAATCATTTCAACTGGAACAGAAAGCAGAAGTCTCTTTTACTAGAAGATGTTCAAAAGGAGCAGAATTGCTGGCACCCTGACAATTCCCACATCACATAGACAGGAAAAGCGCTATCAATGCAGGCCTTCTTCTGGATCAGCTTCAGGCTCTTTCCCACCCTTCCACCTGCACCGCTAACAGCAGCAGCGATTGATCCAGCCAAGCCAGCGCCAATGCTTCAGAAATGCGCTGGTTTAAAGCCGAGCAGTGTTACACAGCATCAGGAAAAACCACGTCAGCAGCAATCCTTTAATAAGGTATTCCTAACAGCCTGCGAGCGGGATGTGCTGTAATTATGAGAGGGCAGTGGAGTGATGTGGCTCCGGCTGCCCCCGACCACTCTGCTCCCCTGGAAGAACAAAGCTGACAGCTCAGGAATGAGAGCAGCAGAGCTGGAGGCAGCTTTCCTGGCAGCTGGCCTGCCTTCACAACACTCTCACCCAGACCGTGCTGGTGCACAGGAGCTTTCTGAACAACATGAGAAAGCCCAGGGCAAGAGGCAAACAGATTTCTCTTCTCTTTGGGAGAAAACAGGCCACTCTGCTAATTTAATTTGCCAGGCTTTGCTGTAGTATAATGGTGCAGATGAGAGGATGCAGACACATATTCTAGGGCAGCCTACTTTCACATTGAAGCACTGGGAGCTTTCTTAACACAAACAGTGGCTTTATCAAGTGTATCTCAGCCCTGCCTAATCCAAAAGGCAATAATTATGAAGTACCACTTACAAGATTTGGGGGGTTTTACTTATTTCAAAAACTTCATCAGTTCTTGAAACTAACAGAAATATCACTTCTCTCCAGACCTGAAGTAACAGACATCTTGCGTTAACTCAGAAATAATGGAGAACAAAGTGTAGCTGAAGCAAACAGAAGGACTATGAACTCTCACTTGTTTTACAGGTTTTGAATTCAGACCACTTATGAGTGGCTCCCACTGATCTCAGTGGAAGTTATTTGTCCATAAAAAGGAGAGCTTTATAGACCTTGATTTTCTTATGATTACACTCTTTAAATGCATTCCCTCAGCTTCCCAAGGAACAGAGGCAAACAGGGTTCAGGGTATGCGTTTTATTTGGTATAGTGCAGCATTGTCTTACAACATGGCCACAGAGCTGCAGGTAGTTCATTTTGGATCATGCCTACAATCACCTGGGAAATCTCCTTTTATTGTTGTATGCTCAGATATCATCATGATCTGGGTCCTTGGGCTGATCAGTGTGAATAGCTAGGGAATACATGTATAACCTCTCTTGATTATCATGCAGCTGTACTGTGCAGTAGCTTTCCTCCATTTACTTTCTCATTACCTGTTTAATGTTCCTCTACCTCTTTCCTTTTGAAAGGAAAATCTTCTTGACCTCAATCAGTGTTTCTTCTGACTCCTTCCTCCCCCGCCCCTACCAAGTCCATGCTTCTCTGTCAGCCTTTAATGCTCATTCGATAGAGCGGATTGTCCTTGATCACCTGCTGTCACTCTCCCACCCTGTCTTCCTATGTCAGAATATTTTCTGTGCCAACATACCAAGCTAATCTCCAGTATGGACATCTTATATTCAGGCTAGCTGTGTTAAGCAAGGGCAAGTATTTGCTTTCAGAAGGCAGCCAGGGATGCCACAATGGTTACTGCCTTCCCTGATTTGATGCCACAAAGTTTTACACTCGGTCTTTTTCTTTGACTTTTGATTTTGTTGTAAAAATGAATGTGTGACAAGCGAGGTGGGGGGTTGTCACCAGGGTGTATCTGATTCGTTTGGTTTTTTCCTGAGGTAGCATTTACTACTTGGGATCTCTCTTTCCCACACAGAGTCATAGGAATCATAATGCAGTCATTGCAGGGAACAGCAGATCCTGTTAGTGGACCTGCACTTTCCCAGACCATTCAAAGGCAAAAAGAATCTCCCCATGAACATAGAGAAAAGCTGTCTGCATGTGTCTTGCAACACCTACATGGCAGAAAACGTGAAACTTTTGAAAACCAGCTTTGTACTGCAACATGGAGGCTATGCTGTTGGTAGAGAGAACAGCTTTCCTTCTGCTACAGAGGCTTTTGGCAGCTCAAGGGAGCTGTGTCAGTTTTGGATAAGCAATCTTTATAATCCTGAAGGGTATTTTGTGTGTAATGGTGGAGAGCTTGAAAAAAACCAAAAAATTTGATGCTGATTCTGTGGCATATGCCTGGAGGACACTTCCATAAGTACAGGTATTGCATTGGACACCTGCAAAAGCAGCTAAGAAGATATTCAAAAGGTATTAGAGTATCAATCAAAAAGGGCATGGGGATGCCTGGGCTCACCTTTTAACAATTTCAGTTTGAGATCCCCAAGCCTGGAGAGGTACAAAACTCCCCACCATAAACACACCTCAACTTGGTGCTAATGAAGACTTCTTCATTGACTTTGCCAGCATAAGAGGGAAAAGGAATGGTGCTGCTGAAGGCTAGAAGTGTACACAGCTGTCGAGAGCACACAGATGTGCAGAGTGTATGTTATCCTCTGTTCTACTGTACAACAGTGCTTTTGCTCTTCCCGAAAAGTATCTGTCCACATAGCTTCTGGCAAGGAAGATGAAAGAATTCAAGCCTGTATATGCCTGAGGCTGCCCGTAGCTAAAGTGCACTTTGGCCATAGTAACTTTAAACTTGAAAATGTGAATGAAGAACTTTTCCTCCTTGATCTCCATGTATATGCTCATTTTGCCATTTGCATTCCTCCCACTCTTTTGAACATTCAATCACTAGGCACAGGGGCAGAAGACCCAAGTTCAAACACAAAGGTTCTGTGCTTACTGGCAGCTCCTGCTTCAGCTTTATAACCTCATTTTCCAACACAGACCAAACTGAGTTTCACCCTTTGCAATATCCCAAACTTCTCAGCATTTCAGAATAGCTGAATCGTATTAGAAAAGCAAACATCAGCTTGTATTACCCACTAATTACGCCTGCCCAAAGCTCCTAGGTACCCAGAACTGAGCTCTCTCTTCCAAAGAACTTGTCATTAACCTCTTAGTCCCCTTTTAAAGCCCACCAGGTCCCCTGCTGCTGGGATGGTTTACTCAGCCCACAGCCAAGGACAGCCAGGAAGGTTAATGGTATTTCTCAGTTCCTTCAGCTCCCTTGCTGGCACAGTGGGATCCCCACAGCCTCTCACACCACTCATTCGTGTGCCAAAACTGCTCTTTAGCTTAACTTAAATGGTCTATTTCCCTTCCTGCTACTAACTCTTCTGAATTACTTATGAGGAGCAATAATATAAGCTCTACAGTCTTCTGCTGAGCTAATTACTCTTGAGCGTATTCTCTCATAGGAGAGTGATTGCCCCCAGCCATCACCTCTGACTGTGCTCCGGGCTGGCCATGTCTTTCCTGGCTGAGTGTGACTGGTATAAGGCAGCAGGGATGAGATCTCTCCAGAGATTTCTGCAATAGCATTAATAAGCCTTGCTCTCTGTAGGAAGTACCCTGCCTAATAGATTTTGTGGTCACCTTTTTTATTTTCACAGCCAATACATCTCAGTGGCTCATTGTCACCTTGTGACTAATAAACCCAAGACTTACCCCTCCTCTGTCATTCACAGCTGATGAATTCAAAGACATTTCCATGATTAATCCCAAAACACAGAGACTATCCCTTTGCTGTTAGATGAATTTCCATTTCCAACCCATTGGTCCTTGTGCTCATGTATTATGCCTTCACCTAATATTCCAGCCCTCACCCTGTTGGCAGGGCCTCCCAGACTGATGCCAACACTGGGCTGCCCTACCTCCTGCTTTGCACTTCTGCCAGGGCAGGGCAGCATTAAGTCTGATCCCAGAGCAACTGCATCATTAATTTCCTTCCTTGCTGGTAGTTTTTCCTCCCAGAACGCACATAGCCACTCCCTCTCTGGAGCCAGAAGAACAACTGGCACAACAATTGTGAACCTCAGACTCATCTACAACAGTACCAACACAGCATCTTCTGTAGGTGAAAAAAATTGGCAAAGGCCAGAGCAGGTGCCCAGATACCCCCAGCTGGACTCCAAGCCAGGCTGCTCCACTTGCCCTGTCTGCTGCTGTCAAATAGACCTGGCTCTGCCCACCATGGCCAGACCCTGTGGGCCTGCACCACATTGCTGAGGGCACAGCTCACACTGTGGTTGTTCTCATCTTCAGCTAGACCACCCCTGTAATGGAACTACCAGCCCTTGTTGTGTGTGCCTTGGCTGCTTTGCTATGAGCTGGGTGTCTCTTCATCTTTCGAATATACATGGCACCGGGAGAGCCTGAGACCAGCCCGGTGCCAACTTCTGCTTCACCTGCCTTCCTTCTTATTGACAGAACAGAAAGGTATCTCAGCCCTGGTAAATTATTCCCTTGGTTTAAAAGAGTGATTTTCAGTGATATGAAGAATATTTTTTTAAGCAGCCAAGTGAGACATCTGCAGGGACATCCACATTTGTAAAGTATTAATTAAATTAGATTTTGGGAGAGAGAAGAGGTTACTTGTCAGATAGGCTTTACACTAACTATACAATTTATAAGTTTATGGATGTTGAGCATTGCCCCAAATTTTTCTGCAGCTTGCTTGCTTTAGTCCACCCTTAGTGGAAGCACCATCCATTGTTAAGTATCACAGTAATTTGTGATAACTGAGTACAAGTCTTACCCCATCATTGTCCACAAAACTGAAAAAAAAATTTCTATGCATTTTTGTATTTTGCTTTTTCTAAACACTGGTGTCTTTCCTTGCTGTATTTTAACTGCCTGACAGTTCATTTGGCCATTACTCTGAGTGTATGTGTGTGTCCCTGCCCAGTGTGTGTTATTTCAAAGTTGACATGATGACAAAAGCCACTTAAGGATGGCTGCTAATCAGACATCTGCTTTCCCCACTCTCACAAGGCAGCGGTCAGATGTGGGTTGGTAATAGGGTGCATTACCTTTAGACTCCGGGTCACTGCTTCACCTCTGATCCTTGTCAAAAGTTACCATAACTTGTTATCTGCCTGTGAACCACCAACCTAGGAAAATGCATTGATGTCCTGCTGGCAACTCTCTATAGCATGATTAGCCAAAGTAGCAAAGACAGAGTGGAGTGAGCGGCTTTCTCAGCCTGTGGTGGGGGTCCAGAAGGTCAGTGGCAAGGGAGCTCTGGGCAGGCTTGCTGCCTGCAGATCTCCAGCACTATATTCTGGTGCTCAGGCATGGACCATATTTTGATATAGATAAAAACAGCAGTAAAACAAAGTGAATTTGCACAAGATGTAGCCTTTCTGTTCCTTTCTTCCTAAAGAAAGGAAGGCTAAAAAAAGGAAACTGTAGGATAAAACACAGTAATTTTCAGGGCCTTGGAGTCACAGCATAAAGTGATGGTTCATTGTTTGTCTGCAATGCGTGCAACCCTGGGCTTTGTGCTGATTTTGGCTGGTTTGTACTGTATCCGCACATATATCATGCCAAAAATGCCAGCCAGCTGTGCTACATTTGCAATGTAAAACATTATACATTTCATTTTTACTTTCTCTGTGTATCTTAAGATAAGGCAATAGGTAAGATTTAAGCCAGGAGGAGTTTTTTTATTAGCATTGCACATTTCACTGATTAACAGCAATAAAACTAATAAAATAACTAATAATAAATAGCTGTCAGGTGATCAGCATTAGCCATATTCACCACATATAATTATCAGTATCTTTTTAGATTTCAGTTTATTGCAATTACCGTATTATGTGTATAGATCACTGGATTTGTTTGAAGTCTTTCTGGATGTCAAAATGTAACCAGAGTTTAATCCCAGTAAAAGGGCATATTGAAGACCTCCATTTGTGCTGATTGAATCATACATTAACCCAAGAGAACAGAAGGTCTGACATCACTACCAGGTAGCTAATGATTATGCTTTCTATTGTCTCCTAATATTATCTTGAAAATGGCCATGTCAGGAGGCCTAGAAATCCCCCAGAGCACCTTATGCTTTTTTATTTTCAAGTGTTCTATTGTAGTATATGATGAGAGAGAGAAATATGAATTAATGAAATTATCTATTAGACGTAAAAATAATTAGGGCCAAAATCTGCCTTTTTTAATCAGTTCTCAGTCAGGCAAATCTCGAAATACTTCCAGGGAGAGCTCTTGCTGGAAAATTATTCCAGAGCAAAGCAGGAGCAAGAAGATCAAAATATCCCACAAGCAGTAGTAAGATATTTATTTCAGGAAGGTGTCCCATGGACTTTGGCGGGAAGAGCTACTCAGGCTTCCCTCTGGTCCCCTGCCCTGACAGGGTCACAGCAGATGCTTGGGGAGGGATACAAGCAAAGGGCAAGCAAGAGCCTTTCTGCTCCTTTAGTGATAGGCAAAGGCCTCAAGAAAAAAGGTGTCTGAACTCCACCAGCTTACCTGTGAATGTTGTTCAGCCCTACTGGTGCAGAAAGATTTTATGGCCTGAGAATTCAGAGTTTCAGATTCAACCCATCTTCTTAAACCAGGGTAGATTTTTAGCTGATAACTACAACATATATTTGGGGTTGTGAGACTCTTTAGAGGGGTTAGGTGCTGGCTACAGCAGGGCTCTGATGGGATGTGGGAACATGGCAGAAGGATGCCCAGGGTATGGAATAAAGAGAGTAGAGAAGCTGGAGTGGCACAGGGCCTGGAGCAGCTGTAATGTGATGCAGAAGAACCAGGCAGGCATGGGCATGGGTTAGCAAGAAGAAAGTTGGGCCTTCCAGGGAAGAGAAGATGCCAGCACATCACCATGGCACATCTTTGGCTAGGCCACTTCTACAGAATCTAAGCTGTTATTTAATTGTGGTGCTTTAAAAAAATTGATTTCGTTTGATAAAGTGATGATTAATCTTCATTATACTCCTCTGTGATCATCATTGCAAAAAGCTGCACTTGTATGTCTGCTTATCATCTCTTCTGAAAATCTTACTGGTAAAGAAAGACTTGATCAGTGATTAGATTTTTGTCATCAAATCCCATTTTTGTTTACGTGCAGAAAAAAGGAAGCCCTTGCTTTTGAGGGAAGATGGAAATGAAAGGAAGCACAATAGTTGGGTAGTTATCTGACATTCATGTAATGCAGTATATGTCCTTATGTGACATTTATGTGAGAGAAAAAGAAAAGCATTGATTGAAAAAGGTTACAGGAGTTCTTCAGGCATGAAGTCATCTCCAGGCAGCACAGTCACTGTAGTTTATAAACAGGTTCTGCTCTCACCCACTGCATTCACAGACTTAGAGCACCATTTAACCCCTTTGTTTGCTGACGCGTCTTTAATACCCAGCTTTGATTTTCCTTTCCAACAGTAGCACCAAACCAGGAAATTAGGCCAATTGCTGGTTTTAGGAAAGATGTTTCCAGCCCCCACCCTTGCCAACCTGTCTTCCACAGGGGAAAAGGGCATTGCACTGAGGAGCTGGGCATTGGCATGTGGAACTTTGTCTCTAGTTTGCTGGGGAAGTGCAGCTGGCACTCAAGAGGGGTCTTCTCTCATCCCTATACATGGCGTCCTGTGAAACTGGGAGGTCAGACAGATGGACACAGGACACAGAGGCAGGCAGAAATAGCAGGGTGAGGACCACCACTTCAACTCTGTACCAGTTTTAAGTCTATGAAGAAGAAAATCCAAAGCCTTCCCTTAAATAATCATTACATGAACATCTATTTCAGTAGCAGTCACTTTGCTTTTTGTTTATCTCTGGTTTCTAAGCACTGGGATTGACTCATGGCATTTCTTGAGGTTCCTTTTATTTCTACAGGCATGGCACCTACAATATTATCTTCATTCAGTTCAGAGTACATCATCCTGCAAAAAGCTATGCAGACATCCTCACAGTCCCTATGTTTGGCAGATCTTCCATAGCCAAGGTTTTTGAAGATGCAAGTCCTGGTACTGAGGCATAACGAAAGAGCTGTGAAAAAACTGGTAATATATTGATAGAAAACCACAACAGAGAGGTTGAGCCTCTCCATTTCCATATCCTTTTAGTGCTGTCTAACTTGTCTGAGGTTGCCTGGGGCATCAGGTGGTCCCACTTCATGGCTTGCTGTGGAAAGCAGCTGGTTTTTAGAGAACCCAACACTCCTGAGTGAGGATGGCCAAGTAACAGTGCTGGAGCTACTCCTGCAGTTTCTTGGTGTTGGCACTGAGCTTCTCAAGAGCACAAAAGGTAGGAGTGGAGCTGCCTCCTCTTGACTCCTAGTCATAGTCTGCGCTTGCAGATGAAATTGTCTCTGTCACAAGAAATAAAAGATGCATGATAACACTAACATCTTCCAGCTTATGTAACTGATTATGAATCTAAAAGACATGGTAACCATGTAAACACAGGCTTTTACATGGCACACAGGCAACACAGACACAACTTACTCCCCCAGGCAGGTAACAATGAATGCATGAAATATTCTGGGCTCATGAAGTTGTCTAAGTTCAAATGGTCCTTAGTGTCTCTCACAATATTAGTTTGCAGTGTGTGATGAAGCATTTCTTGACCAGAGTGACCACAGGCCTCTCTACACATGTGGGAGCATTGCCAGCCATAACATCTTCCCTTTCAGAGACTTGTCTTCCGTGCAATTTTATTTGAGTTATAATCTGGAAAAGAAACCTTTTTAACCCTCACATCCAAATGGAAAATAATATACTGTGCAATGTGTAAGGTGCGCTCAGTTGAAGCCATACAACACAGCATTTGCTATTGCAGAAAGCAGCACAGGTATTTGTTGCTGCATTATTTGAACCCAGATGTCTTCATAATTTTATTGAAAAATCTTATTTATTCCCTCTTACAGGGTGCTGTTTTTCCATGGTCTTACAAATGCATTCCTGTTTCTCTTTTTTTTCTTTCATTCCTGAATTGAGTACATCACCTTCCGCTTGCTGAAACTAAAGATGTGTAACACTTCTCCTTTGTATGCCCTGGACAGCCTACTCCTGTCTTCTTTAATTCCAAGAATTCTCCCTTTTTTTTTTTTTTCTTTTTCCATTTTTTTTTCTTTTTTCTATTTTTTTAAAGAAGGAAACACCCAGGTTCCAGGGAAATTCTTTGTGAAACTCGTGATTATGAGTGAGGGTGGCAGGACTGTGTCTAATGACTCACAGGTGCAAAGCTGTACAGCCATGGAAAACTGCTTAAAAGCCGCTTGTGTGTCTGTGTGAGAAAGTCTGGAGCGAAACACTCCTCCCACCCCGCAGTTAAGAAGCTCACGGTGGAGCTTTGCGAGTCTGTCGGAGGTGGAACAAAAGCCCGGGGGGATGCGCAGGGACCTGCTCCCTCTCCTGGTGACAAGGGCAAAGCGTCGGTGGAGCGAGCCCCTTCCCTGCTCCTTCTCCTGCCCCTTCCCTGCCTTCTGCCCCTTCCCTGCCCGCACATCCCTGCTGCCGGGACCCTCCTGGGATGCTGCGTGGGGGAAGATGGGGGTGACAAAAGCAGAGAAGAAAGAACTGAGGTGTTGGAGCATGTCCAGGGAAGGGCAACGAAGCTGGTGAAGGGTCTGGAGCTCAAGCCCTGCGCCGAGCAGCTGAGGGAACTGTGACTGTTTAGCCTGGAGAAAAGGAGGCTCAGAGGGGACCTTATGACTCTCCACAACCACCTGAAAGGAGGCTGTAGCCAGGTGGGAGTTGGTCTCATCTGCCAGATAAAAAGCAATAGGAAAAATAGGGATAGGACAAGGAAACGGCTTTAAACTGACAAAGGACAGGTTTAGATTGGATATTATGAAGAAATTCCTTGCTGTGAGGATGGTGAGACACTGGAACAGGTTTCCCAGAGAAGCTGTGGATGCCCCATCCTTGGAAGCGTTCAAGGCCAGGTTGCCTGGAGCTCTGAACAACCTGGTCTTGTGTAAGGTGTCCCTGCCCATGGCAGAGGGGTTTGGTACCAGATGATCTTTAAGGCTCCTTCCAACCCAAACCATTCTATGATTCTGTGAATTCCACACATACGTAATGATCACAACACTACATTCAGTCATTTCTAGAACAGCTGCTTGCTTTAGTATCTGAATTTGAAGGGAGTAACTATCAACTAGACAAAGATGTATTTACCACAAACATTCTAAGGAACAATTCAGATAAATTCCAAAAATTAGAAAGACAAAAGTAACTGCAGGAACAAGAAGGAAATACTCAGTCCTGTAGCTGTAATGATGCAATGCATAATGAGATCCAAGTTATGTAAAAGTGAAACCATACACTAAAAATAATAAAAAGCAAACATTAAAAGGATCTGTTTGGGGGAAGATAGATGTGGCTTTACAAAGCTTCTGGACAAAGCCACAGTGGTCTTCAGGAGATTTTGTGGTGCCTCAGTGAGCCCCTGTACTCCTCAGGCATCCTCACACACTTGGGCACCTAATGGGCATCTCACACGTAACACTGCCTGCTCCACATGTGGGTAAAACTTCTATCTGAAGTCTGTGCACCTGGCCTCTTCCCTGGCTGCCTAACTTCTTGCCTTGAGCTTCCTTGGAAACATCCAAGTCAAAGACTTCTTGGGAAGTAGGAGCATTGTACTTTTCATATAAAATGGGTGTTGCTGATTTTCAGAGGTACCACTCAGAGATTATTCTTATTCATGAATTTTAGTATAGCATGTTGACTTCTCTCCTGGTTGTAATTTGTTAAAGATGACATGGCTGACTTGATACCATAACAGTGTGTCAAAATATATTATCATGGTAAGAAATGGAAAACAGCTTCTTGTTGAGACCTATGTTCAGCAGTCTAACTGCATTTGGCAAAGCACTTAAATGTTTGTTTAAAATTATATTTATGTCCCACTGATCTCAGAGGGACTGAAATAAACCCCAAATGCTTCACTTAGCTGTGAATTCAGGCTTAGTCTTATAAGCATCCCCCATCACTACTGAATTCAGTGGAAGCTCAGGGAACTTATTGTCCAGTAGGAAAAATAATATTTTACGAGGTGTGATCTTAATGACAAAATTATGCCTCCTTTCTGACATGAGTGAAAGACAGAAGCACAAGGCCATAATATGTTTAGTTGAATAAAAGAGCAGCACACTGGAATGCAGGAGCCTATTAGGAAAGCCTCCAAATTTTGTACATCACTAATACCGATGTTACTGTAAAATGCAATTTCTGGAGGCTGGGAGCTGATCTAAATTAAAAGAGGAAAATTAATAAACAGTGCAAAGAAAGCATGATTGTTGGTTTGGTATGATGTACTTAGTAGTAGTAGTTGCATGTTACAAAGTACATAAATCCAAAAATCATTCAGGAAATTGCTCCTGTTTGTTCCCTGGCTAACAAGCTGCAGACAGCTCTATCGTGTATTTGCCTTAATTTTTATTTTTTTTTTTTGGAAAGGAGATAACCACTTCTTATTCAGCCCTGATCATTTCCTCCACAGATCCTGATTCTGCTGGATGGTTTTTGTGCTCTGAACTAATGTCTGGAAGGAACTCAGTCGAAACCACAGTTTTTATTATACTGATGGCATCAGGCTGGACAGGAACCTTGACACCAGTGTTCGCCCTACAGCCATCCTGAGGCACTTCCTTTCTATTTTGGACTGACCTGTTATGACTATGCCTGTGCACATCCCAGTTTGGGGAGTTCAATGTGACAAGACACCAGGAAGATACTCTGAGTGCAATCCCACTGCCAAGGGTCTCTATTGCCTTGATTTGTATAATTTGTACTGTGGAGCTATGAGGAAGTGTGGACAAGACCCTTAACTCACATGTGAAAGATACATTATGAAACTGAGTAAATGACTGATTTGAGGAATAGTAATTTCTCATCTCTAGAGATCACTAGGTAAAGGTAACAAACAGAAAAGAAAACATCAAGACTCTGTTCTGTATTTTTCTATTATTTTACCATTTTCATGCATGGCAGTTATAGGCCAGTTTATAGATGAGTTACTGTCTTGTTTCCATTCCTGTCTCTCTATAATATTAATTAAAAACTTTGCCTGGCTTGAGCATAACAGGTGATCCTCAGACCACAAAATGAGTCTGTGTCACAAGAAAGGGCAGCAAGGTTCAGGTGGTTGTGAGTTTATGGGAAATGAGCTGTCACCTATTCACCCAGGACTGCAGACCTACATAGTGTAAAACTGCCATCAAGACTCATCTTTATGGCCAGCCTGATTTTGGGAGTCTGACGAACTGGTGGTGGAGATAAAAAGAAGGGAATGTTACAAGTTACATTTCAAAACGTGCTTTCACCTGAAACAATGGCAGAAAGCTTTGGCACTGGCTCTGCTTTCGTGCTTTGGGGAGGGTGATCATCCCTGCAGCCACCCAGGACTCACCAGCCTAAATCCTGCCATGGGTCTGCTGAGCCAGAGAAGGAGGGTGACCAAAGGGGCCTTTAGCCCATGCATTAGCACCACCTGATACAGCATATCTCCTCTGGGGCAGGGTGAGGAAGATGCCTCAGACCGTGACCATCACAGCTGTACGCAGCTGTATCCAGCTGTATCCACGCAGTAAACCCCGGTGAAGAGCAGGGCCAGAGGGAAACACAAATCCTTCAACAACATCAGCCATGCATTCTCTGTGCACAGCCACGGAGTTCTTCAGTCCCCAGTGCTATCGGTCACAAAAATAGCCATCCTGATTCAAAATGCTGCTACCTCTGGCTATATATAGGCTGTTCTGTGTGCGATTCAACACTGAGCTCTTCACACACATTAATAGCCCGTTGTGTCATGCAAGGCAGTGTCGGCATTGCCTGCTAGTTAAGGAATAGAGCACACAAAGGAGGGCCACAGCCCTGTGAACAGCAATTCACCTGCTTTGTTGTCTTAGAGTAACAGGCTTGTGACATCAGTGGGACTTGTCATGCTTATTGGCCCCAGGTGCCACTGTGTCTGTGGGATGCAACCCATGCACTGTGCAGGAGAGGAGCCACGATGCTACACGTGGATGAAAACTGTAGTCACTGTCAGAGGGGAACTGGGCGAAGCTCGGATGTCTTTTTGTGAATGAAGTTTATGTCCTGGTGACCCACCTCAAGCAGAGGGGGAAGAGAGGGAACGTTACTAAATATGCATTCCCAGAAGCAAACAGAGTGCAAGCTCATCGTTCTCAACAGAATGCACATGCGTGGAGTGGCCCAGAAAGCACCAGACGCTGCTTGTTAAAAATTGGCATCCCTTCAACACAGCTACCAGTGATTTTTCTGTAAAACACATTAAGATTCAGTATAAATGCCTTTATGGATTTCACACCACATTAAAAGGAGTGAGTGATTGACTACATTCCCAGTAGCTTATTTTTCATCCTTTGACAGCTGTTAACCAGACAGAAGCATTATTAGTTCAATTTCTCATGCTGTAAAAATATTTGGATATAGGAATTTGGCCAAATTTTTCCTTCTTGTTTCTTGTTCCCTATGAGAGTTGGTTGGATTGTTTTGACAAATCCAAGAGGGTCGCTAGCACAGCATCTTAGCGCGAATGCTGGTTTTAAAGCCAAACCTCCAGGTCTGCTAAGCAGCTTTGAAGCTTGAGGTAAAGAGACACAAGCTCTAATTACAGCACTCCTAAGCAAAGTTCCAGGATCACCAGGGCTTGAACATGTTTTCGTTTTTCACAAAAATAAGTGCTGCTTATGGGGTGTGGGGTGTCTAGTTCAAAAGAAGGATCTCCCTGCCACAGTCAGTAGAGGGCATATGAAAAATTGATATTGAATGCTAATGCTGATATGAACCTGTTTTTATCTTGTATAGACTACAGACAGGAGAACACCCTTCCTGTCCATCAATCTCTTCAGTCTTTATTAAAACTACTTCATTAAAACTACTTTATTAAAACTTATAAAACTTCTGTTCTGTGCGTCTTCTGGAATTTGCCATCCCTCAAGGCAAACTCCTTTGCAATCAAGTGTTAAAGTTCTTACAGTGCAAAGTATGAAAAGAAAAGAATTTCCCAAATGCCTCGATACCACTGGCAGAGTTTATAGCATCTGCTATGGCCCCCAGGGAATTTACGCTACCCAGGCATTATTCATCATTTCAAGCAAAATGACTGTGCAAAGCAAGGTGACAGTTACACAGCATTGAAGTGAATGAACTGCACTGCATTTAATTCAGAGGAGCCAACAGCAGAGCCTGAGTGTTTCTGAGATGTTCAGGTGTCACAGACAGTTCCACCTCTCTCCCTCAAGCTCTGGGCTCCACCAGCTCTGTGACAGAAAACCAAGGGACTTGGTAAATCACAACCGTGTCTGAAGGAATTCCTCATGTTCTGGGAAGAAAACACTTGGACCCTTCCCAGTATAGTAATCTGAATATGAATTACACAAGTTTACAGAGCATACAGAGGGAAAGTTTGGGACTAACTATAGGAGCAATTTTAACACCTACTTTCCTGGAATATGGTCATTTTCAAATCAAGTCTGAGTTTTGAAATGTAAATGTTACAGGTCAAAGATAAATTACAAAGAAAGTTCTGTTTTTCAAATGTTTAATTTTTTTTTTTTTAATAGGCACACTGGAGACAGGCATATTGCAGGAGTATAAAGCATTTACTGGTAAGCAGCATAAAATAGCTATTGCAACTCTTAGGTCTGCAATTTGAGCATTCTTAAACAACACTAAGTACTTGTTTCTTGTTCCAGCTAAATATTTATAATTTTATATATAATGTTCTAAGTAAGTTAGTGGCAGAGAAAATGTACATTTACCTTTCCCTCAGCTTTGAGCCAAGTTAAGTTATATGATTCAGGGGTTTCCTTTCCACACCATGGGAAGAATTAGCATATCAGTTAGGAAGTTCTTCCTTGTAGCTAAAAATCCTGGAGAAGCTTCATAAAATGAGCAAACAACAACCAACCAAGGAGAAAACAAAACTGTCATGTCCACTTCAATCATGAAGAATACATTAGCCCTGCAGAGATTCACATTTCCATTTGCTAGATCAGAAAATAGGTTCTGTTTGTTCAGGAGTTTCAAAAAAAGCAACATCTCACACTCTGAGGCTCCCTGCTTGTCCAAAGGCTTTCCGCCAGACTCCAACATGCCCAGGACAGAGCTACGTCAGGCCGGACAGGGAAGGTGTCCCTGAACAATCACCCAACTCTCACAAATAACAAGTGATAGGACAGAAGAAAGTGGCCTCAAGATGTGACAGAGGAGGTTTAGATTAGATTTTAGCAAAAATTTCTTCACTGAAAGGGTTGTCAAGCATTGGAACAGGCAGCTCAGGAAAGCACTGGAGTTGCCATCCCTGGAAGTGTTCAAAAAGAGCGTAGCTGTGTCACTTAGGGACATGGTTTAGTGGTGAACACAGTGGTGCTGGCTCAATGGTTGCACTCAATGATCCTAGAAGTCTTTTCCAACCTCCACGATTCTGCGACTGTGGTTCTCATGAATGAGCCCTGAGCACAGGGCGAGGCAGCAGCGTTAGGGCACCAAGCCCTGTCTGACTGACCCATGCAAAACCGAGCTGAATAAATCCCAGAACAGCACTGCATGACAGAAACTTTTAGCTACATGCCAACCCTGTGGCTGGGAGCTGAGAGGGTACCTGTGTCCATCAAAGCACTATTCCTGTACACCACTTGCTGGGGCCAGCTGCAGTGCCCAGCACTACACACAGGTTGCCTCTCCCTGCACAATTCAGTTTCTTCTTTGCATCTGCCCCACCCGACAAGGGCACTGTGGAGAGGTGAACCAGGTCACACAGCAAAGTGACTACTGCCAAACTCCATGTATGAGGCATTAGGGCCATTACTCACATGAATTAAGAGAGAAACCTACTTTAAGTTTCCTAGGCTTATTCATATAATTAATTAATATCTCAATCAGCCAAGAACAGGCAAAGACATAACAGTATTTCAGTGCATTCCTTGGGGAAACACTGCACAGAGACAGCACAATTAATTTAGACAAGATCCATTTAGATAGCAAGTTAATTTTAATGGCTAGAAGTAGACAGGAGAACCGTTTTTCAGAAAACACAAAGAAAGTCAAATTTCCTTTTGCCTTACCTGTTGTCTGTCTCCATTGAATATGCTTTTGTTAGAAGGCAAAGACAAGCAGAAAGCACAGCAAAACCTCTGTTGAACTTCTGCAGATTTCTGGGGCATTCAGGCCAGGTAATAGAGCAACTCATTGCTGCTTTACTAGGTAAGCAAATTTCTCCCCCAGCTCATCTACACACTGAAACTGTATCAAAGTCTGAAATTACACAACGTCTGGCTTAACTATATTAAAATCAGTTCTCTCATGTCCTCCCAGTATTAGAAAAACAGCTTGCCAGAGCTAAGTCAATTAATTAATATTTTTTAGCCTGTCTTGCAGTGATCTGAACATGGGGGCGGGGGGGAAATAGCAAATAATCCTCACTCAATTTATAAGCAAACTAGGTTACTGTACAGTTGTCCTTGTCACGGAGTGCCAAAGTGCAGTATGCAGTTCTCGCCTCCTTGTGGGTTGCCATCTGCCATTGCACCTCCCTCTCCTTCCTCTGGCTCCCTGTTGGGGTAAAGTTGATGTCAGAGGCTTTGGCAAGCAGTGGGGAAAAAACTCCAACACTGTGAGTTTTCTACAGGCCAGTGCAGTCTGCTTCTAATATTGCTTCAGTCTGTGCTTCAGGAAATGAAGTTAAACAGAGCTTATGCTGCTCTCAGGCTCAGCCCCAAAATCACTGTAAAACAAGTGCACTGGAGAGCCTCTGTTCAGCCCAGGAAATCAAGTTGTTGCAGGGAAATGTTCTGCATTCTCACACCACGCTGCAACACTCAGTGACTATGCCACACTGTAGTGAACCTGGGCTTTTAAAGTTTGAACAACCCATCTTTGGGCCTTTAAAAATTGTTTCCAGCGTTTGATTTCAGTAACTGCGTCTCTTAATAGCTCATGGGAGGCTCTTTCTTGCAGTGTGAAGGTGTTCTGCCTGTGTTTGCACAGGTCATTCATTACACTCAAGCACAGATTAGGCTCCACTCAAAGGAAAATTTCACTTGGAAATCATGAGGCAAAATGGGATCCACCCATTGCCATGCAACAACCAACAAATCAGATCCAGAGAAAATATCTGCTTTCTGCCTCAACAGTCAGCTTGCATCCAAGGCTCCTTTTGCAGCATAAATAAAAATCCTGAGTGTTACTGACCAAGATCACATATTCTCTGAAATACAAAGCAGATTTCAATAACTGTTTTCTGCTATACCTGACCTCAACTATGGTGTTTATATGAAAGGAAAATGAACTGGCCACAAATAAAGAAGATGCCTCTGTTTGCCCAGGAAATCTCTCCTGTAGCCATCTCAAACCCTCTTTTACATCCAAATGGGTATTTGCTTTCCTTGCTTTTTCAGAAAAAAGAACACAGTGTAAACTTACTAGTTGATGAAGTGTTTGTTATAATTTAATTGTATGCTTGTGCAAGACAGAGCTTGAACTTTTGGAGCAATATTTGTTCTGTAAAGACCATGGCACTCATGTCAAAGATACGTTCTGAATGTTGGGCAAAGGGATGTTCAGGAGAAGCTCTTTTATATGTGGCTCCATCATTTCATTCTCACATCACAGTGCAAGGGGGAAATGAAGTCCAATGAGTTTTTAGGCAACACTTGCTACAACCTATATTTTATTCTATTTTAAGTTTGTAAAAATGCAATTTTAAATTAAATAGACGTGTCTGGCTCTTTGGAGTTAAGCAGGCAATTAATAGAAACCAGTGCAATCTAAGCACCCTGACTCACGTTCCCAGAGGCAAAGAGCTGCTGTGGCTTAGGATGCCCTATTTTGCAGATTAGTTCTCTCAGCAGTGTCAGCAATAAAATGTTTGCACCTCAGCCACAGCGATGCCAGAGAAGACATGTCACTGAAAATTCATCTTTGTTGGAGGTTTAAACCAGTATGCCTGCACCAGACGGAAACAAATGTTTTCTTCTTCCAGTTCCTCTAGAAAAATGTTATTTCTAGGCAGTGGGGCAAGGATGACATCTGGGCATAGTAGGACTGGATTTGTCAGAGCTTCTTGCTAGGTGCTGTGCAGCCTGTGGGGGCAGGACTGGATGTCAGCATCCACGGCAGGAGGTTTCCTCAGGTCTTGCTCGATATTTCTATCAGAGCAGGGATTAGCAAAAAAAGGAAAGGTTTTTCTCTGAAGTTCATTGAATGACTGTCCATTTTTCTATACAAAAGGCAGCACTTAACCCCATCATTGCACTGGAAAGGAATAATCTTGCATGAACTCTCCCACAAATGTGGCTTATTTTATGTGAAGTGTAAAAAAGATTTCATGCTAAAATAAATTAACAATTATTTGCCATGATGCAGCAACCTTCCCCTCTCAGAGCCATTCATGCAGCTTTACCCTGGGCAATATACATAGATCTATCTATCCCATGGCTGTAAGTCTTCACACAAATCTGCCAGGCATTCAGCTCTAATACCCTTCACATGGGGCTACTGGTTCAGCTTGTATCTATTGCTTAATCAATGAGCAATAAAACTCCAGCCACTGCCAAACTGCTGGTTCAGCTAATAAACACTTGGTCTGCTTTGCCAGAGTACCCTAATTATGAAAAATAAAATAAGGTAGGTAGATCTGATATATTGGGAAGTTGTATTTTTTTCTTTTACCAAAAGGGAAACTCAGTAAGTCACGGAGTTTTATTCCTCACTGAATTATTCTTTAATTGGACCTGTTTGCCTCAGCTGCTATTTGCAATTGCAGCTCTCCCCCTACTCGGTGTAGGGGGAAATCTTTAACATCACCACCTACACGGCTGCAACACTTTCTGCAGAAGACTGTGAGACACTGGCATCCATCCCTGGGGAGAGACAGGTCTAATACCCATCCTTTTGCCCCAGTGGGTTAGAAAAACTGACTCGTGGTGTTGCACCTTCTCTGGACTGACAAATAGCAGCAGGCTTGGTTTGTACCAGTAGCAGACTATAAAGGGACGGGCAGCAGCCTCATAAACACAATACCAGCAATAAATACCAATAATTTGTCTTGTATTTCTGTTCCCTGTGCCTCTGCCTTACAGAGAGCACTGAGCTGAGCTTGTGCATATTGCAGAAATCTCTGGTCAAGCTGTAAAAGGTCCTTGGACCTTAGCCCACAATAATAAGATTAACAGAGACAATATGAGGAATCTGCTCTGAAACAGCTTAATTCCCATCTCCTGAGGTCCTGAAGATTAAATAGCTACTGGAGAGCCAGAAGCACTGGAGGTCTGTTGAGATAGGTAAGCATACCTGCCCTGCAAGCAGTGGTTTCTAAATGGGCTTCCAGAAAGGGTTCTGTGGAAAGAACTGCAGTGCCACAGAGGCAAGGGCTCTTACAGAAACACTGCTCAGTGGCCAAGAGGAACAGATTGATCTCCCCATGAGCCAGCAGTGAAAGATCTTATGCTGCTTTACATTTCCATGGTTTGAAAATATGCAACTAGCTAGAATGCCTTACAACAAAAAAACAATTACCCAGAGTAACACCCTTAATGGCTATAAAGTAGGAAAGATGTTCATGAGAATTTCCCTGTATCAGTGCCCATTCTGCTGTCCTTTTGGGGAAGAAATCTCCCTGCAGTGTATAACACATGGATTCCTTTTTAAAAGCCTGATAAAATATTTTTAATTGGTGGATTAGTTATAACCTTTGTAATGTGGTGTGCAAATGTTAGGACACTTCTCACGTAATTTCCAGCCATTAGAAATACTTTATTCACAAATGCCTGATTTGCTCTTTACACAGCTTGCAGATGTAGATAGGGTAAGAGGAGTAGCTGCTGGTCTCCAGTTTGGGTGAGGCCTGGATCTCAGTGCAAGGTTTGCAGGAAGTACCAGAGATAGAGTAGCTGGAAAAGTCCATACACTGCAGGGTAATCTTGATGTCCCTGAGTGATTCACCTGTGTTGGTGACCATCTGATCCAGTATCGCATCCCCTCCGGTAGCATTATCTATTACCTGGCTTGGGAAGTCATCCTCCCTGCATTTCAGGAGTGTGCTGGATTTCCTACAGCTCACTGTGCTCCTTTCCCAGATGCTGCAGTTGCTGAAGTCCCCCAGCAGGACAAAAGCCCATGAGTGTGATTCCTCATGCAGCTGGAGCAGCAAGGCTTTGTCCAAAGACTCCCCTTGAACAGTAACAAACCAAATAAAATTTTTAGTGCAACTCCACTACCATAGAGTTCAAAGGTATTAATGTTTATATATCAAAGAGAAGGATTATATGCAAATCTTGAGTTTAGATAATGATGCGTGGCACAGGTAGCAGCCACACCTGGAATTATGAACACTCCCAATCCACATAAACTGAAAGTCAGTGAACCAATATTAAGAACCAAAAAATGCAGTCCAGGGCAACAAAAAGTATTTTAGATTTTTGTGCTGGTTTTGGCTGGGATAGTTTAATTTTCTTCACAGTAACTGGTATGGGCTATACTTGGGATTTGTGCTGGAAATGGTGTTGATAACACAGGGGTATTTTAGCTGTTGCTGAGCAGGACTTGCACAATGTCAAGGCCTTTTCTGCTCCTCACACCACCCCACCTGTGAGCAGGCTGGGGGTGGCCAAGCAGTTTGGAGGGGACACAGCCAGGACAGCTGACCCCAACTGACCAAAGGGATATCCCATCCCATATGGCATCATGCTCAGCACATAGAGCTGGGGGAAGAAGAAAGGTGGGGAGATTTGAGGTAACAGCATTTGTCTTCCTGAGTCACTACTACATGTGATGGAGCCCAGCTTCCCTGGGGATGGTTGAACACCAGCCTGCCCATGGGAATTGGTGAATTAAGTCCTTGTTCTGTTTTGCTTGTGCATGTGGATTTTGCTTTACCTATTAAATTGTCTTTATCTCAACCAACAACTTTTCTCACTTTTACCCTTCTGATTCTCCACCCCATCCTGCTGGTAGGGGACTGAGTGAGCCGCTCTGTGGGGTTTAGTTGCCAACTGAGGTTAAATCACCACAACCTGTAAAATAAAATTGTACTACACAGAGAATGTATAAGTGAAATTTTGTACTATCTAGCATAGTGAATACTCAGGAGAGAAACAAGCAGGCTGTATAAATTCTATCAAACTGACAGCACAAATGAAAGAAGGGAATCATTTAGTCTCAGAAAATAGCAGGTCACGAAGAAAGGGCCTCAAGCTGAGGAAAGTTTAGATTACAAAAAGTTCTTCATGGAGCAATTAGATGGTCATATGTATATATCTAAAAAGAATCAGAAAAGATGTGCTTTGATTGTTTAAAAGTTGTCATTAGAGTAAGTGTGTCAGAGCAAACCCCTATTGAAAATTGTCTGCGGTAGCACAGAATGAGACATGCTCTTGGTTCATGGAATTAATAAAGGCAGCTAATTGGGAAATAGCTCTGATGTCTGAGTCACCCCATACCTGCTATTTTACACCTTTTGCAAAGTAGACATAAAAATGCTAATATGTAATCAGAAGAAAATATTATTCTGGCTGCAGTGAGCTTCATGCTTATTTTACTGTGTTGTCAATTTCTGCATATGGCAGCATCAAATCTACTTCTCTTGCTGTAAGTATTTAAGAACAGTTTAAAGAGAACAGAAAACATCTTTGTCAGAAGGCCAGACTGTCCTTTAAATACGTGGAAAAAGACTGAGTGATCTCAGTTCTGACACTGGTATCTATCCTTTTATGTACATTATTCCCCTCCCCAATGAAGTCAATAGGAATAATAGTTTTCCCCTTCTACACTTTTTATGGATCACATGCCAAAAGTACATGATGTGGTTTACTTTGGAGGTTTTTTTTTGTTAATATCTGCAATATAATCAGTGAAGCCAAAAGTACTTTAGAAATAGGGATACAGTCTCATCTAAATAGCTTTATTTGACAATAGAACAAAGAATTGGAATGGATTCACATTTGCTAATTTGTTTTCTCCACATGGACAGCTCTTCTTGTTGTAATAGCACTTCAAATATAATGTCTTTAAATGGTTACTGTGTTATTGCTTTTTCTGCTTTTCAGAGAAAAACTAGTTGATGTTCTTTTCTAAAAAAGAAACAAAGGTTAAATGTGATTTTAAGATGAAAAACACATTACTTTTCATAGCAAAATAATTTTAAGGCAGGCCAGCCTTGAGTTCAAACTAATTGGTAAGATTCCTTCAAATTAGTTATGGATTGTCACTGTCAAAGTCTGTTTCTTTACAGTAGCATGACATTTTCCATCCCTTAAGTTCTCACAGGAACTTACATAAATTTTGATGACAGAGCTTTCAGAAAGCCTGTAAAATACATGTCTAAAATGTGGCTATAGTCTTTAACTATTTTTTGGAACTAGAAAGTATAATACTGTAACATCAGGCCATCTCAAGTTAGCAGTGACAACTGCTCAAACCAGTTCTTTAAAAGGCTCAGAACTGGGAGTGATAAGGACTGATTAAATTAATTGGCTCTGGAAAGCTCCCAAAGACTTTCACGTGTTTCTTATGCAAAAGAGATAAAACTCCCAACTCTTCCAACTTTCCTACATTCATGAAAGATAAGTAAATGTAGAGTTCCTCCTGCTTTGGAAATGTTTTTGGAGAGCATATTCTACAGATCCATAAAGTACCTGACACTGCACTTACTCCACGTTTATGCTGATGTGAATAAAATCTGGAGAGCCTCCTCAGAATAAAGCCTGTCTAAATGTAAAGAGTAAAGCCTCAAGAAAGTCTCTCCTCCCATTTAATTCACGAGGCCAATTTTCTAAAAATGTTCAATTCACATTAGTCAGTGTATTGTTCTAATAAATAATTCCTTAATTGCACTCATTAAAAGTCCTAATGACTTCGCAAAATCATATGAAAGACTGAAAGTTAATACATATTTCAGTTATATGGAGTTCAAAAATAAGAACATCCTAAGGACACTATGGGCATCCATCAGATGAATGAAGAAAGATAAATGAGGGCATGTATCATTATCCACTTAAATGCCACAGACCCATCTGTAAACTAATGAGAATTCATTACAAAGATACTAGAGAAAAGCAGATTACCTTGGATTTATGGAAAGGTAAATCTGGTTTTGCTTATTGTCTGTTTGCTTGTTTTCAAAGTCCTTACAAATGAACAGCCCTCACCTTCTTTACTGTGCTTTTCTAATTTTCTCTTCTCTGTGAAGTTGAAAAGATTAATATTAGAAACCTGATTCAGATCCAATCTAGTCTATTGATCTGCTTTTTGAAACCCCTGATCTTAAGGCAGGGATGCTTCTTCATTTGCATTCTCACACAACCTTAGTGAGTATCAGCTGGTCACGTAGGAGAAGATTTTCAAGTGACCACTGATTATATATTCCCTTTAACATGTATGATTTTTCTGGAAATGCTTTGCACTGATCTGAAAATTGTGAAGAGGCCTGGAACAGACTGTAATAGGGAACACATAAAATTGGGACAACCAGCAACAATACCCTGGAATTATAGAATCCTTAATGTTGGAAAATACCTCTAAGATCCTTGAATCCAACCATTAACCCAGCACTGATAAGTCCACCACTAAACTATACTCTAAGTGCCACATCTACACATTTTTTAACACTTCCAGGATGGTGACTGTACCACTTTTCTGGGCAGTCTATTCCAATGATTGATTACCGTTGCAGCGAACAAATTTTTCGTAATATCCCCTCTAATATGATACCTAGAGAAAAGTTGCAAACAGAAATGAGTTAGGAGTCCAGTGTGTGATGGCATGCAGTACCAGCACATCTCAGAGCATTCAAGCCCTGCAACATCATTCCTCAGAACAGGTTTAAGCAAAAAGTAAGTGGTTCTGCAGTGAAAATTCTATCTCCCTGTTGAAGAATGGCTCAGAGAGCAAGGCCATGGATCGCTGGAGGTTTTGTGCAAGCTGAGCAGGCCAGAAGTGTACATGACTTAAGCCGAGGGTAACCATGACCCTAAGCTCTGTGGAAAGTACCGAAAGTCTGACTTGTGGTTAAAAGAATGAGGAAGATCCTTGAAAAACGGGAACTATATGTGGGAGGGGTATACAAATATAACTTGTGTGATTAACCAATAATAATGTGCTTAGTATGCATAATTAGTAGCAAAAATATATAAGATGCTGTGTAACACAAATAAACTGAAGTTTGCTTATAAATCATATTGATTTGTGTGTCTTGCTTCCCTCACCGTCGGCAGCTCCCCATTTGATTAAATACTGTAAAGTACAGTATAATGTAGGATGCAGATGAACATGTGAGTGAAGAGGGGAGGTGTAGCGAATGACATTGCCATCTTTCTGCCCCATCAGGGCACATCTTTACATTAATCATTATCATGAAATATTAATTTCTTTTGAGAGGGACTTGCTGAACTCTGTGGAATATTTTGGTGTTTCAGGCCAGGAAGAGGAGTGTGATGCCCTCTGAGGCAGCTGAATATGTTTGTATGGGAAACAGGGGATCAACAGACAACTTTTAAAGTCAGAAAACTGAACAACAACCTCTGTGCTGGTAAGGCATACACAGGTTCTATGTCCTATGTATGTCCTGTATCCTGTTGGACAGGAGCTCCTTACCACCTAGATGCTGTAAGGTGTCCACCAAGGTCTGTCAGAGTAAACCTCATTCCAGTAATCCCTGCTGATGCACAGTTAAGAACTTTAAAGCACTGATGTAAATTGCAGCAGTCTGGCAGCTACTGTAAATTGTATCCAACTTGGGCTGGACCAATAAGGTCCAAAGTCTCTGTGAATTCTGCTCTTTCTTATACCAGGAAGAGGCTCTAATATTTGTTCTTATTCTCCTGCCTTAAATAAAGGTATCATGGCACAAAGAAATAGGACAATACACATTTAAGGTGAAGCATGGAAACCCTTAGCCATGACAGGTTTTGCCAGTCAGGTCTAAACCACTTGGTTATGACTACAGTCATTCCTCTCATCTCCACCCCATACTGAGGTGTCCTGTCCAGAAAGAGGGCAGCTCAGCAGTTCAAGTCCTCAAGGGTGAATAGAAATTTTGCTGCTCCCTGTTAAGGTTTGTTGTACATGAGGAACAAATACTCTTGCCTGCAATATTCTGGCATTGAGTACTTTTTGCAGATTGATTAAATGCTTCAGCTTTGCTCAGTCTATTAATCTCAGCAGTCATTTATTGCTTCATATACTACAGTGCATTGGGGATTATCTCTTAAGCACTGTGTGTAGAAAGCATGTAGCAGCAAGATACAAATCTTGTGTCTTGGAAATGTTTCTTTGGAAATAAAGAAAAGCAGCTGTCAGTAAAAAACAGGATGGTTTATGTTGGCACCAGATGCCTCAAACTTTTGTCATCAATACTGCAAACTCCAACATCCTACATCACTTAAGTGATACTAGCTCAGAATTTGTGGGTTAGCATAATGTGCTGTTGCTGCTACACCCTTTCTTGTCTCTTAAATCCCAATGACACCTGACCCAGCGGAAAAGGGACTTGCAACATTGCAAACCTCCTAGAACAACATGAGCAATTGCTGTTGTGTGTTGGCTGGGACGTTCAGCCTCTTAAACCTCTTAAACTCTTATCATTTCCTTCCAATGTTGCAGGTATTGTTATCCTGCATATTAAGCATATGCTTAAAGGTAATAAGTGCATCCTAGTGGAGTAAGCAAACATATATCAACTGTGTTAGCAGTGAGACTACCAGCATGAATAAACCAAACCTCTTACTTTATCTTGAGCCTTTAACTACCCTTTTTCTTCTGTTGTGCAAAAACTGATGCATAGCTAACACCATTTGTGTCAGTGGAGCTATGCCAGGCCACAGCAGCAAAGGGATGGCCTCTCTGCTGTTCAGCTGCTGTTACTGACTTTGAGACATCATCTGTCACTCTCTAAATCCTTTGCTTGGTTACTTGCTTAATACTGGATTGTCTTTCATTTCAATAATGTGAAAACAAATAGGCACATGCATCAGGATGAATTCACTCTTCATTGAGTTCACAATACAGTTAACAAGGTTGTGTTTACATTTCTAGTTATTTGAATGGGTTTGTATAGCACTTATTTTAGAGAGCTTGATACCCATAGAATAATGAGGCACAAGGACAGAGAGAAAAGACTGGCCAGAGTGTTTTGATGCTCCTTGCTTTCTGGCTGCTCTATTTACCCTGCTCTAACACACTGGCATTTAGGTGGTGTATTTATGCTCATCTCTTCTCCCTTTGTGCATTCCTAAGTCCTTTGACTCATTGCCTTGGCAGCCCATAAGAATGTTTTGCCTATCCTACCTCTTCTGATGAACACATCTTCCAGACATGAACCCCTTGACTTTTAGGAAGTGACAGAGGGGAAGACAGAAAACAGTTTTGAAGCTGAATGTTGCATGAGAAGGATGATTTACAGGGTGTTCAAAGTCCTTTGAAAACAGCACAGGCAAGATCAGCAATTCTCAGCACCTGGCCAGGCTACAGAGTTTCCTGACAATCCACTCTGGCAGTGAAATGACAAGAATTTAGGACATGAAGGAGACTATGATGCCTTCCATGAGCACAAAGAGGAATTCTCTGTCTCCCAGATCAGTGACATGCCTTCTGCTCACACCAGCCTGGGCACTCAGCCCTGCATCTCTGCTGCCCAAGCATTCAGGTCACCAACAGCTCAGCTGAGAGTTTTGTTTCTCCCCAGCTCCTTGCCATCCTCCTGTTGCTGCTTCCTTCCAAGTCTTCAAAATGCTTCTTGACCACAGTCAAGCAAGTCCCCCACTTGCTCCTATTTCCCTGTCCAAAAAAGCCCCAAGTACATATCCTATCATGTGTGTATTTGCCTCTCAGCTGGCTTCTCTTTTTCAACAGTGACTTCAGTTCCCCCTGCCACTTATTCTGGTCCTCATCATATCAAATTGTTTTCTGGGTTTATTAAATAAAACTTCAGCTTAGCAAGAACAACCCATGTATGATTACATGAGGAGGGTATTAACACCAAAAAATAGTGCTGGCTTTTTGCATCATCCTGTTAATTCTGAGTAATGTTTTGGAGCAATTTTATAGAAACAGGAATCGCTTTTAGATTTTAACACCATTCATTTTCTTTCTTTTCCATCCATTAGTTCAGTGATGATGGTGGGGAGGGAGAAGTTAAATTTTTAGTAGCTTCTTTCCTTGTCCCAAATTTATAACTTTATTTGTTTCAAAATTGTTTCTTTTATTTGACAACAGCAAAAAATAATTTTTTCTTCCTTTTCCCTTCCTACATGAGTCAGACCCCTAAGTGTTTCTGCCTTCACCAGTGCATTTTAAAGTTTTGTGTGGTGGTCACATCCAAAATAGAAGCAAGCAATGCACTTGTGCCAGTGCAAAGCACAGACTACCCGTGATTATTCCAGAGTGCAGAACAGCCAGAGTGGCACACCCAAGAGCAAGTGCTGCAGTGAAGTTTCTCACAGTAGGGTAGGGTCATCCTTTCTCTGTTCCCATGCCAGTGACCCAGTATGAACCTCAGTATTTTCAGTGGTCAGAGAAGATTATCCGTGGTAAGAAACGCGAGAGAGAATCTGGAGAACTGCATATCTCCAAAATTTCCCAAGATTTTGAGCAGCACCATAGGGGATGAAAGAAAAAAAAAAAAACAAAAACCAGCAAATAAAACAAATCTCTTCCCCGTGAACCATCCAGTTTTGCCAATTCAGCACATGTAACATCCCTTTGAGGCATCAGGCTTAACCATTTCACAGTTTTACACGAACTGAAAAATAAAAGGTGAAACAAAGTTCAAGGATCTCCTGGGAGTCTACAACTCTCTAATAAACAGAGCATTTCTCAGACTAGAGAAAGTGAAGGACAGATAGAAGTCAAAGGCATTAGAACAAAGAAAAGAACATATAGAAGTGCTTAAAGAAAGAAAGAGGGTTTAAATCTGACCTGGCAGCTGCCAGAAAACAACTGCAAGACAACAGAGCACAATCTGGCCATAACAAGGCGGGCAATTAGTGGCCATAGAGAGAGTGTGGCAGCACAGGGGCATTATCAATAGGTTATTATTATTACTGTTAAGAATAGCACTCAAAGCTTTGCCATCTCTTTGCCTCAGTCTGACAGAGACCAAACTGCTCCCAAAGGTGCTATGAATCTGATACAGACCTTCAGTACATGGAGATCCCCAGTAAGAAAGACTGTCCAAGACCCTAAGCCAAATCACCTCAACTTTCCTCTCTTTTCATACAAAATAGTAAAAAATAGTATCAAAAATGTGTTAATGCCCCTTTGGTGATATTTGTTTTGATGCACATCAGGGAAAACAGAATCTTTTTTTACCTACTTCGTGAAGCCACATCTTGTTTACTGATTAAGCATCTACTTTTTTCTCATCATCTGTTTCTAAAATTCATAATAAATCCACATAAATAATAAAAATAAATAATTCTGAAAGGTGAAGCATTCTCACTGAGTGCAGTTTGAAATAAAAGAGTAAAATCTTACTGAGGAAAAATACTGGACAATGCATAAGAAAACCTTTCTGTTGGTGAAGGCTCTCACACAGACCATCCACTCTGTACTACAGGTAAACAATGATCAACATTCCTGAAAGCACACACAGACTGCAAAATGATCCCTCTGATCCATCACGCAGAACCCCTTGCTCCCAGTGGGCTGGCGTGCACCACCTCATTTTAATACTCACATGGATATGCAGAGCACACCAAACTAAAGCTTTGCAATTTACAATTTCTAAACAGTATTTAAAAAACATGTTCCCTCTTCGTGGCAGCTGTGCCAGGCATTTTAGATTGCATCCTGCTGGCAACTGCTGCTCAGGAGAGCATCTCGTGGGCTGTTAAGCCTGTCCAGAAAGTCTTCAAACTTCTGTTGGGCAACCTTGAGATGCCGGCCACTAGATATAATCCCTAAGGAGAAAACCTACAGTCCTGCTGCAGATTCTTCAATTATGGTGGCATAGGGTTGGGCTTTTATCTCCCAAGGAAAGGTTTCCTTTGTGTTGGCAAACTTTTGAACACTGTGAGTTTCCCATGTCCTTACTTCTAGAAAAATAGCCTTTGACAATCTGAAGTCATTCAGCCATCACTGGTCATCCCAATTCTGCTGCAAAATCCCCTCCTCTGCCTGTACAAGGTAAATCAGTAGGAACTAAGATGAGGAATACATTACAGACATAAAGCCAAAGTATGACACACTGGGGAAAGGTTCAGGTGCTTATTATAAATGGAATTTTTGAGTTACCAGTTTATTAGGGCCTTTTTAAAAGTCAGTGAGCACGTAAAGAAGATTGATTTATTTGATATAGTATACTTTGATTGCCAAAGTTTTCAGCAGGCTTCTCAAAGAAGCCAAGCCTCCTGAGAAGAAAGGAGGTGTCCTAATGAACTGTCTTACACACACATCAGTTAAAAGGTGGGAATAAAAAACAGGCAGACATGGCCAGGTTTTGCAACAGAGGTTGGTTACAAGATACTACTATGGAAATCTACTACTATGGCTCATGCTGTACCAGATGTTTAAAAGTTATGTAGCACAAGGGTAGAGAGTGAGGTTGCAATGTCTGCAGAGCAATGTGTTCAGGGTAAAGCAAACTTCGAAGATGTGAAACAAGGATTCTTCTTGTATTTTAATTGGTGACAAAATAGCACATGAAACAGGGCGAATACATACAATGTGAACCTGATTATATGAAATATATATATACATAGTGATGGGACATAAATTAGCTCTTTCCACCTAGGAAAGTGGATTTGGAGCAATTTTTCATGTTCACAAAGACTGGATTGCATATTAAGCATTATGAGAAAGGGAGCAGAGGAAAATAACAGTAAAAAAGGTCATACAGTTGTAAAAATCTATCATGCATTCCCATCTTGGCTACAGCACATAATTCTGATCACTCACTTTCACAAAGAGCACAGGAAGGAAGGAGAAAGATGTCAGAACAATAAATGCATAGAGTGGCTCCTATATGATAGCAGACTAAATTCTGTGGGAACTTTCAGCTTCCAAATGGTTTGCGAAAGGTGAGCAGGGAACAGCTTTTCACTATTTTTCCCAATTCAATAGTCAAAGGGCTTCAGAGATCTAATTTCTAATAAAGAAAATGAAAAGGCTTTTTTCCATTCAGAATTGAATGATGAACCTTAATGGCAAAGGATATTCTGCAGGTGAAAAAAAAATTAAACAGTTTTAAAAAGGAATGGCAAAGTTAATGAAAAACAGACCTATTAATGTAATTTTAAAAGGTAGTCCACATTCAGTCTCCATTGGGGGAGAAATTCCTTATAAGGCCTTTTTCAACATATGTGCCCTATTTCAACATCTTAGATACACAGTATCAAGCTAACCAGAGCTTTCACCTGCTCTACCACAGAAATACTTCTATTCTTGCATTCCCTGGTCTTGGGAAGAGCCATAATCAATGTGAAGTTTTTCAGAGACAAGTGGCAGTTCTTACTTTTTACTCCCTTACTCTGTGGCTGTGGTGTTTTCCCTAGTGCAGGTCTCTAGAGGGCCTGAGTCAAGACTGAAACAGCACAGTTCAACACGGGGGTAGTGGGATAATTTGGATGAACTTTGAGGTCTCTTCCAGACCTTTGATGTGGCAAGCTCCAGTGCAGATAAACTGGAAGATGCTGCTGCTGTCTTCTGACTGCTCAGGAACAGGGGATCTGGGAGACATCCTGTATCCATCCACATCAATCACTTTTGTGTTCTGAGCCCCAAATGCACAGTCAGACAGCAATGAGATCCTGTGGCAAAAGACAAATCGTGGTACTTTTGCACTTATATTAGAGGCTACAGAAAATGCAGATTTACACTGACCAATGACAAAACATGCTTCTAATTCCTGTGACACAGTCCCAAAATGCCCTGTGTCCCCCATCAGTCCCAAGGAACATGACATTCTAGCTCACAGCACTGAGGGAGTGCTTTGAAAGAAATCATCACCACAACAAAACAATGACTTACAGCAAGATAAAAGTCCAGTGCTCTTTATCTCTACTTATTCCAGAGCAGATAATGTGAAGCAGTTAAAGAGAAGCATCTCATTTCACTGGAAAGCCTCTCATGTGGAAAAATCCTGAGTGTGAAATTAACCTGTGGAGTTTTTTTCATTCAAGAATTTTCCCTCATCACATAGTTGCCCATGAATCTTAAGGCCATCTAATTGCTTTTATTATCACCATACAGACAGTAAAATATGTAGAGACTACTACATTAGAAAAAGACATCCATTAGAGAAGATATCCTCTATATAGGTGTCAGGACTGCACAAAGCCAGGGTTTCTGTTGTACTAAACTTGTATATTAAGAAGACATGGGGCAGAGGTTTTTACCCAGGACAGTAAATCTATTCCAGTCTTAAAAGAGAGACAGATCATACTGCAGAAAAAAAGGGTACAAAGGAGCCATCAAATTACTTTGGGGAGCTTCTAAATATTCTTCTGTGGGAATAAAGTGATTAATGGTCCTGATATTTCTCCCTATATCTCAGTAGATCTTGTGGTTGATAACTACATTTTGCTCTCCATTAAAACGGCAACCCTTTGCTAAAATCTTTGCTGGGTTAAAGGGTCAGACAGTCAACATTTGGTGGGATTAATGACTCCAGAGTATTCAAAAGCATCTCCAGTGTTGCCCAAAGAGGTTGTTTTGGGATAGAAAAGCAGGCCACACAGAGGAAGAACTTGTGGAATCCATCTCTGCTGGCATTATCTGAGCTGCACTGCTCTAAACCCAGAGTACATGGCTAAAGTTTCTTACCTCCGTACTGTTGTGCCATGTCACTCAGGTGACACGATCACATATATTCATGCCAATAATGCAACTCAGCAAACCACCAGGTATTGCTGCCTGTTACTGAAAGTATTAAAATCCCTGTATTTACCAAGGGCTCGATTTTGCTGCCTTAAATCAAGGCAATATAATAGCTGCTGCTTTACTTAAAGAAAATAGTTTAAAAGTTGTTAATCTGATGAACGTGGTACAAACCCTAGTAACCTTTTGCCAGCTGTGTACTGCACTTACAACTGTTTAAAGTAATAGCTGATAGAAATGCTCCAAACACTGAAGAACAGGAAACCAAAGTTGATTTAAGCATGTACTCTTACACAGTAGACGAGTGCATAGACACAGTGTCACTACCCCTAGTCTGAGAGCAGAGGCAGTGGCACTCTTCTGGCTCCAACTTTGTCACCTGAAGACGTTTCTGTGGCTCCCTACATGTAACCACCCACTGGCACAAGGGTCCCAATCCAGCTCATCACCAGGTGCAGTTAATTAAGTGAGCACTTCTCAATCTGTTTTGGTGCCAAATCCCCGAGGTTAGCACGGCCCAGCTTCAAACCAGCTGCACGCCTGGTGTGCACTCACCTTTGCCTGGGTGAGTCTGGGGATCCCCTTTGCTAGTTTTGCTGCCAGGTGGGAACTTCCAACACAGAAGTAGCAGTGTCCTGGTGAAGAGATTCATCTGCAAACAGAGTGTGGCTCAGCTCTGCCTGCAAATCCTGCAGTCTCTGAAAGATGCAGCAGCAGCAGCAGCAGCACACTGTCTTCATTTAGGGGAGGAGGTGTGTAGGAGCAAGCAAGCACGACCAAAATGATACCGTGCATTAATGCATAAACTGGACAAATCCCTGAAAAGCTGTGCGTGCACAAGAAGATTCTCATAGCTTTCTGTGAAGTCTGCCTTTCCTGCCAAGTCTGTCACTCTTGGATATTCATGATTTAATTCAGCAGTGTTTATTTATTTATAAAAGCTCTGCAGGTGATAAGGAAGGCTATACTTTGCATGGACACTAAATACAATCTACATACACCCAAGAATTAACACTCATATTTAAGCAGGTCAGTCTTTAAATCAGTTTTGTTAGTCTGTTTGAGTTCTGATCCTTTAAAATACCTTACCTTTGTCAGCCTGCTGAAGACTCTGAGAGCTATAATTTTTTAGAGAGAGATCACAGAACAGTGTGACTTAAAAAATGTTCTGAAATCTAAGTTCCCACATAGCTCAACTTATCCAAGTAAGCTGTGCTAAGTTTTTGTGATTCCAGTAAGAAGTGGACTAATACTAACTTAAGCCTAACATTATTAAAGTCTGTTATTTCTTTCCTTTTTTTTTTTTCCTATTACCTAATTTGTAACTCACACTGGGTAGTAACCAAAGTTCCTGCCGGGAAATTTTTTGAGCGGGCTTCCTTTGCAGCCAATTTGCTTTCTTACAGTTGAACGAGTTGGGGCTAGATCTGCCAGACAGCTTTAAAAGGCTTTTTGTAAGCATGTTATCAGCCACCACCTCGTGTTTAGAGATGTGATTGATTTGAAAAGGACTGTCATTTCAACAGAGATCTCAGTTTGTCAAACATGGAAAAGTTTACTTGTTTTCTTAAGATACAATTATCCCTGTGGTTCTAAAAGTGGCAACAGTGAAAAGGCTAAATGAAGCTGAAATAATTATATAATAATTATAACAAATATATAATAATATTATATCACATAATATAATTTGTCCCAATTCATCAGCTGGTACAAAGTCTCAGCCTTATTTTATCACACTGGAGTACTGAAATTACTGTGTCCAAACTCTGTTATGATTTCTGGTGGGTTATGTACTCATTTGTTAAGGTTACTCAATCTGTTTGCTGTCTTCTAAGGCTCTGGTTCTGTGTTATTAATATTGGGTCACCACAGCACATGAGAAAAGAAAGCCAATTGGTATCAGGGAGGAAATTACATTTCTGCCCAGTTAGCTGGAGCACCCCACACATGATTCACACTGATGACACTTTATACTGCTTCTCTAAGTTATTCCTCATCCACTACCAGTGCTTAAGAGGGCAGTAAATACCTGATCTGGCATACAGTCTGGGCAAACAAAGTTATCCCTTCAAAACTTCTAGAACAAATCTGAAACCATCAGTGAGCTGTCCTACTTCAGTGCCTTTCATCCTCCAGCTGTGGCACTTCAATTCCCAGTTGCTAAGTACCTAGGGCCTCACATGATTTCTCTTGGAACCACAGCTTACGACAGTTAGTCCTCAAGTCTTTAAAATCCATCTGCTTTACTACTAAACTGATAAACTGTGAAGTCTTACCCTGTTGTGTATAATCTCCCTCCTTCAGAGCAGTTCAGCTGATGCACCACAGAGGCTGCCCAGCTCCAGGTTGTCCATGCTTTCACTATGAAACACAAAATGCGTGTCCTCCATGACTCATTGCTGCTGGACCAGGGCTGCCGTGGATCTGTGAATAATAGAGGAGTTCACACATAAGCAGGGCTTTGTAAGTAACATAATGCCGCTGCTGGTGGTAAAACGTTCCTCCAGGAGAGGCAAAACTATGTACCATAGTTCTGGTATCCCAAGCATGAGACATGAAAATATCAGGGGTGCTTTATAACTTTTAGCAAACAGGCTTAAACAGTAGCTAAAAAACCTGGGACTTAACTTCATATCATCACTGGGACTGGTAACAGCAGAATTCTCCTTGGTGACATTGTCTTCTAGCTGACACACCACATATCATGGCATTGCTACAAAACTTGTTACCACTCATGTTTGAACTCATGGCTTAGGGAATCCACATATCTGGAGGTAGGAAATACATAATTATATTAATATCTGAAGATATCTTTCTCCTGTTGCATGGTGTGAAGTGTCCATGGTGTCTTCTCCACACAAGAGACAACAGTTCCTGTAGTATGTAGCCTCACCTATTTAATCTGTCCCAAAACTGTTCAGGAAAATGAATCCTGATCTAGCCAGAAGATTATCAGCACAGTTTAGTCACAGCTACACACTCCCTGAACACTAAATGCGGTTGTCTCTCTATTTCTCTCCCCTTCTCCTCTCTGTAAACAATGCACAGAATAATTATAGTTTAGTGTCCTGTGAACACTTGAGGGCTGAAATGTTTTTTATTGTTTCTGAAGTACGCACATGTTGGTGGACAGTTTTTCATCTTATATGTGTTTTGTCTTTCTATTATTGCTATTTCCCAAGTTTTTTGCCAACATTATTTTCTGACTGTACTTTGGGACCTGTTTTTAACACCATTACATGGCCAGAACAGGTGCTAGGACAAGCCCAAGGAAGATTTTCCTGTAAGTGATTTCACTGATGCACAAACACCCAGATGAGATCTGGGTACACATATACCACAGGGTAAGATTTTTAACAATCTAGAAACTATTGATACCGTACATAAACCTTTGACATCTACACTTATGCTGCCAACTCCTCATCACCCAGGTACTGTGGTGTTAGGAAACTTCAGAAAATAGAAGAATCTAACCCCATCTTTGGCTGATAACAATGAAGATAATACTGCTGCTGCCAAGTCTAACCCTCACGATCGCAGGTTCAACTCAGCTGTCTAGGCAACATCTCCCCCATTTCTCCTTTTTCCATAATAATGTACTAACTACCTTAGCAAATGAAAGAAGCCAGCTCAGCTCTAGAACAAGGATAACCATCTTCACAGCTCTCCAGCAGATCCAATGAGCCTGGAGGAGCTGGTAGTTCAAGGCACAAACACAAGCAGCTGCAGAAGGTGTAGAAAGATTCTAGCAAAATTTGCTTGGCCCCAGCACTCCATGAATATGGCTATTGTCATTCCAGAGAGAAGCTGGCTTTGGATGCAATCTAGTCATGTGTATATTCCTCCCTACTTTTCCACTAATGAACCCTACAAGAACTGCAAAGAAAGAATAGAGGAGTCTTGGAATTCCTAGGACTTGGAAAACTGGGTAATTTAGCAAGGGAGAGTTGAGAGTTGGCAGTGGATGAAGAGCTTCAAGGTGACACATTTCAAGGGGAGTTCATTGGGGGCAAAATTAAACATTTCAGGTGTGGTTACACTGAAAAGAAAAATGTCATTTGGAAAGAAAAGAAAAAGAAGAGCTTGGAAGTAAATATTGTGGATCAGTAAAAAATACAAAGAGGGGAGTGTGAGAAAACACAGGGATCTTTCTTCTATCAATCATAGATCTCCTTTCTGCCTGCCAGAAGATACAAAAAGGTTAAAGTGCTGCAATGAATGAAGAAACATTTTGTGTATTTTCTTCTCAACTTTCTCCCCTACTATCAAATATTTTATTTCATTTGTTTTCACTAGTTCAATGAAGTGTAATTATTATTTGATTTGATTTTGTATTTTGTCATTTCTGTTCAATTCTCAGAAAAGTGGTCTATTATTGGCAGTTGAATGTTACACAAATTTCTGGCCCAAATTATAATCTGGGCAAAATCTGTCTTTAGGGGAAAATTCTTCCCCATAGAACAAAAGAAAAATAATGATATTCACCATAATTTGTTACTGGACTGGTACAGAGTTCAATAAAACCAATGTACTTTATACTAGTATTTGAACTGATTGCTGGGTAATTCAAAAAGTAAGGATTTGATAAAATTTTTTTAAACAGAAGTTTGCATTCTTCAATTTAGCCAGTTTTTCAGATGTATCTGTTCTGCAAACTGAATAGCTGAACAGGAGAGTGTTGCAGATGGAAGGCACAGATATAGCTACAGAAGAGATATAAAAAATAATTTATTTGATTTATAGTCTCTTTCTGCTTCTTTGTATTCTTGTAGCTTGAGAAACACTTGGCTGAGTGAAGTTCTACAGTTCTTTATTTTGGAGAAATACTTATTTTGTTTTAATAAATCAGGATTTTCCCATTTCCTCCATAAATCAGGGAAGTAAAGAAATCCTATTACTTTTCTTCCATGTACAGCAAGATGATGGAGTCTCTACTTGTCTGCATTATGACTAAAGTCAACAGTATTATCCACGAAGAAGCTGCTTTTTGAGGCGCACCCAGAGACCAGTTCTCTTCTGTAGCCAAGAGGTGTGGGGTCAGTGACCCTCAGCAAGAAGGAGGAAAGGCTGGGATTGCTGCTCTCAGCCAAAGCTGTAGAGGCTGGGGCTGGAATATTCTTTGGGGTAATACTACTAAGCAGCTCCTGTGTGATTAGGTGTTAACCTCCGTGTTAACCAGCTTGTTCCTTCTGCTGCCAGACATTAATGATACTCAGCCCCTGGAGCTCCATTTTTCTGTTTCTGTCTCTCTTTCCACAAGAGAAAATATAAAACACTGTGCAGTTCAGCTGACCTTAGCTTTGTGAGATACTGAATGTTCAACCCATTCTGCTGTAATCTTAATGCAATTTGTTAGAGAAAATAGAGCCTTCTTTCCACTACCTACCAACACCACACACCTGGTACTAGCATTGGATGGGGAATACTCTAACCACTTCTCAGAGCAGATGTAACTATCCAGTCTTCCCCCAGTGAACAGTTCTGTGTCTCCATCAAAAGCAACAGCTCCATAAAATTAAATTCACTTTGTTCAGTGACTGAGCCAACTACTCTCCAAAGCCAAATAGTTCTTGCTACTACTCCCACATCTTGCTGCTGTTCTTTCTTTTACAGAGCTAAAGATCAGATGACTTTTCTCTTACGTACTATACGATTGTAGTGGTCATAAGGGTTAGTCAGAAGACTGGATAAGCACATCTACAACAGCACTTACCACCTGCATTTGGCCACACTTGACTTTTGAGACTACAGTAAGAAAGAAGGTCAAGGTGAAGGAAGGGAAGCAGGAGAATGAAGAGGCAGAGGCAGGGCTGGAGGCAGTCCCAAGGTACCACCTTGAGGCTGCAGAATGGATTAGGATGGTTTGCTGGGAGGGTATGAGGAGAGGAATCCAAGGTGAGGCCTGGGCTCCTAAAGGGCCCAAAGAACCTTGTTTCTCTTTTTTGCTCATGTCCTCACAGCTCACTCTGCCAGTTTCTGCTGTCAGGGTTAGAGAAAGGGTGTGGGGCAGAGCCCAGGTTTCTGCAGAGTACCCTGTGGAGCTAACCCCAGGATTCTGTTCAGAAGGGACTGATTGTTCCTCCTTCACAAAGTCCCTGTGGCCACCCTACCCCAATCCAAACCCTGCTCCACAAGGCCAGGAGAAACTCAAGCCTGAGCTCTGGGCTCTTTCCAGTCCAAATTACTATTCCTTCCCAGTCAGCTTTGTCCAAAGAAGCTGGGTTCTGCTACACCTCCTGTCCCAAAGGCCAGCCACAGCCCTCCTAGAGCACCTCAGGGTCAAGGTTAGCTGTGCCCCAGACAATAAATTCCTCAATGGAGAATTCCTTTTGCAGCCCTCAGCTTCCTTTGGTAGCTCCCTGCCATCCCCACATCCACTATCATTCTGCTCCTCCTCTTCTCCTCTTGCCCTAACCTTAACTCCTCCCTGAGCTGGCACAGCCCCTCCTAAATGCAGGAGTTAGTTCTGTGGTTTTCCCTGCCTGAACCTGGAACCTAAACCCCTCACCCTAACCCTAGGGTGATCCTCAGCCAGGCACCTAGCCATGGCCCAGACTGCCTCAAAGGAGAGTTGACCTTGCAGCTCTCAGTTTCTGTCCCTAAATTAAAGCTTTCCTCTAATTTCCTTTACTTACCCTCAAGAAAGCTTCCCGGCTCTTTCCTGTCTTAAATATTCTCAGGAGAGAATAAAGGGTAAAAATGAAAATTCAGGTAAGAAGAAGGCTTCTTGCTGACCTGACATATTTGCTCAATGCTCTGCACAACCAACTGGGAATCTCAAATCTCTGCAGCAGCCTCCAGAGACCCTGAACATCTCTTGGTACACTTACTTGGTCTCCAAAGCCCAAAGAACTGGCAACAGAAAAAAAGAGAAACCAACCAGTGAATGAATAAGCAACATTTAATGGCATCTTGCTTGATTTTACAGCATTTCCTGTACTCTCAAATCAAGGATTCTGGGAATAGAAGAGGAGGCAAAATGCTAGAACAGAGTGTACCCGGCAAAAATAAATTGGGTCCTTTCATGATGCTATTATCAGAGCTGCAAGCCAGTACTCCAGAGGTGCTGCAGGTCAGATCCTCAGCTGCTGCAGCCCGAGCAGAGCAGGGCACACCAGGGCAAGATGCCCACCATCCCCAGCGGCCCCATCTCATGTGTGGGCGGCACAGCACTGCTTGCTCCACACAACAGCAGCCCACACACGCCGCACATGGGCAGCAGCAAGTGCTCACAGCATTCCCTTCCACATGTGGAATTGGAGCAAGATTTAGTTTCAGATGGACTCAGTCCACAAATAGAAGTGAAAAAAAGCCAGTGGCACACATCACCAGGTTGGTAAAGGTTTCTATGCTGTGCACATCTGTAATACATAAAGAAGCTCAATCCTTCAGTTTTATTCAGATGTGTGCAGCCCTTTTTTTTCCCTGAGTAATGGTAAGGTAATTGTACAAAGACATTTATGAAGATTCTTAGGACTGAGTCCTTCAGTGGAAGGAGTTGTGCCATAACAAAATATTATGGTATATCAATTTTTTTATTCTGTACACCACTATCTTGCAAGAGTTCAGAATTTAACTCACACTTTATTGTATTGACTACACACTTGAATACTGAATTGCAGAATTAGATTATTAAGAATTATGCTATCTCTTGTGATTTAAGATGTTAGATGAAAATCACAGATACATAAGGTTGGAAGAAACATAAATGTCCTATCTCCTTTAAGGAAGAATCAACTCTGTAGCACATTCATGAATGAAGTTTGCCTGTCTTGTTCTTCTAAAACTTTGGCAATGGGAATTCTTTAAGAAACCTCTTCAAATTCTGAAATATACTGAGAAAATAATGATCTAACATACATCTCTCTTGCTGCAAATCAATTGTCATCTTTTTGTTGGCATGGAGACGACTTGATTTTTCTCTGTGAATCTTTTATACAGGTGAAGAATGCTACCAGGTCATCTCTTATTTTCCTTTTGTTCTAGATTAAATAAACTTCATCATTTGTCTTCCTCTTCTCTAGTTATTTTTGCCTTTTTTTTTTTTTTATAGTATTCCAAACTAGGCACGCAACCTGAATAATTAGCGCTGAGTAGCACAGCGTAATTATCCTTATATTCACCAGAATTACATTTGTTCAGCTCATGGGACAGTGAAGTCATTACGGGGGCGAATGTTTTTTCAGCAGCATTATACTGTTGACTCATCCTCAGTTCATGATTGACTGCAGGACCCAGAGCCTTGCTTCCAGTACCACTGCCTGGCCAGCTATTCTCCATTTCACACCTCTGCATTTGACTTCTCCCCTCTAAGAGGAGTCCTTTGCATTCTTTATTGAATTTGATTTTATTGATTTCAGAGCATTTCAGCAGTGTAGCAAGATTGTTTTAAATTCTAATCCTGTTCTCCAAAGTGCTCGCAAAGCCTTCCATCTCAATGTCATCCACAAATTTTACTCTCTATACAAATCATTACTCTCATCCAAGTCATTAAGGAAGGCACTGAGTAAAACTGACCCCAGACAGACCCTTGCAGGACCTCACTTACAATGTTCCCCTGGTGTGACAGTGAATCATTGATAATTACTCTGAACAAGTGGTATTTCAACCACTTGTGCACTTGTGCACCTACCAGACTGCAGAGTGATTTTAGCCTAGACTCTTTTTTTTTTTTTTTTTCTTTTTTTTTTTTTTTTTCAGTTCAGCACATAACAACATCATGCAGGACTACATCAAAAGCTTTTAAGAAGTCTTACATCTGATGCTTGCAATATACCAGCAGATAGGTCAGGGATGCCCAGTGTACACAATTTATGGGTGGTAACCTTGCAGCCCGCATCCAACTGCCAGGAATCCACCTTACGTATGCAGGCAACAAATTATCTTCTCCTAACAACACACAGAAGGATTTTAACTGACCACCTTCCCCCAAACACAGTCAAAGTGGAGGGAGGGAATCCCCAGTATGCAGGATCTTTGTAGCACTTGCCCGGTAAATCCAGCACCCACAGAAAGTTCAACCCACAGTTGAACTAGTGCAGGCATTAAGTGGTTTTGGGGGTAAAAACTTCTCAGAACACAAGGGGAAAGCATGGCACCCTCCTGCATGCCACCCAAAGACATCACGTCACCAGCAGCAATAGGGGTAGGTGCCTACGGCACTAAGCTCTTTGAACTAAAGAAGGGCTTAGATCTATTTAACAGGATTTATTTGTCAAAAGTCTTTGTTGCCTGACTGTATTCTACATGTTTGGGAACAAACTGTATTTGCTTTAAAATGTTTCTTAGTGACAGTCCTAGCTTGACTCTACTGAAAGTCACCATTTTCTTAATTTTCTCCTTTTTAATGACAGGTACTACATTTATCCACTGAGAATTTTCTTCTAGAAGCTGTCAAAGATTATTGTTAGTGCTTTTAAGACTGCTACAGTGCTTTAAATCTGCCAGCGTAGAGCCCAGTGGGCCTGGCTGACTTGAATGTACCTACATTCCTAAAGTGTCTAAAAGGTTTTCTGTCCTTGATTTTGGACTTTTCCACACACTTGTTAAAATGAAGTATGCTAAATTCCCAGGTACCAGCACCTTGATTTTGACTGAAAACCACTGAATGTGTCAATCTTGGTGTCACCTCCTTTTTTTCTCATTCCTCACTAAGCAGCAGACCTTCCTTTGGCCTTCCCCCATTTCTAACATCCTTTCATACTTGTCATTACAATTTGTCCCTTCTGACTCATTCTGTGCCTTTCTGCATCCTTCCTATTCAGGCAGCCTTTGTCCCTGTATTCCTTTCTGTGCAGCTGCTTTTGTGTGATGCCAGTGTTGTTTACTCTGCAAGGTGAAGCTGGCAGTGCAGTAGGGCATTTCTATAGTGCCAGGGCTTGGTGCAGGCACAAGGATAGGAGGGAGGGTGTTCAGTCACGCAGCATCTCCCTGACACATAACACAGTGTGTACACAACTGACAAAGCAGCTTTAGCTTCTTTAGAGCCAACACTGGATTAGTTCATGGACTTGTTATCCTCTCAAGATCGTACAGCTCCACGTTCACGTCCTGCATGTGCCTGTGTTTGAAGTGTGGGTTACCATTGTTTCAAGTGTCTGCTCCCATAAATTACTATCCTGTAATTATTTTAGGTGGGTATGGATACACCTGCTTACTAAAAGGCTAGGTCCCATTTTCCCCTTATAAATCTTAAAACATTTACAAGGGACCACCACCATTTCCTTTTGCAGATGGAGGAACAGAAAGGAAAAGGGCTCTGCTAAGGAAACACTCAGATCAGACTGGTTTAGAAAGTCAAACAAGTTGCCAGATCCCCATCCCACATTCTTGCACGCAGCAGCATCACAGGTGAACCACTGACTTCCCTCAGTACGTGTAGAGGTCTAGGTGACACACATGTAACTTCATTTCCATTTTAAAATGCTGCATATTATTTAACTGTTTGGCACTGACTGCAGCAATGTGCTAATGAAATTGAAGTCTCTGTAAAGCCCTATATTGCTACAAAGTATCATTACAATAGCCAGCTCCCAAACTCTTAAAAGTTATGCTTTTGCATTTTCAAGATGTAGAGCACAACAGCGCAGTAATACGCCATACACTACATTAATGCAAATAACACTCATAAACTTGCTTATATTGGCTGACAATAATTGTGCAGCACAATGTTTTCACTATCTCAAAAGATGACTGCCAGCTCTAGAGTTTATAATTTATTAAATATTAATTCCTAAAAGGGAATTAAATCTTTTACTATTTTAATTGGCGACCTTTGCAGTTTTACCCTCAGACAACCTGAGATCCAATTGTTTGAAAGAATATGGTCTGGTGAAAAATCACTGTGCTTCCTCACAGCCTCCCGCAATATGCATTTGTCAGTCTTTCTAAAACAGTTGTGCTCCTCTCAGATTCCCTTCAAGCCCATTATTTTCTCAGGCTGGACTCTCATGGTGAGGGCAGGAGCCCGTCAGAGCTCAGCTGAGAAGTTGTCACACAGCAGCAGCATTAAAACAAGGGAAGGCAGATGTTTCCTGGTATCCCCAGTAACAAGTAGCAGCCAGCAACACTCACCATAAAAAAGTTTTAAACTCCTTGGAGTAGAATAAATTATACTCTCAGAAGGTGTTTTTGAAGTATTAGATGTGAATAGTCCTCTCATTTTGCCAGCAAATAAAGGTCTGTGGCAACATATTTCTAATACAGCATTGACCTCTCTGGAAGTGCCATCATATTTTGAGTAAAACTCATGCAACTACAACAAAGCTACTAATTTAATAACAGATTTAATCACAATTCTAACTTCCAGATCATTAGGAAAGCCCAGTTAGACATGTAATCCAGTGCTAAACAGTAAACACAGTTTTCTTCTTCCAAGTAGCATGTAAATAAAATTATTAATGAAAAAATTACATTAAGACAGTGCATAAAGTGTTTTGTGGTTCTCTGCCCACTAAAATCTTTAAATTATATGAAGCAAAAATCCTATTTTTGCCTTGTGACATCTCGGTGTTAAACACTGCATTTTTCCAGAGTGAAGTATGGACTTTATTCTCTTGCTGCAATGAGTGAAGGAAACCACTAATGCACAGTGTCAGTATTTTTACTGTTTTTATCTGTATTCTGGCATTTCCGACAAGTCAAAGATCATACTAATGATGATGTATCCAAAGGTCCAGTTCGGATAATGTACCCAATGGAACAAATTCAGTTTACTATTTGATTTCACAGGTACTTAACCATACAAAACGATGCCTAGTTGGCACAGTGATAGATGAACTAAGGACAGAATCGATTTGTTAATGCTGACATTAAGATCAGCACTGTCTAGTGTGATTCCTGCTCTCCTCACACTCTTGGATGTAGGAGGTGTGATCTCTCATTCTTCAGTAGTGGGGGGATGTGAAATTAGGGAACCCAGAAGCTGACACTGAATGGTGGGAGTGCTGCTTGGTCAAAATATGTCATTATCATGTCTGTCATCTTTGTTGTTAGAGAGCCATTTATGTAAGAGGAAATCAGCTGTGCATGGAAAACCTGAGAGGACTATTACAGATCTCATGGTTTTTAATGTTACTAAATGCAAATTGCAGGAAAGACAGTAAAAGCTTTGGAAACTCTTTCATGACTTGGTGGATGGAAAGAAGGGCTGGTCAACGTGTGATAGGACATCTTGCTTAGAAGTTGTGATAGAGAAAAGGATCAGGAATGCAGGAACTATTTTGAACTTCAAACAGAAGCACAGCTAGCCATACCTGAGACACTTCCCTTGAGCTGGAAGGGAACAAGACAAGCCACACAGTAGAGATGCAAATTAGACTCTTGTTTTTTTATGGATGAGACATCTTAAAAACTCAAGGTGGAAGATAACAGGGAACTAGTAAAGAACCTGTTGTTAAATTTGCCCTAGAATTACATTTTAAGCTTAAATTACTCCCAGTCATTCTCATTCTCCAACGTTGTAATTAGAAGCTTGACCTTATGCCTGGCTGGAATGAACCTCCAATTTGATTAATGTTTGCACTTGGCTAGTGTTGATGACAAGCCCAGGTGAAGCTAATAAACATGAGAGTGGTTTGTGAGAGAATCCAAATGCATCCATATAAAGGGTCATAAAGAAGGGTTTTCTGGAAAAATATCTCCCCAAGGTATTTATAAAGGCTCAGCACATGAAGTGCGCAGCTTTGCAGGTAGAAAAATTAAGGGGGGGTGGGGGAAGGGGATGTAGGGTGGGGGGAAGAGTTTTCAGGTGTTTGATTGCAGAAAGCAGCCTACTCTGGTAGACACAGGCCAATGTCTCTCTGCAAGGAACAAAGGACTGAAATATATCTCACAGTTGCAGGAAGCACTCAGACTGCTCTTTAACAACCCTGCATTTGAATTTGTACCGTCAGCATCTCCATGAGACTGTCCAAAAAGGAGGATTTTCACTTTGCAGAGGCTTCCCTTTTTGGTCTGGTTTTCATTTAGTTTTCATCAATTTCAAGCAAACCCAGATTTTTTTTGTCCTGCAAACTGGACATTCGATGAAAACTTCACTTAGAATATGCTGATTAAAGATGTACCCTAAACAAAATAACCTTCCTGATGTGGCAGTAGCTCTGTCAGGCATGCCTGTCTGTCTCAAGACTGCTAACCACACTTAGAGCATCATAAAGTCCTGAAGCCTTGCTCCTGTGGTGCTTTGACAGGAATCAAAGCATTTCTCTATGGGAATTCTGCCTTCCATGTGTCAATAGTTCATTGAAAAGTAACTTGCTAACTGTAGTCTCAATCCCCCTTGAAAACATTTGTTCTCCTGCCATGCACAGTCCATCCCAGCCAGGTCTGTGACCTGTGGAGTGGGGAGTCCATTGCTCACTCAGCCTTGGAAGGGCATGTTCTAGACAATGAAAGATTAAGATTTATTTTGGTGAAACTGCCTATAAGTGCAAATAATTTAGTGCTATGTTAAAACAGTGATTAATTTAGCCCATAATTTCAAGAAATGAAGCAACACTCCCTGACAAAGCCTCAGAAGCTATAATTTATAGCAGCCCCCCCAGTTAGCAGACTAGAAAGCTATGAACATCCTCAGTCCTGTTAATATCTTCACTGAACTCCCTACTGAGCATCAAGGTCTCCTGGTATATTTTCCTGTGAACTGTAAACAGAGATTTTAAGGACAGGTTCTCCTGTGGTCTGATCTGTTTTTCGTGTCACTCTTTCTTTTCAGTAAGGTTACTGACACTTAAATGTCTCTGCTGAAACACAAGTCTTCCCTTACCTCATCATCACAGTGACAAAATCCCTTGTTGCAGGCTCATCATTTAATCCTCCGTGGTGCTGCCTTTCCCCTGCGTTTTCCTGTTATATCATGATAATAATAATCAACTTCCACTGATACAATCTGCAAACACAAAGACTTCCCTGCTGGCTTTCCAGCACCCATCACATCTCATTTCAAGCTCCCCCTTCAACCTCGTGTCCTCCATGAGGTCATGCCTTTCTTCACCTGTTGTGTCACCTCTTATGCACTCCATCCCTCCCACATTCCTGGTGCATCTCACAAAGCCAGAGGGTACGAGCAGGCCACTCTCTGTGGTATCAACTATGCCTGAATAACATTTTCATCCTTTTCTCACCTCTCATTCCCACTGCTTCAGCAGTGTGAGGAGGCCAATATCTGCAAAGTGGTATCAGAATGAGAATCCAGCATTGCATGTGCCTTTCTCTTAAGACTTTCAAAATTAGGATTACTATGCTTAATATTTGCACGAAGGAGCAGAGTGTTAATGCTCTAGCTACCTAACCAGGCACTCTTGAGCCTCCAGCATGATGAAACCTCCCCCTTTTCATTTTCCTGCTTTTTTTCCCAGAGATGCAGTCTCTTCATGCTGCTTTCAGAGTGGACAAAGCACCAGTTCCAGCGCATGACTGATGTAGAAATATCCCCAAAGCCTTCAGCCTTCCTAGCACGATGTGATTAGGAGCATTTAGACCTTAAAGTGTTATGCAAGCTCAAGTTTTTTAGTATGTAGAGAAAGAATTATACATATTTGCTAATTATTTTTTTAAGTGGATGGGAAAATCTGTGAAAACTGAAGATGAAAAAACCCCACCCAACTTCCAAATTTAGTTGTTTTAAAGATTGTGCATTACATTTCTAATACAGATAGTTGTGTCTTATTTAAAGGTAATGCATGATAGCTGAAGATGAAAGGAAACATGAAGCCTCTATTGAATTTTCTTCTCAGGTACCTCTATGTTAAGCCTACATGGTTAATCCCTATGGCTTATCTGACCAGTTAGAGAAAAGTAAGTGGGTCACAGAAACAGCACTGGAGACCATTCGGTTCCTTCAGCAAACCTAAACGTGCAAATGTTGAGAACCGCAGGATGATCAGAAGCTTTTGTTGTTCGTCACTCCCCACAGCCGGGCCACCCGATGTGCTGGAAGGCTCCTGCACACCCACCCACATGCTCTGAGCAGAGAGCCGCACTGGAGCCGAGCGTGTCACCGCCACCTGCACCTGCAGGACCCGACTCCCGGGAAGGGCTGCAGCCGCGGCCCGGCCCAAGTGCTCTTTCCCCAATACGTCACTGCGCTGGCTGTGGCCGCGCCAGAGTTGCGCTCCGCTCTGCGCCCCGCAGCGGGAGCGCCAGCCGGGCTGCCGGGGGGCTATGGGGAATCCCCGCTCGGGGTTGGGACCCACGCCGGGGACTCCCGCCCGGGGTTGGGATGCCCTCCCCCGGTGCCTGCCCTGCGAGCCGCTGCTGCGGCACGGAGCGATCGCCCCCGCCGCGGGCACGGCGCCCACCCCGCCCGGCTCGGGGCAGCACTGCTTCAGAAGCGAGGGCTCGGCACCGCGCGAACCTGGCACCGCGCGCATCCCCGTCCTCGCCCCGCTCCCGGGGGAGCCGCGGCGTCGCGCCCACCTCCTCCCGAGGACGGGCCCCGCCCTCCCCGGGAAAAGGGGATGACATCATCCCTCTTCAACTGCTCGCTCCCTTGCTCCCGCGGCCCG
>VZTX01019005.1:95969-339467 GCA_013400915.1 Pardalotus punctatus
GGGGGGGGGGGGGGATCGCCCCCCCCCCCCCTTCTCCGCCACCCTCCTGAGGTCGCCCCGGTGGGGTCGCACGGCGCTCCCCGCCTGTCCCCAGGCGCCGCTGAGGCGCTCCCGGCGTGCGAGTGTGCACGGGCATGCGGCACGGCAGGGCTCGCTCCAGGTCGCCCACCCAGCCGCTCCGTGCAGCAGGTCCCGGGGGCCCTGGAGACCACCTGAGGACCCGGTGGGCTGGCCCTGCTCGCCTGCTGTCGCCTCTTGCAGCCGGCTGAGGTAAAAGTGACGAAAGGACGGCGCCCCGCAACGCAGCAGCGACTGCCTTTACCTGTGCGTTCCCCGGCTCGTTGGCAAACTTTGGTGTTGGGCGGTGAAAATCTCGGTCAATGCAGCCAAACTGGCTTGTTCTACACTCCCATGCTAGAGACCAGCTACCATCCAAAGTGAAATACTGCTGGCGTCCGCTGAGTCGGGTACTCACTCACTGGATCCACTTCCCAGCATGAGTGATGTTTTAGGTAGTACTCTAGTAGTACTTTAAACATGGGTGGGAAGCAGTGTTGTCTGGTAATCCTTGATAGTTATTGGTGACCCAGATGTTAAACGGAGAGGTTCACCAAGTAATAATGGACATCACAAATTTGGTGCTCCTAGGCTTTCAATATATGATGTTGTGTTTGAAGTTTTGTAACTTGCTGTTCAGTTCTGAACACTGCACCTCTGCTTCTCCCCTTGTTTTTGGGATGTAGAATTATTTTAATAGTGGGGGTAAAGGCACAGATTCTGTGGTTTAACACTGTCATTAGCTATGGAGGTGTTTTCATAACATTTACTTGAATACCATGTTTTGTCTCACACCTGTGAGTGCCCCACGATCAGGCTAATAAAATTATGGCAACTAAAGAGTAGCAAGTGCTAGATTTTTAAGTCACCCTGGTTTCTGGTTATCAAAGGGTAAGTGTGCATGAGATAAGAGCCAATGCTATGTCTATTTTAAGTTCATGTCTTTCTATTGCTCCTCAAAAGAGAATGATCCTAGTGACACATTTTTGGATTTCGCCCTCCTGTTGCAGTCAAGGTCCTGTATTTATTCAAAGTCTGTATTCAGTGCAGTGGGCAGTTTTGTAGTTTTACGTGGATTTTCTTTTTTTCTTTTTCACAAGACAGAGTTAAAACTCAAAGAACTGAATTCCTAAGAATAAATCTTGCCTTCCTGTAGAAAGTCACACATATAATACCATCTCCCAGCTTGACCTCTCAGTGGGATATAAGTGTAGTCAGAATGAGATGATACCGACTTACAGTGGTGGTAGTAAATACAAAATTACATACATGTGCATTATGTGATCACAAGCAAGTGGATAGTTTGTACATGTAATGCTCAGTATATGTGGCTCCCCAATGGTGTGTAATCATTTCCACAAGCAGTTTTCGGTGTGTTACTGGTTGCGTGCCCCAGTGTCCAGGATAGCTGAACTGTGTGGAATCAACCATCATAGATTCAACTCTCTCTGCAAAGTCTCTCAGGACCCAGTCCTGAAAACATGTGGTAGTGATCTCTGCATTCTAGAGTAACCCACCAACTCTGTCACTAAAAAACAGGAAATAAAGCACAAGGTACATTATGGTAAACTGCTGGATACCAATCCCTTAAGGTTTAGAGCAAGGTAAAGGATGAATTGCTTTGTTTTGTTTGGCTTTTGAAGGTTTAGTCCTTTGTTAATTGTTTCCTTGATGTCTACAGTTGTATGCTGTCAGACTGTGGAATAGATTGTCTCCTCTTGCACATTTTGCCCAGTATAAATCCATTTGGAATTGCCTTTAAGTGTCAGGACTGATCTAACTTCCATTCCAGGCAAATAATCAGATATAGTTGCACTGAAATCAATGAATATATACAGACATGAAGCTGTGAAGAGAAAATGGGCCTCATGGTGTTTTATATTTGTATAGCTGAAAGCCAAAAATAGCTGTTGTAAACACAGCGTGTCCTTTTGGAAGAAACAGTCAATGCCTACCTTAGAGATGTCCAAAACGTTTCTTGTGTTTTAGCAGCCTTGGGTTAGAAAAGTGAAGGCAGCAGTCTTGGAATGCTAACAGTTCCAGAGAAACTTTTTGTTCCTGTGACTAATCTCCTTCTCCTTAATTCTGTGCTGTTAATCTTAGCATGCACATATCGACACTATTAACATTTGGCAAGGACTGCTTTCTCAAACAGGGTTCCTTGAGTGTGTTGCCAGGTGTAATAGGGTTAATTCCAATGACTGTATTTTAAACTGCTGCTCTTTACATTAATTATATATATGTTCCTATCTCTAGGCTTAACAGCAAAATGTAAGTGGTATGGAATGTTACATTCCAATTAGTTTTGCAGTGCAAATGGGGATTACACTTGATGGGTAAGTCTGACATGTACTGCATGACTTGTCATGTTTTTCCTGGAGAGAGGAGAGTCTTGTGTCTGAGTCACCATGGAAGAACATGGAGCCCCGTAGGCATAAAACTGGTGCAGTGGAGTGATGAGTCAGATCTCTTATCTTTAAATTTGGTATTATGTGGTATTCATGCATGGGGTACATTGCATGCATTGTGCACCTAGGCAAGTAACTAACAGGCAGAAAACTCAATCAGACCTCTGACTCGCCTTTTCTTTATGGAGTTGGTCCTGCTTCTATGGAAATGAAAGGCTGCTGGTTATGATCATGTAGGAAATCATAGTGTATTAACCTGTGGAGCAAATCAGCTCTGCCAGGCTATCTATACCCATTCACTTCTTATATTGTTTCAAGTCCATTAGTAGTATGACCTAATGCATAAATTTTCACTTTTTGTGTTTTGGGTTTGAACCAGCTTTTTCAGACTTCTGAAACTGGATAAAAAACAGAGTAGTAAGAGCAATGTTGCATCTTCATAGACCCCACTATTTGTTTAAGCTAAATGACTTCTCATGAATATTGCTGTGTAATGACAGTGTTGTTTCTGTTTCCAGAGGAAACTGATGTTACTGCTAAGCTAACAAAAATAATTGAAATTTCTTAGAAGTGGTAGCCTCAGAAATATGTTAAACAGTGAGAGTGAAGACTTGCCCACGCAAGCTGCTTTCAGAAACAAAACAAAGCCTTACATCAGAGGTGTCTTCACTTAGACACTTACTGTGAACTTCCTCGAATAGCAGTCATTAATAATGCCATCTTCTCAAGCTAATGAAGCATGAAGGTTCCTTGATTTATAATCATTTGGGAGCAGATGCTTGAAATTGTGTCCACTTACACAAACAGCACAAGAATGACACTTTTGCTGAAAATTGAGGGGGAGGCAGGGGGGAAATTATGTGTGGGACTATCAGAATGGCCTGTAAGAGTGTAATGCAATGTCTCCCTCTCCAATGTCATTACAAAAGCTACTAGAGGGACTGTGTTTGGAAAAAATTACATGAGGTTTCTGTTTGAAAATCGTAGCAGAACATTATTGATCTGTAGATTTTTAATCTCCTGTATGTAGCCAGTCACCATTTCATGGTCCTCACAGATGTTAGCACTGGTTTTGGGGGAGGGGGTCTGCATATTAAATTGTGAAAACGGTTACAATGAAGACTTATTGAAAACCATGCAGGAAAGATGTGCCAATTTAGGTCTAAATCCTATGAATTCCAATTAAAGTGTAAATGCTTCATTTGTTTTAAATTAGATGCACCTATTGTATTCTCCAGATGTATAAATATCAGTAGTGTCTCTTGTAGAGAAATCAGTGCAGGGATGGTTTAGCAGTCTCAGCAACTGAGATAAAGTGCCAAGCCACTTGTAAGAATTTGGAAATTTCAGTGGTCTTTGGTGTGCTGGTGTGGAGATCACAAAATCTGAGACTAATTGCCGTGATGCTGTTCACTTCAGTAGAGACATGTTTTTGGCCTGCTGCTTAAGACAGGCAGGACTGAAATGTATGGGGCAAAATCCTTCCTTCGGTTATGATGACATAAATCCAGTCTTTGTGTATTTTCTTCATCCCACTGAAGAGAGAAGGAGATCATAACTGTTCTCCTTACCTATGGCATATCCACAACTGCTGCTAGGGGATGTAATTGTTTCATGCGGTTCCTTTACTATAAAATGTGTGACGTCATCTCCTCTTGGAACCACTGTATTTATACTGATTATCTGAGAAGCACCACTGATAGTTCACATGCCTGTGCGTATGCCATAAGGACCCAGAGGGAAATCCTGAGCTGTACCTTTTATTGTACAGAGGCTGCATTTTTATAGGGTTGCTCTCTCTGTATAGACAGAACAGCCTGTAAAGGGAAATACAGCGATTTCTATAATTGTTTAAAAGAAATTACAACTTAACAGAATTCCATCCTATAACGTACAAAGTGCAAAACTAAAGGCTCTTTTCAGTTAAATCTTTCACCAGATTGATGTCAAGAAGCAATGCAATATCTCAAATGATTTGGTCTTTTTTAATCTTCTTAGCTGGAAGAGATGTCAGAAGAGCCATTCAAAATTGAAGTAGGAGATACATGTGGAATTTCCTCATGTAGTAGTCTGGATGACTGCTTATTTTGCTTAAGATGAAATTCAGACTTCAGAGGCACGCTTGATTTTCTTTTCTCTTGGTTCTGACAAGCTCTGCCTTGGCTTAGCTGTGTGAAGAGGTAACAGCAGTTTAACTGTCATGTGACAGTGATGTCTATAAACTGTTTTGTGATGTAAGTATCATAATGTAAGATTTTTCTGACATGATAAAAAACAATAGGGGAAAGAATCTTTCAGTGTTATCTCGAGCTTTTCAAAAGTTCAGCTGTAACTTCTTCCTGACCACTGAGTCCTCACACAGAGGGTGTGAGTGGAGGCTCATTTAACTGGTAAAACTCCTCCATAGTGAAGTTTGACCATGTTGATCTAAATTAAAAGCATGGTGTAATTTTGCCCTTGGGCCTTCCTGGGGAGCAGAGGAGCTGCTGGTTTAGTGCCAGAATTTGCTTGTCATACTGACAGGTGAATAGACCCATTGAACAGTGAGCCCACATTGAAATGTTCATCTTGGCTCCTTCAGGGAGGTGGAGCTGTGTTTGCATCCCACTTGACGCCAGGGAGGGATGGATGAGCTGATTCTATCCATGAGGATGAGCCACATCGAGAGGTTCTAAAGCAGGCTCTCAGTGGCCAAGCCCACAGAGAGGAAAATAAAACATTTTCTGGCATGTGATTATTGTCATTGAAAGATGAAAACCCGAAAGCAAACCATGACCCACCTCTGTCTTCACACAGTGCAGGTATAAAAGTAAAGGTCAGCTTTAAACAGAAATGTGAAGAGGGAGCAGAGTGCGCAAGATGATCTTCCTGGAAAGATTTGGGCTGAATTGAAGATCTGATGCATGTAGTTGTGATCTTGACTCCTGGTTCCCGGGCAACTGGACTTACTCACCAAGTCTGCACATGTGTGAAAGGAGCTGCCTTTTGTAGGCCATTTGTATGTGCCCTTATGCCTCGAGGAATTGCCCTGTGTAGTGGCTATTTACATCTATTGAGTTGTCTCACAATTACCCTGTTGTACTTGATTGGTGCCAAAGTCAAAGTTAAATGATGGTTGGCCTGTGCTCAGCCACAGCAGCATTGTCCACTGTAATCACCTCCACAAAGTAGGGCTGGATCACAAGCTAAAGTACCAGTCAGCTCCCCGCTTTTTTTTCCTCTTTGAAATCTGCTTTGCTTTGGCGTGCATGTCAATGGTCGTGCTCCCATGGTGTGCCACACAAACTTGACTGGCACTGGGAGGCTTTCCTCCCTGGAGAAAAGAGGGCTCTTGGCTGCCCACCAAAGCCCATCACGGCTTGACAGTTCTGCTTTAGTGAAATGGACCGACCAACTTCTCGGTGGGCAGAGTGCCAGCCTGGCAGATGGGCCTGAGTGTGGGCAGCCAGCAGAGCGCATACATATGTGTAGATGTAGATAACTGTATGTATGGGCATAATAAATAGGGATCTTTGCAATTTGGAAAAAAGGTGCTGAAGCAAAAGGCTGAGTACTAAAGCAGTGAGCCTGAAGAGAGACTTCTTTTGGAGAGGGGGCATGCCAGAGTGCTCAGAGGAAGGATCTGTGCTTCCCTTGTTGCTCTCTGCTTGCAGTTTTGCAGATTATGTAATAAACAAAGGAGGCTATTTAGTCTTTTGAATCCAGGCACTCTTGTACCTACGACTGGGAATGTGGAAAATGACACTTTATTGCAGTGAATTCCCTTACAAACCATTTGGAGCTTGCTACCAGTTCATATTCTACCAACACAGTTACTAGTACAGCTTGAGATCAGTGAGAATTTGTGCATGCCATACTTTTTGTTTTGAATTGCGTTTTAAAGTGTGAAATACTATAATGAGCAAGAGTTGTGTGGAAATCAGTTGTCAGTACAAAACATACCAAACTTTCTTTGTAGGTCATAGCTTCCAAAATCTTTGTGTAGTTAGCTAGACTTCCTAGCTAAGCCCTTTCCATGGATGGCAGTCAGCTAACACATGCATGCAGGCCATATATTAATTGATAGTTAAATATGTATAATTCTTTTGAATTTGTGGATTGGAGGATGAATAGCATCGCATACTCAGCTGGAAATTGGCATGGGCTTCTCTTAAAATTCTGGAAGGTCTGTGGATGCAATTTTTCTTGAGCTGGTAAGGCAAACCAAGGATCTGTGATTTCTGGCAAAATCCATAATGAGCTCTGGATACTCTCAGTATAAAAGTAGAGATTCAGTTTTATCTTTCTAGGATCCTTAAGTTAGATTAGCTGGAATTACTGGGATAAGAAAAATCTTTTCTCAAATCGTGGAAATAAATTACATTTGCCAGATCTCATGTAATCGCTTTATGCTTAACCTGAAGACATGGCAGCTGCCTGTGTGACTCCCAAATCAGGTACTGCTGATTTCTAAGTGTGTACAGTCCACAGAGAAGTTTTGCAAGCCAGCCCATTAAATCTACCAGCAGACCTAGGGAGTGTGTTTTGGCTTAAAGAAGGGGACTGGGCTTTTGTTGGGGACTGACCTACCTGGCGAGGTGTCCAAAATGAGTGTGATGAAAGCACTATTCTGAAGAGGGGAAATAATGAGGTAATTTCTTAGGGCATGGATTTCAAAAGGCGATTAAAATTCCTGCCAGTTTCAGAGGCAGGTATTTGCTCCTGTAATGGAAATTCCTTAAATTTCCAAATGGAAAAACACCATTTCTTGTCTGAGTGTGATGTCTGACATGTGTACACACTTTTATTAACTTCTTATTATTTTTTTTAAAAGTCTTCCAGGGGTGTTTACCATGTGGCTCTGCTCATTTTTTCCCTTAAATATTAACCAGAAAAAGCAGTTTAATGGTGTTGTGCACTAGTTAATGGGAACTACAGAAATTTAAATCCCCTCTCTTGGAATTCTGCAAGTTTTGACTCATTTAATCCCTCTCTCCTTTGCCCACGTCTACCACTTCCCTTTGTGCAGGCTAGTAGGAAGACAGCCTTTAGTTCTCAAGGGGTTTTTATCAGTTTTCTTATCACTTGCATTCAGCTGCTTCTGGTGGGACTGTTAAAAAAACACAGGTGTAGTCCTTCAAAGGACTGGGAGAGGACTAAAGGATAGAAAAACAGGATGCAGGAGGAGGAGGTGGGTTGTTAAAAGGGGAAAGTGGGATGGAGAAAAATAGTGTGTGAAAGGAGAAAAAAAAATGCAAAAGGGAAGGGTAGGAAAAAGGAAAAAAAAGCCTGAAAAGAGTAAAAAGAAAAGAAGGAAGGTGAGGAAAAGAGAAAAAACGCAACCAGATGATCTGATGAGGAATGTACTGTGTTAATTAAAATTAGTACATGCTCCGGCTAGGTTCCTTTTTTGTTAACATGACAGAGCACAACTCATTTTGCAAAGGCTTATTTGGGAAAGAGTCTCATTTAACCTCACAGGAGTCCTTGCAGGAGGAGCTCTCTTGAGAAGACTAGTGTTGGCAGTAGCAGGGTCAGTTTGCTGTGTGTCTCAAGCCCACAGACAGGACATTGGAAGCTGAGCTGCATCACACTGTGCTCTGTATAACCTTCTGCAGAGAAAAGTGATACATACTGTAAATACTGCAGTATTAGAGGGACTATGAAGGTAGTCCTATTTCCCTAGACAGATGCAGAAGATTTTAAAGCAGTCAGTGTTTGTGAGCGCTGCATTTCTTAAAAGGCACTTGGCTAATTTTTCCTTTATGACCCGTTTAGTCACACCAAGACAAAAATTATTATGGACAACTGCATGAAACTTTTTTGCACAGAAAAGGTACACAATGGCTATTGTACAAGGTTAGTAACTTAAAATGCAGCTACTTAGTACATTTCTCTGCACTCAGCATTAGCCAGTCCTCCTTCTTAAGCAGAAGAATAGGTAGAATACCTTCATGTTTTGGTGAAGGATATATTTAATTTCTCCCATTGTAGAGCTGCTCTGTGTTTCCAGAGAGCACTACCTTTCTGATACCTTGGGAGCCCCATATTATCAATGCTATTTGCATTTACACATAAGTGTTACCCATCTTGCTTTTAAAAAGAAGCTGGCAGAAAAATAATTATTCCTGCATGATTTGTGCCTCTTTTTTTTCTTTCAACATATGAAAGCACATAGTAGGGCTTATAAAACGCTCTTGATTTGTTGTAGGCAATCAGACTTTTGATGGTGTGCTTGACTATCAGAACAAATGACTTCTTTACCATAAGCTCCATTCCAAGTAATGAATGTAATGTTAGTGGGCTTAGTGAAGCAGTGGGTTATATTACAGTGACTGCAAAGCATGGAAACCTACTGTGTCTTTCTGTCATAAAAAGGCCCTGCCTGTGCTGTAGATCCTGTGAAGAATTTGTAGAGATACTTGAAAGGATAAAACACTGTATAAATTCCTAAAGTTCAAAGAGAAAATACCACTCAGGATAAAAAAGGGAGCTTAGCCCAGCAGCAGCTTAACCATATATGACAGATCTAGTGCTAAATCCTGCGCCATCAATGCAAATGCTTCTGGAGTTCACCAAGTAGCCAAATGGAAAGACTAGAAGAAAGGCTTTGAGGATATTGACGTGGGGAGAGGGGCAGAAAGAAAAGGCACGTGCTTCCCAATAAATGACTCTTATTCTCTGGGCAGGGTATGAACAGGAAATGTTTAAGACGTGCACAGCTAGATTTGTGTTGCATTTCATACGAAAATTACTTTTAAAGTCATTAGTACATGTTTTTTTGTATTTCTGTGTAAGTATTATGCCATAAATAAAATTTGGAACCGTGGAAGTTGGGCATCCTGTTAGAATAATATAGGGGTAGGTTATACCAGGCCTGAACAATGCTTTTGAGAGCTGAGACTTACCTAAGCTATGTCCTCCTTCCGTTGCTGTATAATGACATGAACATTGGATCAAACCTGATCACCTTCAGGCCGTGAGAGTAACCAAAAATGCAGTAAAAAGGCTATTTTAGCGGTCATACGTCTAGATACTTCTCAGACCTTCAGTCATCTCTGTACGTGTCCTGGACACACAACTGTTTTCTTGTCTTGCCAGCTCCACACAGAAACATCCCATAGTACAGTCATGCCTCACTCTGCAGCACAGAGCTGCCCTTGTGTGCTCTTGTCCTCTACAAGCCCAAGGATCCTTTCCTGTCCAACCAGTGACACCTGGATTTAAGTTGCTCTGTCTTAACCACTGCTGCACATTGACTGTGGATGGCATATGAACATAAAAATCATTTTAGTAATTAATTGCACTGGTTGTTACACGGGACAACACAAACCCTGGTGGCTTTGGCAGGTTGCTGTTGCCATAGATGTGCAGGGACAGTTTGTATGTGTCCAAGGGAAAGAATGACACAACAGCATTTTAGCAGCTGTGCTAGTACCAGATACTGTTTCAAACTTTTTACCCAGTGCTCACAGTCTTGTTTCAAGTATTGAGAACCTTTGGGAGGTAGGAGGTGATGTTGTATCTGGGAGACCTTAATGTTAAATTAAATGCAATGGACACATAGAGCTAAGTGCAGTCCTAGAAAAGTAGGTGTGAGGTTGCAGTCCCTGCTGTGAGATGAACATGCTTGTTACAGGCCCTATTGTGGCTTTCTGGCCCCTGCCGATGACCACAGGGGCAGAAATGGTTCATATTGCTTTTGTTCATTTGTAGGAAAAGGAGGAAAGATGGAGCTGCATCTCTGTTCTGGAGCTAAAGTATAGGCTAAAGGTATTCTTTTTTTTCCCATGGATTTGGGGTTTTTTTAGGAGACTGCAGCAGTGTGTTCTAAGCAGTCACAGAAGCTTTAATGACAGCTGTTTTGCTTGAGAGCCTGTATCTGTCAGTGTCTGTAACATGGTTTGATGTAATCCTTTGGATTTCCTCATGTTTAAAAAAGCTGCAGAGTCTTATTTGCCTACCAAGACACATTTAACAGTTGAAATTTTAGCAGTGAATATTTCTAAAACCTGCCATTTTGCACATACTGTGTTTGATGATTCTACTGTTTATGTATTTTTAATATATCTCTCACCTTAATCTGAACATCCAATTAAGGATATGGCTGAAGAAAATAGAGGAGTTTGGAAGAAAAAGAAACAGAAATAAAATAATACTAGCAGTAAACTTAATAGTCCCATATGTCTATGCCTTTTGCTGCTCAAAATCAAGGAAAAAGATTTAGAAACAAAGTTGTCTGTCAGAGCAGATCTTATGCCTATGAGTCAATGTCATCTTACTGCTCAGGTGTCGAGGTTTGTCCTTGAAACCCAGATTTCCCTTACATACACTGACATGTGTTTTGCAAGACCTTGAAATTACACAACAGAAGGAGAGCTGAAAACTGCTGCCAAACTTACAAATGGTCATGGTTATCCCACGAACCTTGAATTCCATGTACTCTGGTGCTGCAGGAGGGAACCGTGGTGCTGCAGGCGGGTAGTCAGCACTGCTCAGGTGGCTGCCCCTTTGGTCAGGTCTACCACTGAGGGCAGGATGCAGATGTTATCATTCCTTTGACATCAGAAGCTGGGCTGTCTCTTTCCTCCCTTTTTTTTCTTTGCTCAAAGTGCTGCACATTTTCTCAAGCAGCAGTACCTGAGAGGGAATGGTATCGCCTGGTGTGGTAGGTCCCGTGGCTGCCTCACTCAGAATGCAGAGGAGAGTGGGCATATAGGACGTGACTTTAGCACTCCTGAGTTGGCTATTCAGAAACCAACCATGGCACTTAAATTAACTGCTGTTTTTTCCAGGGGACTCTCTATGCCCTGTGATTAACAGAGAGAAAAAGTGATGTTGTCCCATTGGTATTAAGATTTCCATCCCAATTTGTTGAAACCAGCATGCCAGGCTACAAAGAAACTTGTTTCATCAGATGCAGTTATTCAGTATTATCAACATCTAGCTGGATGACACTCATGGGGCTTTGGGAGGAAGAAGAGGGTGTTTGATTTGTCATGGTGGCATTCTTCCTTTCATTGCTTTTCTTTGTATCAGCTTCTTTCTGCTGAAATGACAGCAAAGCTTGCATGTTGTCGTAGTTAGCTCTTCATGCATCTATTTCCATTTAAGAAGTGCAACGTACTGTGCCAATCTACATTTTTCTAGTCAAGAATAATGTGTTGCTTTGTTTGCAAAACCCCAGATCAAAAGGTTATCACTTCCTTGACTCTGACACCCTTGCAGTGGTGAAACTTCCTGGGCCTCTTGCTGTCTGCTTGGCTAAGTCCAAAGAATCCCCTGTTAACAAGGGGTTAAAAATTCATTAAGAACATATTTATTCTTTATGCTTTACCTCATATTTATATTTGTATTTGGAAAGAGCACTTCAGCGATTGGAACATAATTTAGGAAAAGTTACTAAATGGTGTTTAAGTTTCTAAATTGAAGCTCCAGCATACACTCATATGCAGTCCTTGAATTATCAAAACATTTGTTAGTGTTTGTTATGTGAGCCGTGTGGCTGGAAGCTCAGACCTTGAAAAGGCCTTTACTGTTTTTTCCACAGCTTATTTTTCACGGTTTATTCCTTTTGTTTCCTTTTATTTTTGTTTTTAAAGAAGACAATCCTCCCCTACCTTGCAAGAGCTGAGCGTTTGATGTGACTTTGTTTTGGAAAGTGGTAACACCCACTTGCATACTATTTGTGAATTGTCAAGTGTCATTAGATATTAAGGTGTTTAGCTGGAGTTTGAAATACAAGATTTTGCTCTGTGTTGTCTGTGCATCTGTATTAACTGTCTTCTTAACTGTTGTGTTTTTCTACTTGGAAAATATTCCTAGCAGAAACTCCCACAGCAGTTCCTTCTAAAACTTCAGCATTTGTAACTGTACTGTTACCATTGGGTTTTTAAATATTCTGTTTTTAAATCTGCCTTTTAAAAACAAAATACATGGAACAGTTATCAAGAAATGTAGCAAAAAAACCCTACCCTAGCTTCTAAGCCTTTTAAGCAAAATACAAAAAGTACAGCTAATCTGTGCCTTCTCGTACAAAAGGAGAGTGTAACACACCATCTGGGCAGTAGATCCTTAGCTCCAGAAATTCATACAGCTCCAGTAAAGTCACTCTTGAGGGAATCTGCTGTGACTGTTTCCTGTGTGTTTCCTGTGAAGCATCCTGTGCATACAGTGGGGCAGGATCAAACTACACCTGCACCAGAGAAGGGAAATAAGTGCCTGAATATATACAAACATGCATGTCTGCAAAGGTGAGGTGACAGGATTTCTTAGCATGCTGGAGAGAGTTGGTGAGGGAGCAGCCAGTGGTAATCGGGAAAAAAAAAAAGGGTAAGGAATGAACAACAGGGTTTTTTGAATTATTATTTTGTTATCACAAAAACACAACAGCAAAAAGTAAGTCAAAGTCCTAAGAACAAGAATTGCAATGGTCAGAGTCCCTTTCAAATGGTGTGGAGTCCATGCCTGCATTAATCCCAGAGAAGCTTGTTGCAGGAGGTGGGGATATTTTGAACACCGAGAATTGTTCCCTTCTTCTCAGTGATCTGACTGAGGATGAACACATTTCCCATTTATAACTGGAGTGTGTTAAGCCAGCCCATAAGTCAGCCAGTGTCTCACTGTGGGGCTTCAAGTTTCAAAGAGGTGGGAGTTCGTCCATTGTTTTATTGAGCTATGTAAGTTTGTCTCCTTTAGTATTTAACTATTGCATTCCCAGATAATACTGGCCACTGCTAAAAGTAATTATTTGGTTTTGTTGGATTTAAATGTATTTAATAACAATGTCAAATAACAAATGTTTCTGTTTCTGTCAGTACACCTATTTTTTAACCTTTGCGGCACAAATAGGAAAAAATGGTGTAATGAAAACTTCGGGAGCTGATATTAGAGCTGATTTTCTGTGGGAATCTCTGTGTGCAATTCCCAGTGGTTTAGTATGACTGAGCTGCCAAGTTAGGCCCTGGTTGGAGAGGGAAGGCTTCAAGGCCAAATGATAAGTTAAATGATGGTTATGTCCTTCCATGTTTCATACACTTATTTCCTCTTTTATTTTCCTATCTGAGCACTTCAGATGATCAAAAATAACTGGCAAACATATTTGCTTGTTTGTTTTTATGTAGTCTTGAACTGACAAGACAAGAAATTCTTAGACCAAAGAACAGTATTTTTCACAAGGTTGCAAATGTCTGAAAGTAGAGACACAGAATATATTTACCTCAGCCATGATTTTACTGCCATAATAAGATTTTTTTTGCTTTGCTGCATACACCAGGACTTTAAGATTATGTTAGCTTATACTGAGCTAAATCCAGATTCGGGATTTGGTTGTAAAATGTACAAGGAGAGGTCTGTGCCTGCAAAAAGTCTCTACAATCCCCTTTCCATGAGAGGATATTAGCGGGGCTGAAAAGAATCCATTGCACAGTGTTTCCATGCAATCCCAGCTGAATTAATTGTGACCTTGCTTTTCACACCCCTGCAGAGCTCCTGAGGAGGAGCCAGGGGGTAACTTCACTGGGCTTCTTCCAGACGGCAGTGTACTTTGCCTGCGGGTATTCTGGTGTTGCTGAAGCTTGTGTTGACCAGAAGTATGCGAACAGGTCAGTGAGTGATGCTCACCTGCTCTTTGTGCTTCTCTGAGCAATGCTCTCCATGTGCAGGGACTGCAGGAGAGGCGGCCCCTGAGCCTGGACAGCCAGTACCAAAACTCACCCACCCATCCACTGCGTACTCCTGAGCAAACCCTTGTGCTCCCCCTCAGCAGGAGCATCCACAATGGCTGAAGCTTAACTACTATCATTTGGTGATTCATTTGCAGTGCTTATTTTCTAAAAATTGCATAGCCTGTTCTCAAAAGCAAGGCGAAGAAAAAAGCAGCTGTTATGAAAAGAGTGGAAGAAAAACTAACACATACAAAACACGGAGCTTTAAAGAACCAGATCCACATTGTTAGGGGAGGGGGAAAAACCCCACAATTTGTCATGTCTTATCTTAGAAAAAGATCAGAAACAGATTTTTTAGGTACTATTCGTATTTTAGACAACTAACAGCGATACTGGTGAGTCTAATAACATAGATTTAAATTCAGGTCTGATTTGCATTTCCTACTTTTTTGGTTTTCACAGAGAATAAACCAGGAAGTTTTTCCCTCTTGTGAAAAGATGTGCTTTAATATTTAGTACTAGTGAACTTTAGACATGTGATATTGATACTTGAAACAAACACACTGCTTTGTAAGTGTCCTAAGAAATACCAGAACAGACCAGTCCAAATTTTACTCTGTTGTGTCACTGAATACAAAGAGAAACTTCATTGTGCCTCTCTTTATTCTAGCACAGTTTATATAGAATTTGATTTAAAAAGCAGAAAATTGACATGACTGAAAAAAGAAAGAATGAGTTAATCTTCAGTGCTATGGAATGTTTCACTAAAAGCTTTTGCTTTCTGCATAAACAGTTGACCAACAAAAAACTGTAGCCAAACCCAAAACTTCCCATTCTGATAGTTTATAATGATTCCTTTAAAAATTCATGATCAAAAGGTTTTAATGTCGCCAAATTAATTGTTTTCTTTACCTCAGTCTGAACTTACTTTTTTTCCTTCCTGAACTACTGCAGCCCTTCATCCTTTCTCCCATCTCCTATTGTGTCAGCTTTCCCAGCCTGAAGATGCTTCTTTCTTGGCATGTCATCACTATGCAGCTTCTTTGCCCAGTGGGGGGTTGTATTTTGCTGTCCAAAAGCAGCTCCATAGTCCAGTCTACAAGACACCAAAATTAGAAATCCGCTGAGGTCCTCCAGCAGCCCAGAGAGACACAGCTTATCCCAAAACAAAAACACTCAGTCTGTTTTGAAAGTGATGCATTTTCTCTGCATGAATTAAACTTGGCTTTTAATGAAGTACTTCATTTGATTTTGCTGATGAGAGATTTCAGTTTTCAGCTCAAGTTAAAGCACTTCCGTGCTAAAATTCCTGCTGTTCAGTTTTTACTCCTGACCAAGTCTCTTCCAAGACTCTCTTAGTCTTTGTTTGCATGGGTTGTAACTGGGAAATACCCTTGTTATTAAGGCCTCTCTTCTTCTGAGATGCATTCCCTGTTCTTACAAGCAGGAACTATGGAACCAGTATTCTTTCTCAAAGTGGAAGAAACATGTCAAGGTCAGATGATAAATTTCTTTGCAGACTAATAGATTTGTGTTGAAGGTCCTGACCAACTTGAAGCCCAGTGAAACAAAAATTCCTGTCTGAGTATGTATATTTCAGGAATAACGCACAGATGAGTCATGAATGCAGCATTACTAATGACCCTACCCACACCACAGCTGCTGAACCTTTCTGCAAGGCAGGATGAGCTGCAGACCTCCCCCAGATGCCAGGAACACCTCATCAGTACTCTCTGGCTCTGATGGTCTCTGACAGGCTTTCTAACCTGGCCCCCACCATCTAGCTGAGGAGCCTGTGTAGAATCCCAGAAAATAAATCTGTTCCCTGTCCCATGCATGATGTGACCCACCCACATCCCTTCCTTGGCCTCACCTCCTGCGTGATGAAATCTCCCAACCCTCCAGTAATTCTTGTAGCACTAAATTTACCGTTAAATCATGAAGCTACAGCAGAGAATCGCTGAATGAGTGAATGCATGCAAATACATGTAAACAGGAGAGAATGTGGTCATTTGTGCAATCTTAATATTCTGCCTCTATGTCTATTAGCATTTTCTTTGATGGACTGGCATTCCTTTGACATACTTTTTTAAATGACCTTTTTTAAGGAATTTCATGAAAGTAAGGTAGGAATAGTTCAATGTTGTTTTAGAATAGGCTAAAATCCTTTTGTGGCTCTTCTCATTAAACAAGCAAATTTTTCTTCCAGGGCAACATAAAATGTGAGTTGAAAGTAGGATGAGAGCAATTAAGATCCGAGAAGGGGTGTGTATAAAGCTAGGATTAAAGAAAGCTGAAAAGCAAAATTTCAGCTGAAGAAGAAAAGACTGATAAATATATTGAAAACTTGATGGCTGCAATGTATGTAGAAGGGCAGCTCATTTAATTTCAGCTTTTGTTTTAACTGTCAGTTTACTGCAACTGAAAGTTTTGGTTTCATTCTAAAGAACATTTTGGGGAATGGTGTTTCTTCTGCTCCTGACTGTGATTGGCAAAGTAAATTTGAATGATTTGCCATATGAATGTGATTTTTCTCTGTTTTCATTGAATCTGGATTTATTAGATTTTTCTTTTTTAGATGTGATTTGTCATTATTTTTTCTCCTTTCTCTTTTGCTTTTCTGTTTGGCTACTGTTGTGTCTTTTTTTTTGGGTCACTGCAAACCCCTTTATTAAAAACAAGCCATTTTCATAAGAATCTTGCCACTTCCCATTTGGAAACCTGCACATGAGTGCTGCTGCCTTTTTAAGCCCTGTGCTGTCTCATGGTGCTGCCAGGGGAACAGCTTGCTGTTGGATTGCTCCCACTCTCCCACTGCCACTCGATCTCTCTGAATGGGAGGTACCTGAAGCTTTTGGAGTGTTGCTTCACAATGGTTCTTTAGATGCTTGACCTGACAGGTGCTTCTTAGAGCTTCTCAATCTGCTACTGCATACTTGGAAAAGTGGGTTTTCTTTTGGTTTTTTTATGAAACTCAATTGTTTGGATAAAATGGTGCTTTATTGCATTGCTGCCATGTAAATAAACAGTTTCTATGAGGGATTTAGTGGTGAATTGGAAGTATGAACTCAGAAACTTTGGGCTTCAGCCTCTTGCAGGTTTCTCCACAGGGAAGATGGAGTTCTGAAGCCCTGTTGGCAACACTACCAGCCCTCAGAATACTGGTGCTTTCTGGAACCAGTGCTATGATTTCAGGGTGATTTGTGTTGATATTTTCCATTTTCTTTGAAAAATAAAATTAGTATTAAAAACTTTTTTTTAATCTGGTATTAGATTAGGCACCAAACAAGCTCACCTGAAACATTTCAGTACTGCTATACCATAGATCTGTTTTGATGTCTAGGGCTTAATAAAATACTATTTACCAGTTAAGAGTAGGAATTTGGATTAGAGTTGCCTATGCAGGAGTATCCCTTAGTCTGAATTAGCTGATTCTAAAAAAGTGCAAGCCAAATGCACAAATCTACTTTATAAGCAAAGATAATGGACTTTTCAGTTGGGCTGCAGGAGATAGGAGCCAATTTACATCAGCATATGCTTATTAGGGTTTTTCATACTTTTTTGAAAATGCTTGTGTGATTTTATTCCTTTCTCTTCTAGCTTGTGTATCTGAAAATGGGAATCACATTGGTTTTCAAGCAGCATTGGTTGTTCACTGAGCATCCAAAATAAAAAAGTAATAATCCTATTTTAGAAGGCAGTGAAAAGTCACTATTAACTCTTCCATGTGAGTGTTGTGAGTGGGATGATTTGCATTATGATGTAAGTGTGTTTGAAAAATTTATTCAGTAAAGAAAAGCTGAAAAACAGGTTCACTCAGCTCATGTGCTAGGTTTCATTCTGCCTTTTTCTTTTGCCCACACAGCAAGAGTATTTCTAATTGATCATGTTCTTAAATACTTGACAAAGTATAAATCTGCTGTGACTTCTTCCAGACTTTGCTGAGGATGGATTAGGAGTCAAGGGACAAGAAGAGCTGCCATGCATGGTGGAAATAGTGCAGAAAAGTTCAGTGCAAACTTGACCTATATCGTTACCAAACTATCAGTATTCACAAACATGAATTAAAAATATAACAGATATATTGACAGGGTATCCTAGTAAAGTCTTCCAATTTTCAAAATAGTTTTTTTAATTCCTTTTGGAAATACTTTTAAGAATTTATAGTTATCATTGTCCTTTCAGCTATAATTAATAATAATAATTAGAACTGTGGACATGTGTACTCTAGAACAGATGCGAGTAGGACAAGCATTCTATGGCAACAATAACTTTATGCAAAGAGCTGTGCTGTCATACACGGTGGAGTTTCTTGCCGTAGGCAGTTCAGTGCATGTGTCTGTCCTCACTGGCTCAGATCCTGGGATAAATACCTTGATCTTCTTTTTGGGCAGATAAACTGGAGCTGAGAAATATTTTTTCTGAGACCTTTCAGATGAAAATCTAATACCAAATTGTTTTGATGCACTTCATTAGAGGTGCTTGCAACTGGTTGCTATCGATTGGTTTTTGAATGTGATTCTGCGTTTCAAAAAGTTGCCAGAGAAAAATGACAGAGATAGATGTGTACCTTAATATCCCTTTGTCAGATGTGAAGGAAACTGCAGTTCATCAATGGCCTGTTAATGGCAGAAAAGCCGATGACTATTCACAACCTGAAGGCTCTGATCCTACAACCACTTGAGAGTTTTGTGTTCTTATTAATGTAAGTAACTGCACTGAACATCTGGGATTACTCACATAGATAAAACAATGTGAGTTTGAGTGATCCTGGAATCGGTACCTTGGAAGCTGTTCATATAGGAAAAAGCTACAATCAGATAATCAAAGTCAGAAATGTATAAGAAGGTGTCAGTGCTTCTGACACTTTAGTGCTTCCCTGCATAAAGTGTCAGTGCTTCTGACACGTTAGAGCTTCCCTGTGCCTTCCAGCTCATACTAGTGAAATATGCAAGGTTAATAATGTAGAAGTAATACACTTTGTGGTGTTAATCACTAGAACTTGCTTTGTCACTTTTGTGACAGCTTACGTCTGAAGGCTGTCTGAGGTCAGTGGGTTATGCCACTGAGGTTGGACTGAGATTTCACTTATTTTCACCAATTCTGTGCTTCTTCTTTGCTTTGTGCAGGCCTGGTTTTCTTAAAGAAATATTGTTGATACATGTGACATTTCCTTATATTTAGCATGATAATGTCATCAGACAGTACTAGGAAATGCTGAGGCATCTTCAGGTCCTACTATGGCAAAGGAATTAAAGGAGTGTTTAGATCTCATATTGCGGTCATAGATGCTTTCCCTTCCCAGGTTCTTTACGTGACCCTAACACTCTCATTCGTGACAGGTTCTCACCATCTTGCACACAGGAAGTTGTTCTGCTGTGCTTGTGTGTACAGCAGAAGTCCACAGTTCTCCTCAGGTGAGCTTTGAAGGACTCCAGCGGCTGGTTGAGAGCTCTGATTATCACACTTCCTCATCCTCATCCAGATATCCAAGCCCCACCCTGCTTTTCTCCCGATATACACTTCAGGACCACCCTACAGATTTGGTTGCCACCCCAGCATCCGAAGGTCCTAGTTCCCTGTGCTGTAGGAAGACAACAAAGCACTTTCCTCAGGAGTTAGTGCCAGTCAGCCCTAACTTTCCTTCTGAGGTGAAAGTTACTCTGAAAGTTACAAGCAGCACTTGGAGTGATAGGACATCAAGAAATGTGTTAAGTTTTTTTGCAGTTTCTGTCTTTCCATATTTTTCCCTTTTGTTTTGTCTCCTGTCTTCCTTTATTTAAGCTTTACCCCTTCTTCAGTCACAGTAGTTAAAAAGAGAAAAAACACAAAGTATGTTTTGAAGGCAAATATTTTGAAAACTGGAAAAAATTGGAACAATTCATACAGCTTTCACTGAAAAAAAAAATATTTTCAGACAATAATGTTTATATTGACTGTGCTATGTTAGAAATAGTCCTTCAACTGACTGTCTCCCAAGACATGTAGTTGCATCAAACCTCAATTCTATAGTCCATGACTTTTTGTTCTAATTAGATGAAGAAACCTGATGGACTTTGGCTAGTGCCTTAAGTGAGAAATTACTTTCTTCTGGGGCTGGAAGTCTTTGCTTTATAAATCTAGATTGCTGTTTGCATTGCAGTGGATTTCCATTGAAGTCTTTCGTGGGTAAATATCTTTGGTGTGCTACTGATTTTTGTGTTATTTCAGTTTTCCTGTGCTACTGTGAGAATGCAAGAAGAAAAGACTGTTATTTAGTTACTATATGCTGTTTTCCTGTGAGAAGGAAAACTAGAATTTTGTACTTTATGCTATGTTGCATCCACATTATCTCTGCATCATTATCTAAGCTGAATCAGGTACCAAACCTGAATGTATCATTTTCTGATCATGAAGTTGTTTGAATAGTGACACGCGGGCATAGCCACTCATGGTGATTGGAAAATAATATCCCAGACAGCTTAGGCTCTTCAGGAAGAGACTCCAAAGGCAAAGCAACCTGCTTCCAAAGGAAACAGATTGTTTCCAAAGTGCAGTAAGTAGCACTTGTTGCCCTCTTCTTCTGTTAAGCTACTTTCTAGCAAGACAACGTGTGCAATGGACCATCCTCAGCCTGCTCCAATGACAGGATCTTTGAAGAAACTTGGAAGTTAGTTCGTTTGGTTTTTTTTAATGAGCATTTTTTTTCCAAAAATGGTGAAATGCAAGGGTTAAAAATATTTGAACATATTCTCCTACTCTTCCTAATTCCTAAACAGTTTGTGGAAAATTACTGCCTTTGTTCTCAGATGTTTGCAAATTTGTAGTTGGAGGTGATTATTTAAAAAGCAGAATAGGCACCACAGTAAGTTTCACTTCCTGTGGTCCTTGACAAAAAGTGCTTTACAGTACCCTTTTCTTTTGGACAATTTCACTTTTTACAAAAATTAAGGCACATCATGTTCAGTTTTATCCAAGATATCATCCTATATATAGTTTAAGCTGTTACTTTTCCCTTCTTTTGCTTTGCAAACTACTGCTGCCGTAGTGAACGTTTAACCCCCAGTCTGTGCTCTGAGTAGCATGTCAGTGTCATGGCACAACTCTTGTAATGGCTTGACGTCACATAGTGGCAACAAAGCACATGGTTCAAACAGTTTGGCCTGGAAAGATTAGTTCAAATAACACTTGTCTGTCTACAGTACTTGAGAAAATACTGGAAAACAGAAGAATCAAGTGTGTGTTTCATTCTTTCCCTCAACTTCTGTGAGGAAATACTGAACTCGTACTCAACAGATCAAATGTTTGTCTTAAATATGCCTTCAGATAGAGAATTAATTGAACTCAAGTAAAATACGGTGTGACCTGAAACCAAAAATTCTTACCTCTGGTTAACATGTAAAACACTGAATTTGTAAAGTAGCTCCAGTAGCTCTTAGCTAAGGTAGTTCTGTCCCAGGAAGATGAGTATGCATGCAGTAGTGAGACTGGCATTGCTTTTACTGTTTGGGGGACAGGGGGTGGTAGGTAAAGCATGCTATACGAAGTTTGTGTAGACTTTAGGCAGGTAGTCTAATAGTGTGTATTTATGGTTTATGGCATATGAAAAATTGGATCTTCCAGCCATTACCAATGAGTACCGTCTGAGAGCTACCAGTCTGCATTACCATCTGTGTGTAAAAACTCCAGCCTCTGTACAAGCCACCACTGTACTTGTATGATTCATAGCTGTTAGAAAGAAAGACTTATTAGTCACCTACTTCATTCCCCTTCCTGTATGGAATTATTCTTTATTGTGCTGTACATTTCCTACTTTTTTGTCAGTCTAATTTTAAATTATCAAAGTAATGGAGCTCCCACTGCTTTCCTCAGGAAAATGTTCCAAAGCATTAACAGATCTGCTGTTAAGAAAGATACTAATTTCCTGATATTACTTTTTCTTTTATTAACTTCATTTCTTTGCTCTAACTACTGTCTTCTGTGCATTTTCCCATGTTCTCACTTTGAAACTTAAGCCTTGCACCCTGCAAACGTGTCTTGTTTATTTTCAGCAATTATACATGTATATGAATGGGTAAAATTTAACCTATATTGGCCTATGTTTAGTAGGAGCAAGGCAATAAAACTGATAAAATTGGTTCATTTTAGAGCAACACGTCTTTGCAATAGCTCCAGAAGTAATTACAAGCAACAGCTAAAAGCTTTATGTGAGCTGAAAGTTGATTTCCTAGGCCACTTTGTAAAAGTGATGGTTGCACATACCTGAATTAATAGACAGAGTTAAAGTAAAACCTCATGTAAATATCGATTTTGATTTAAGTTTTCTAGTTTATCTAGAGGATTGGTAGGATACTTCAGACAGTTGAAGAATTTTCAGTTTCCCAATGGAACTTAGAGTCCTGCATGAGTTTCCCCAGGCTGTTTCAGCACAAATTTTAAACCAAAGACAATGTTGGCTTGTGCTGCCTTGTAATTCTGCCCTGAAATGCATGAAGAGCATTTCTGACTCATCACAAGCCTGTGGTACAAGATGGTGGTTTAAGGTATGTTTGCATTCAGATGATCTGTTACCTCAGATAAGAGACAATAGCTTAGCACAAGTTATATCAGAGCTCATCAGTCACTCATTCACCTGACTACACCTCAAACCTATTTTCAGTGTGTATCAGTTGAATGAAAAAGAAAAAATAATGGAAATTACTCACATCAGGTTTTTGTTGCTGGATTCTGCATGCGGGACTAAAATCTGACTTAAATGTGCATCTTTACAGTGCCTTGCTCTAAGTACACATGCACTTCAGTTGCTCTACTCAATAGAATGCTGAGCAAGTCTTGTGTTCATCCTTTTGCTGTGCAATTTGCCATCATGAATTTCCTTGCAAACTTTAGATCATGTGAACAGCTTTCAGATAGCTTGCATGCTTCCAGCATCCACCTCTTTTCACACTCTCTTGGACTTGGACTGTATTGCACTGACTTTGTTCTAACTGCCAGTCGTCTTTATGCTTAGTTTCTTACCTAATTCCAGTTCACAAAACCCAATCCTCTGCTTGGGACAGAGTTTCAGCCATGATATCTTACCCTGGATGCCAGCTGGTATAGCAGGCATAGAGAGCTTGTTCTAAAATTTTTAGAGTTTTTTCAGTTTTATTAAGGGTCTGTCATTCTTTTCCAGGAAGTGGCAATGTTTTCTATGATAGTATTTCCCTAGGAAATACTTGCAGTAGAGCTCAAGGATTTTGAAAAGGAAGTGTTTTCTGAGGCTAAATGAGGGCAAGAGCCTAAATAGAGCTTGATTTTACAGAACACGTTCGGTAGTCATGACTATGGAGAATGAAATAAATACCTACAGTGCAGAGAGTAGGATGGCAAACACGGCTCTGCTCTTTGCTCAACAGTATGTCTTACTTGAAATATTTGCATCTGCAATGGCCAGCTTATCAGTCCTTTGAAGCCAGTGAGAAGACTGCAAACAACATCTCCTGTTGTTTTGGTGTATTCAGTGTCCCTGTCTAAATATCCAGGGAAGACATGGGGGCAACAAGACAAAAGATGATCATACAGATCATACAGTTAATATCAACTGGCCATCCTAACTTCTGTCTTTGCCAGGTTACTTGCAGGTAGTGGAAGGGAGACACTGCCTGCTGAGATAGCAAATCCTAGTGTACTTTCTTAGCTCCTTTTCAAGAGCCCGTGTGCCATTTTATTCTGTAAAATGGAGTAAAATGAAAATCAAAACCAAATCAATATTTTAGGGTTTGCCTCAATATTTACTCAAATTGGCATTGCTGAGGTTACTGTGAATATATTACGAGAACTGCAAGCAAAGGTTGAGTGTTTGAACAGGCTTTTCCATAGCTTAGCTGCTCAGGCTGTCTTTACCTAGAATATGATCTTGTTGCCACTGAGTGATGAATCTGTTCTTTTGTTAACTCAAGCTGTTTTTTAAAAGGTAATTGTTCTTTTTAAATTTTAATTGAATCTTCAGCCTTTATCAGATAAAACTGAATGCAAAACGCATGGACCAGCATTAGGATTATTTTACGTAGTATAACTGACCATGCATAAAATTCAGGTAGTAAATTAAGTACTAACAAATTAGTCTTTTGTCCCCTTTATTCTCATTGAAGTCTAAGTGAGCAGAACATACGGAAATTGCCTATATTTAGCAGTCTTAACAGGATCTGTGCTGTAAAGGTAAAAATACTGACTGGGTGTTTTGGGAGTGTTTAGTTCTACCATAATGTTGTCTCACTCAGATCTGTAGACTTCTTGCCAAGAGATAGGCCTGGGTAAAATATTTGGTAGGAAGTAGCTGCTCTGGAGAAAAGCAAATATTAGTACAGAGAATGAAAGTTTTCTGAGGCAGTCTAATAGATAGGTTTGTAGGAAAGAATGCTACTTTGGGGATTGTATCAATCAAGGAAAGAAGCAGGAATTGGCTTTGCAAATCAAAATGGAAGCCTTACTGTAAAAAGTAACATAAGCAGAGAGTAGGCTGGAATACTGCTCTACTCGGAGTTTACATTCAACTTAAGTCCTGCTATATACTACCACACTTGTGGTATATCGTGTCTTTTGCTATGCAGGTTTAATGATCTATAAAAAGCCTTTATATGAATTTGTCTTTGGATGTCTTCTCTAAAATGGTGATTTTGCATATTTATATGATGAACTCCACATTTATGTTGACAGATGAATAATTCAGTAGCTCTGAGAAAACAGTAAAAAGTCAACAAAAGCAGCAGAAATGTCTGTAAGACTATACAGAGCTGAGATTTCTAACCAGGAGACATAGCTGTTGTGTTCCTATGTCACATCTTGATTCTCAGATAGATCCTGTGGTGAAGTCAGGAAATAAAAATTTGTGACCTCACAGCAGTAAGAAACGAAGGTACAGGACAATGACATCATTGGACATATGAGGAAAAGGGTCAAATAGAGAACAGCAGTTGTGAAGACATGTTTATCTACAATCTAAAATACAAAGTGGTTCAGGAAAAAATTGCTTATAAAGTAATTTGCTCTCTTAGTTTGCCCCTGGAAAATTTCTTCTTAAGATATTGTAGAACAGCTCAGTGGAACAATAAAAGCAATTTCCAATCTGGGTGTATAGAGAAAAATAAAGCTTTTTTACAAAGGAAAAGAATTAATTCTGTCACATACTAATAAAGTGTCATATTTTGAGATAGGAAAAACAATTTCATTACCTACTTGCCTCTTTTTCCTAAACTTCTATGAACTTGAAAATTATTCTGAACTCTTACTAGGAAGTTAACATGCACATTCTTGAGAGTTGTGTGGCAATATATAGACTACAGCTGCAGAGTTTGGGACACTATTTTAGTTTTACCATTTTGTTATTTTATATGCAAACAGCCTTTACAATTAAGTGTATGCTGGTACTTCTGTCATGTCATAAATTCAGTGACCCTCAACAAAAGAGGTTAATGGCTTTCATGTCCTGATGCTGTTCGTCCAACAGAGATTTAAAACAGAGCACTAAATGGTTGAATTTGTAGTATTCTTTGGCTTCTTAATAATATTTTTTTAATAAACAGCAGCTGAGAATGTTTTAGGATATAGGATACAAAAAAATCTCTAATTGCCATCTTCATTATCTTTTAAGTGAAAAATACTTGTGTTCTAGTGAAAAGGACCTGGTTTAATATTATGAAAACTATTTTCAGAATAATTTAAGGGTAATACTTACTACTGATGCAGAACTGTAGCAAGCCACAGTAGAATTTTATGAAGAAATAACTTTAATGATTACATTATGAACTTCAACAGCAGTAATGAACTTTCAAAATACAGGTCTGTGGCTCTCATCACAGTATGGTAAAAGCTGTCATAGAGGAAGATGTGGAGTGGGCTAAAGGGAATGTTCCTGGGACCTGGCAATTAAGACATCCTGAGCACGCAGCTTTCACAACCGTGCTTACTCCGCATATGGCAGAAGCATAAGGAAAGCTTGATTGTTTCACAGGGTTTTTTCCTAGTAACAAAAGTCACAGTTACAGAAGTTTAATTTATGTATGTACTAAATGATAAGTTCTAGGCATTTGTGCATAAAACTATACAAAGTACATTAAATGGTTTTCCTACCCATAGCATGAAATTTTCGGAGAGGGTCACCTACACCTGCATTTCAAAATGTGTGCAGAGTAACACTTGAGCAGATCAATGACCAAAGAGGTAACACTTTGGCTTGGCTCTTCCACCACTTTTCATGGTTGGAGTCAGCTGCTGTTAGGAATGCTTGCTCAGGACCTCCAGGCTGCTGGGTCCCATGATCTAGCCCCTAGCCTTCTCCCAAATCTTCCTCTGTGACTGTCTCTTTACAGGTGGCAAACATCTCCTCCAAGAGCTGTTTGAAAGGCTGCAGAGAAGTATCTTTGGGTAGCTCCTCTGTTCTTGATACTCCTTCACACATTTGTTATCTTCTGTGAAGCCAAGGGCTTTTGCGCTGGAGTTGTGAGCCCAGGGGTGAATCTCAGTTTGCCTGTAAATCCAGTAACATTGATGGAAAAGGCACACACACATTCCTTGTAGGACTTACTGAGTGTTCTGTGGAGAAAATCCTTAAATACCAGGGCCCAAATATATTCTTAAAGTATAAAGTGTTAAAATTAAATAAGCCAAAACACCAAATTCCTCTACAGGTTGCCTCTATCCCTAATTTTAGCCCCAGTTATCTTCATCTCAGATCTGACAATGGTTTAAGATACGCAGGTAAGTAAGATTTTGGAAATCCAAGAGTAAACATAGAGTCGTGTATCTTAGGGGCCAACTGACGAGCTTTGTTGGCTGAGCATGCTGCAGACATCTTTAGTCTGTTGGGTTTTTTAAACTCAGATTATTGGTTGCAGTTTTCCATGGACCTGATTCACGCCCAGTGGTTTTGAAAAAAATGTATCAAATGGATGTCAGCAGTACAAGCCAAGTCCTGCTATTTTATTAGCCCCTCAGTGTCGTGAGGTGCAGACTTGCAACATCTTGTAGGACAGGAAAGGAGTGGGCAAACTGTGGATATTGATATCACTGTCTGTCCCTGGGAAAGTAAAAGTTAAAAAATAGCAACCTGTATTAGGTTTACAGTAAAGCTCCTATAAATTGAGAAGCTTTCTCAAGAAAATGAAGCCCCATGATGCTTGGCTGGCAGGTCGCTCTAGAAGAGCATCACCATGGAAAAGGGGTACCAGCAAGATGGAGCAGCAAAGCAGATTATCAGCTCTTCCAACCAAATGGCCTGAGGACTGAGAGTACAGGCATGGGTTTTGACACTTATCCCACAGTGACTTCCCTCTCAACAAACCTCTTCTCAGGACAAAATCTGGTAGAAGGGTCCCAAGCAGAGCTGCAGCATCCTTCCCATTACAGGATTTGCTACAGGACAGAAGGAGCCTGCAGCCATTATAGTTCAATTTTACTGCCCTGTTAAATGTAATGCCATACTACTGTTTTTAATTTAATTCTTTTGTGAGAGGGGAGGTGATAAAACAGATTGTTTCTATACTTCATTTGCACACCTAATGGGAGAGCAGTGCAAGGGAGCTGCAAACTGTAATCTGCATGAGGAACAGCAGCAAGAATTTCCAAATGCATGTTTTTGGAGTATGCTATGTCATTTGCTGATGAATCCACTTTTCATCCTCATTTCTAGTTGTATACAAGTACAATTTTTACAGCAGTACCTTGCATCCTGAACCCTTTCAGATTCATTTGTGCTGTCCTGTGGTTTTCATTGTAAGCCAAAGAACACTTGACTATTAGGTGTTTATATACATGACCTTGTAAAAGGCTTTTTGCTTTTTCAACAGAGGCTGGAGAGACCACAAGTGAGAGGAAAGATCCTTGTCAGGGACTAGAAAAAGAGACCAGGGGTTGGGTAAATTGTGCCCCCAGCCATCCAGATAGAAAGCTAAAGGATTAAAGAGCCCCAAAAGCAGAGAGCCAAAGAGCTCAAGTTGCAGAGCCACAGAGAATGATGAACAGTGTGAGAGTGATTTAATAAACCAAGCAGAGGACTGATGGATTTTACTTCCCTTCAGATATTTGCATTGAGAAAAGAAGGCTGCTTGGGTAATGTGAGACTCTGCTCCAAGAAAAGGAGTGTGCAAACTACCAAAAGGCATACAGGGTAGACTATTGATGAACCTTCTGCTAGGTAGGCACTGAAAGGAATTACATATGCTTACTGTGAATGCCTGATACTCCAGATTGTGTGCAAGTGGTATCAGTGAGCCATGTGGGTGCATCTCCTTTGATGCTTCCTTCCTCTTAATGGTGGGTCGTCACACCACTGCTGTTCAAAAGGAGAAATGAAGGCAAGAGATGGGTGATCTCTTAATGTAAATACACCTTTCTGCTTATTATATTGATGTTTGTTCAGATAGCTGCTTCATAATTAGTTCTGCCAGCTCTTGGTTTCCATATGTCTAAGAGAATGACAGTATATTCTCAGATTTACTTCTGTTTATACAAATTAAATACTAGTAAACCTGTCTACCTGAAGAACAAATGATGAATCATTTTTTCCTCAATTCTGTGTTGGACTTCTCGATATTCCTAACTATTAAAGCTCCTCTATTTTTTATGTTCTATCTTACAAACAGTTAAGTAAGTTTATAGTCTTGCATAATTTAGCTGAGCACTTCTTGCATTGAACTCAAAGAGAGGAAATCACAACAAGTTATGTAGGAGGAGGATTTCCAGTTATTCAAGGCCTGAAGTGATGAAATTATGTGGAGATTTATATTTTTATTAAGCAAAATCATGGTGTCTCCAGAACATCTTCATTGCATATGAACTGGGAAAAATCATTATCAAGGTCATGTACCTGAATTTCTTTTAAAAAATTACACACAGTTGGAAAATAACATTTAGCACCATAGCTCTTACAAAGGAAAAACCTACAGTAGCAAGATAATTCCTGGCCATGTGGAAGAGCCCCAAAGTAGACTCTCTGTAGTCCATTGCCAGTGTAGAGAAAAAAGGAAAATGTTTTTCAAGTAAAGAAAATGCCTGTGATATTATCCTTAAGAATTTAGAGCAAGAGAATTCCTAGTACTGTGGGGTGGTGATTATTTGTAAATGTGCTTAGTGGCTGCTGTGGGCCCTGTCCTTGCTGCTCCACCCCTGCTCACCAGCTGACTTGTTTTATGATTCGGAAAGCAGAAGGTGTAGCATTCCATGGATTATGATCCAGGTTTTGCAGTCAGCAAGTGATGTACACTGAACGATTTGTCTTCAGTTTTACAGTGTCCTACCGTTCCAGCTGAGCAGGCAGAGGACTCCTTCCATGGGCTGCAGGGAAAGAGCTTGTGCGGTGGGCAGTGGTCTATCTGTTACCTACCTAATGCAACTGCAAATAGATTTGCTTTCATCTAAGTATATGGATTAATGCAGGGAGGGCTCCTATGTGGCCTGCCATGTCTCAGAAAGTCAGTGATAAAGCTAGCAAAGAAAGGAGCCATGAGGCACTGAGATAATAGAGCGTTATCTGCCCACCTACCTTACTCCACTGAGGCTTCCAACTGGCTGTGGTGAAGGATAGTTTTGTGCTTAGCAACATGGCCGAAGGTGGAACAGGGAGCATGTTTTGTAGGTCTGACTGTAAGGTGTAGAACTTAAACAGTTTTATCTGTTCAGTTACCCCTCGGAAGCAATGATGTGGTCATGCAAATTGGGCAGAGGGGATTGTCATGCCAAGTACCGTATTTCCTCATTGTCCTTCATGCTAAGGAGTTGTCAGGCTCTTGGACGAGAGTTAAACCTTATCCTACAAAGTTGTGTGGATGGTGCTGTAGAGATTAAGTATTTTTAACATCCTGTAGTCAGGAAGGGCTTGGCATCGTTATCTGTTAGGGTCTGTTACCTCACAATGCAAGGCAGGATGTCCCTACATGGCTTTGAGAGAGAAACACAGTGTTGGTTTTGCCTTGGATAGGCAAAAGCTCAAAAATACAAATCAGAAATGTGGGTAAATGTCTTTAAGTACAGGGTGCATTCTAATACCCCATTACATTCACATTTACCTCCTTCATGCCTTCGTAATCTTATTTCAGTCTCTCCCAGTAGCTCGGTTCCATTCCCAGAGGCCTGAAGTGAATAAATCCAAACATGCTCTATTTAGACTTCTACCCCACGGCCAGCACACACGATATGGCATTTCAGAGACTGAGGGAGGTGAGCCACATTTGCTCATGGAAAAAAGAAAGAACTGCAGCAATATAGTGACGTGAGGTTTACCCTGCAGGTTCACCTCGGGTTACAACCGGATCCAATTCAGCATGCTCTTGTCAGTACAGCTTAGTTCAGCTAAACCAAGAAAATACAGTTCAATTCTGCATACAGCAAACTCCCACATAAAGCATCAAAACTTTTCCAATCTAATTTTTTATTGCAGGCTTTTTTTCTTTTCCCCTTCATTTGAGGATGTTGGGCCTGAATAACATTGGTTTATTTATCTGCCTGGTACCAAATGAAAATAATTTTATGAATATGATTAAAGGACCATTTCAAGGTAGATGGGAGAATCACACATTCGAAGATGTTCCTACACATCAGATACTAATGAGGTCACCCAAGACAATATTGTTGTTTGGGGCCTTTACTCATCCCGAGAGTGCCTTTTCTCACTGGGAAAAGCTCCTGCCATGCAGTCTTAATCTAGAGCATGTTTTGAAATAGCTCTTTCAGCTAGTGAAGTGCTAAACTGCTTGTTTTCATCATAGTAGACTGAGGGAAAAAATGGCAGAAATTTCACAGCAGTGAGATTTTTTTGTATCTGAAATAACTTTACAGTTTGACTCATATCTATGTAGTTGCCACCAGAATACCCTGCAACTCCTAAAACTGCAAATGTTCCTGGTGCAGTGGCAGACCCAAAGTCAAGTTTGTGTTGAACACAGCAAGCAGCTCAAAGAAGTGTAATAGTGTATCTTGACCCAGATCTAGGCCAAAGTGGTTTTATACACCAAAGCAAGTAGAGTTGATGTATGCTTGCTGCCTTCATCTTCAAGTGCTGCTAGCTACTGGCAGTCAGAGCAAAAAATGGTTTAGAACACAAAGCTTTACGGTACACTCACAATGCTGTAATCTTTTTTCTTAAACAAGTGTTTTAGACAGAAATCTCTTGACTGAACTTTAGTGTAAACCAAACATTGGTGTGTTGGATCTGGTCCAGGATATTGTTCCTGACAGCGCTCAGGAACTGGCCAGCTGACAGTTACGGAATAATGTGACAAGAGGGGGATTTTCTTAATCCTTGGGGATTCCCCTTAAGGGTGATGTCTTAATCCCTGACACTTAATCATTGTTCGTGTCAGGAAGTGTAAATGTTTGTCTTCTATTGCTTAAAAAAAGCAAGGTTCATTAAGGATTATATTCTTTATTTTTAAAACAAATGAGTTTCTAATGAGAACCTGCAGGTATTCATTAACAGTCTAATGAATATTTTTTTATAGTCCTTTCTGGTCCCAATTATATTATGCTGCAGACAGCTCCACAGGGTAAACTTACATTTTAAATTTGAAAAGGTAGAACAGAATTTTCTTTAATACCTTTTAAATTTGCCTGTCAGTTTTAAACTCCTTGTTTAACTTGCCTTTCATATCTCTTAATTATTTTGTCTTCTGGTTGCAATGTATTCTTTTTCTTTCACTATGAGAAAATAAATAAGAATGTTTGATTTCCCTTATTTGTAGTATTTATAACTTTTTATACAGCTGTCTTGCATCACTCTCTCGTTTGACTCCTTTCCAAACAGAAATCAGTCTTTCTTCATACAGCTGATTTTCTGAGGCTCAGAGTGATTTATATTTGTGGGGTCTGAACCCTTTCTGTGGCTGCTCTTTTTGCAGTGCCGGCTGCCTGTAAGCATTCCTCATGCCAGATTTACAGCTCTTTTTTGTTTTTTTTCTGTTTGCTTAGGTGGAGAGAGCTTCCCCCCCCCCCCCCCCCCCCCCTTGAATTTTGAGCGATTTGCTTGACATTGCCAGTGTCATCAGAAGTGGTATGAGCCGAGTTCAAACAGGTGGTACCGTCGGGCTGCTGTCACAGGGGATGAGATCATACATTCATTCTGTCTCCGTGATGGATTTGTCTAACTCTCTCCAACTCGAGCTGACTTTGATCCCATATAATGAAAAGCCTTAAAATAGAAAGTAGAAGGGAACAGAGAGGAGCTTTAATTATTTACTGGCTGGGTCGAATCCATACCTTTTGTAAAGAGACTTCTTTTGTTGTTTTTGGTCTATTCAGTTTTCATTAAGCCAAATTTAAATCTTTATGCTTAGCATTGGTTCAGATTCTAGGGCTGATTAAAGAGGCTTTTGAAGGAAGGTGCATTTTTCTTTCAACTCAGTTATTTTTTCCATTCACTAAGTGGAATAAAAATGTTACTTGAATGGTTTTCAATATTTAGTCGCAGTAGTGCCAGGAGGTCAAAGGTACTCCAAAGTTTTAGCTGCTCTGAGCACCTAGAAACATGACACCCACCTTAAAACCACTGAAGGCTATGTAGACAAAGCAGATGAGAAGTGGGAGGAAGGAAGTAAATGTGTAAATTCCTAAATTCACAAAAGAAACCTGTGGTGTAGCTGAGACCCGGTCAGGTCTCTACCACTACTAGCGTGGTGTTTAACAACAAGCCCTGCCACATTCACCTCTCGGGTAATGCCTGAGTAGCATGGGCATCGTGTGGCGGTCTCCTGCCTGCATTTCAGAGTGGTATTCCCAGTTACAAATGTGGACCCTGCCACCCTGAGCATTTGATAGTACACTATCTGTGTCTTTGCCTTACTCTGGAAACAGCAGAGATGTCATCTCCCTTGCTGAGCAGGAGGAGTTAATACAGGGGCATGAGTACAGTGCCTTTGTGAGCATCTTGCCCTAGCAGGCTGTGCAGGAAGAGGCCGGGTGCCATCCCAAACCCATCTCCTTCCCTGGAGGCTGGATGATGCCTCCTGAGGGCATGAGGGAGAGGAGAGGCTTTAGGTGTGCCACCTTGTGTCATTACACTTGGAACCAGCAACAACCTTGTAGTTACCTTTGTAGTCTTAAACAAAAGGCTTGCTTGATTTATTTTGGATGCTACTGTCTTCATGGTGTGCATGTCTGTAAAATCTGCATGCTTGAGTTGAGGCTCAAGGAACCCCAGTGCCTATCAATATCACTGCATCCTCACAAGAATAGACAGTAATGTGAAAGATAGTGATGGTTCAGAGAAATGTCCTTGCTTTATCCTCACTCTCTCGGTGCCTGTGGATATGTTAGCAGACTACTGTACATAGGGGAAAACATGCCTTTAATAGTCCTGCCTCAGCTGCCGTTAATTTGATTTCCCTCAGGTAGTCAGTGTTGTCACAAAGTCCTGGAGCAAGACTTTTTGTAGCAAGAAGTACAAATAATTTACACTGGAATGTCTGAGGCTCTTGGATAAAAAGCATGAGCTTCTCTGAACGAAGGAAAAAAAAAACATAATTCCTTTTATTTGTGGATAAATGTGATGAATTCAGTGAGATGGAAGGAAGTGCTATAAAAAGGAGCAGCTTTGTGGCATCTGACAGCAAGTAGGTTATGACCAGAACAATGCTTAATCTCTGTGCCACACACTTTGTGTCTGTTCATAATGAAATTTAACAGGACAATGTCAAAATAATCTACAATTACTACTGGCTTACTGCAGATAAAATGTTTTTCAATATCTCTGTTTTCCCTTGGAAGTTGTTTGGTATATATTTTCAGGTCCATTCCAGCTTCTTCCTGCCATATAACTTAGACAAGTTTGAATTTGGTACATTGTGTCTGTCCTGAGGTCAAACTGCATTTGTTTGCATTTATGAAAATCTGGAGTGCTGCCTTTGAAAAGAATGGGCTTCATTCTGCCCCAAATTGCCATGTCCCATTCTTTTGCTGGAGTCATTAATTTAAGGGTGGAATTTTTCAGCAGGACTCACTACTGCTGCAGCACTCTAATACTACTGTAGTATTGCATGGCTCATATAGCTTTGCAGAAACTAAAATTAAAGAATTTAGAGCAGAATTAGGTCATGAATTTGATCAAGTGCATTTGAAAATGCCATGCCGATTATTCACAATTTAAAATTACTGAATGGATTTCTTCCAAATTTGCTCTATTTCATAGATTCCATTGACATTTAAATATAATTCATTTTATCACCGTGCTATATCATAATGTCCAGTTTCCAGTATTTTCATTAGCTGGTAGATGTTCTATAATATAGAAGGAAATAATATTTGGGGCATGAACAAAAAAAGTGAATGTGGTCTTATCTGTTAACACTGCCTTTCTGGAACTCACTGATTAATTTTTTTAGTCTCATATTAGGAAGGGTTTTTTTATTTTGTTTCTGGTACAAGTTGTGTACAGTTCCTGAAATTCTCCAGAATGTTTAAGATGCATGTATGGCTGAATTTTCAAAGACCTAACCTTTCATTCCAGCCTTTCATCACCTCTTTTATTATGGATAGTGTCCACTTTTCCTGAAGGTGCTGATTCTTCTCATCATTCCTCCTTATTCTGATGAGTGTACACCTTCTCAAGAGAAAAAGTGCTTGAGAGACATTTATTCCTTTGAAATGGTTTCTATTCTAGCTTGGATTTCCATAAATTAGTGCTAAGAGAAAAGTGTGGCATAACTGAAATACTGCTATAAAGACTGCAAAAAGCACATTGTAATGTTTGAACATCTGAAAATACGTGTTTTCCTTGGGGTACAGGTTTTCCCTGTGTCCAAATAAATGCTTTCATGGCAGCTGCTAATGTCTTCCGTAGATAGTATCCAGTTCTTCCAATTTCTCAGCCCTCAGAAGTAAGTGTACAGGGTGGGATTATTGACTGTAGTTGTGTTCAGGTGTTCTATGTTAGGAAAAAACCATTCTCTACAACAATCAGATTGTTAATTACCACATGATTAACTGACTTCATTACCATAAGCCACTTTTCCCCTTTCCTTTCTGGTTTTTTGTTTTGTTTTGTTTTATTTTATTTTGTTTTGTCCCTGTGCTCCCTGTTGTTTATATATGGCATGGCACTGATGTGACTGGGGTGGGGTGTTTCCCCCCCTGTGCTGGGGGGTGTTGCTGCCTGCGTTCCCTAATGTGGGATTTGGCTGCTGTCCTGCTAAGGGAGCTTCCTGGGCCTTTCTCTGGGGCTGATCCAGACACCTTTCCATCTCCTGAGATGAGAGCATGATCTAAATACGTGTCACAAAGTGGTATGATTGTGCCAAGGAGAGACTTTATTCCACTGCACTGTTCTGGAAGTGCAAGTGAAACTCCAGCACGGACAGAGCTAAAGAGATTTGCTACACTGGACACACAAAGGTGCGTGTCATGCCATCTCCTGAGTGTGGTGGTGCTTTCTGCCTCATCAGCAGCGACTTTATCTCTTCCCCAAGAGATCTCTACCTGCAGACTGCGCTCAAAGCTGCCATCTCCTATCCCAGCTTTCCGCACTGACATTTTGGATTTCTCCACAGGATGGGTACAGCAGAGGGAGCAGTAGGACAAGCTTCTCCCAGGCTGTCTCACCCTGCGTGCTCCCGCCCCAGCGCAGACCCTCGGGCTGATCAGACCTCCTTTTCCAGCAGCACCAGGACCCCTGTGCCTGAGGGATCCATGCTGCCTTGGGGCCAGGACAGAGAGGGAAGGCGAGGGCTGTGTGGCAGGGACACCTCCTCCAGCCCTGCAGGGCACCGATGCATTTCAGAGACCAAGTCAGGCGCTACTGGCTTTTACATAACTGATCTGATGGGATTCGTGTTGTTGGCCTATATATTAATGCTCCAGCTCTCATTAGCAGTTTCTGAGACTTCCAGGCCTCCTTCTGTGTTCTTGCTGTGTATTTTTTCCTTTATGGAGGAAAAAAAAAGGTAATTTCCTTTCTTTCCGAAGTTTTTCGTCTGGAGGGTGAAATAAAGTGAGTTTTATTTTAGAGCAGGAGGGGTTTTCGGTAGTATGTGGGTGAATGAAAGGGGATTGTTCCTACCTTTGGCTCAACTGAACAGAGAATCTGTTTGAAAGATTATCCTCTTCTAGTTCTGAAAAAAGTGCATGTGTCACTCCAGCCACAGTCATGTCTGCTTGTATGCACACTTCAGGCCTTGGCTGAATTTGCACAAAAAGTGTGTGGTTGTCTGTCCAGGCAAATATAAAGGCATAATGTTTGTGGCATTTTTGTAAAATAACTTACTGGAAACCATTTTCAGTGCAGAATTTAGCACTGCAATGAAACCAATGTGCTGGAGTGAGACAGCATAACAGAGCCATTTCCATACAAAAATACCAATATATAATAACTTCAGGAATAAAGACTTTGTTTTCAGGTGAACGTTGTGACAAGACAAGTTTTGGTGTTGTGATCTTTACTTTCACAAACATTTCAGTTCTCCTCTTCAAGAACAGTCTGCAATTAGCAGTGTTCCCTACCTTTTGTGTACTTGGTTACAAAAACATGAAGCCTTTAAAGCAGTAGAGGGTTCTTATCATTGAGAAGACAAACAGCATCTCCTGCTGGAGCAAAGACTGTGTCATGAGTCTTTGTAACTGGCATGTGGGCTGTTTGTTTATTTTATTTTCAGAGGTTGGCTTTCTAAGGGAACACAATCATGCTATGTTTGTTTGTCTCACATTCCTGGCCACAGCCAGTAGTTTTGAACTCTCTAGATACCGCCTGCTAAATTAAACACATAGGAAGAAATCTCAGCTATACTGATTATTAACTCTCCTGAAGGGGAATCTGAGTTACCAACCCAAAAATGAACAGGACATGCAACATTGCCCTCTTAAAGCAGCTCCCATGTGTGCTGGCTGCTCGGTCAGAGCATATGCAGCTCTGAACCAGCTGCACAACCTGCTTGTTGCTTTTTCCCCAAGTAGGGAGAAAATACAAAAGGGGGAGTGGAAGGGAGTGGGAATACTGGTAAGTGAGGGCAGTATCTAGAAGAACAACCATGGAGGCCTGGGGAAATTAAAAGGATAATTGTGAAGGTGGCAGTGCAGGCTGGCTGCATGAAGCTGGAAATGAAGGTGGGCAGCACTCCTATCCTGAGGGGCAGGAGCGGTCATAAGAGTTTAGAGGAAACAGAGATTACTGTTGTTGGAAGCAATAAATAGCAGAGGATCATAAATCCGAGGAAGACAATCTTCATTAGGTGCACTGCTCACCGAGCAACTTAAATGAACTATAGCTGTCACTTCAAACCTTAAAAGTTCAGCATTTTCAGGTAGAGGACCAATAATAGGTGATATTAGGAAGTCTGAAAGCAGGCTTTTTATTTATCCAGGAGCACTATCAGTCCCAGAAAGACTTTTCCAGGCCTCAATACTTTGTGGGCTTAGGTCTACCTGTCTTTCTTTTCTTTTTAGAAAAATATTTTTCAGTCTGGTAAAATTATCAATTTACCTACAAAACTCCATTTTTAAAAAGTTGCTCTTAATTTTATTATATCTCAGATCTTAATTTTGTTGATCAATTTGGGCATCTAATAAAAAGAGTATTTAGAATAAAGATAAATGGAAGCAAAATTGTTCTAGTTCTCCCCTTAGGTATTTTTTCAAGTAAGCTTGAAAATGCATCTGGTAAAGGCATGGGCACAGAGTTTTTCATAAGTTGCTTAATTCTTCATAATTAATGGTTTATACTTTGTTCTTGTGTACAAAAATAAAACCGAAGTCTTTATACCCTGGCTCCTGTACATGTGACATGCATATATATGATGATAAATACTGGTTTAAACCATGAGTTTGTCTCAAAAACTCTTACCAAAAATACAAGACGTAGCAAAAAAGAAAGACATGTTCAAAAGTAAATAATAGATCTTTTTTCTTTATTCAATAAAATGGAAGGACTGAAAGTATGATTTGTTCCTGAAGTTTAAATTTGTGACCATGGATGATATCCCTTCTTTCCCTATGGCTTGAATCACATAAATATAGAAATCAAGAAAAGAAAAGCCAGCACAGAAGATATTTTGTTGCTGCAAAACTGGTCACAGAGTATGTACTAAGTGTATTCCCCATTTACTTTATTAATGCTTACCAAGAGTTCGAACGATTTGCTTGTGTTTTGCAAATAGCAGAGCTAACCCATCTCAACATTTTAGGTGGCTGAGCTTCCTGCTGTTACCCAGTGAGCCTCATGGAAATGGTAGGAGTGTTGTGCCCACAGCAGTCAGACTCTACACTGGGAGACCAGGGCAGTGTTTTGCCCTGGGTTAAGCCCATGTCCGTTCCCTGGGTTTCCTTCTGGGGCAGATGTATCCTGCTGTGTTGGAGGCTGGGTGGTGGGGGGGCAGCAACGGAGTGGGTGCTTGGGGGCTGCCACCAAGAGCCCCCTGTCCCCACCTGCTGCAACAGCTGTCACCCATCTCTTTAAGGATGGTAGGCAGGAGAAAAGCAGCACGTGGATCAACACTTGGCCAAATGCCACCTGCTGGACCATTTTGAAGAAGGCTGTTGTTGTAACCACGTAGCTGAGTAGGCTTGGCTGGAGGTCGGCTGGGGTGGTGAGGGTGTGCAGGTTGAGTAATACTGAAAAAACAGTGCTGAATCCATTGTGACAAGCAGGAACTGCATGCCTGTCAGTGCAATTACAGTCCCTACTCCAGAGCTCTTACTCTTGAACAAACCTGTGCTGAAATATCTGCAGAGGTTAACAAGATCATTCCAAAGAGGAAGAAATACTCTTGAGTAAGACCTAGAAGGATTGAGCCCTTAGGGTAGAAGATGTTGCTTGTCCCAGTAAGCCCAAATCTTAAGACTGCCAAGACTAATGAATTCAAGACACTGATAGACAAGGGGAGACAAAGAGCAAATTCTGTGCACATTAAAAATAGCTAAACATGAAGGGACAGATCATACCTCTTAGGCACTTGGCTAAATTGGGAATGGGTAGGAAGTCACATGACTCCAAACATAGTTACCTCTTTACACTTGTCACTGGTACCAAATTACTCTTCCCTCTGCCACTCCCTTCTCTGCTCCCACACCAGCTCAAACTTCAGCTCCCGCCCCTCCACAAGAACTTGCTATTAATACATATTTGTAATCTCATATCTAATGCCACAGAAGTCCCTGATCTGTTGCACTTGATGATGGTTATAAGCAACAGAGCCTGCTGAGTGAGAGAGATTAGTATTCCCTCTCACAGCAGTGGTAAATCTCCCAGCTGTACACTTTGTGTTGCACATTAGACACTGGTACTATTGCACAGCTCCTCATCTGAGGAGACTGGACAGCTGTCTTCTCCTTTGGCTTACGTGATACAGTTTTTGGACATATGACCTCTGACTGTCTCATTCATGGGATTGGGATCATGCTGTCCATGTTGACATCCAAGGTTTCCCAGTAACTTTCAGCATTGCTATCCAAAGCTCCCCCCCCCTTCCCATACTCTTAGATTTTTAAATACCCTCTTAGGAAGCATGGGAGGCAAACTGTCCTTTTAGAGGATTCAAAGCCAAATCTCTTTTTCCTCCTATCTACTGAGGGAAACACTCAAGCTTAGATAAAAGTGTGGATGTGCTTCTGTGGATTTCCCTGCCATTGTTTTCCCTAACACTTAAGCACTCTCTAGAGATAGGCTGAAGTCCTATAAACAGCTCAGTCCTAATCCTTCCTGTTCATAACTTCATTTCTGAATCACCACATTTGTCCATCGCACCTTCTTCCACGGGGAGCTTCTTTCTTCCTTCCTTGTTGCCCTAATTAGAAAGAAGTCCTCAGCCACAAAGGTACAAAGACTTTTCTTTGTTCTTTTGTCTCTCTGAGCATCTTAAGCACTGTGCTTTTCAAAACCTAATGTTAACTGTTAGTCTGTGCTTCTAGTGATTATCTGCCCTTCAAGGCTGACATCTTTACAAACAATTGGGAAAAAAATTACTTGATGAACTACTGCATTAGATGAAGTTGCACCATTTGAGCAGGAGTTCTCTGGTTCTGATTTTCTGGGCTCTGAGGGATTTATAAGCCAGCAGTGTGAGAGGTGGCTCTGTCAGAAAGCAGTGCCAGACAAGGCAGCTTTCCTGCAGTTCACTGCAGCTCCTCAACCTGAATAATAGACATATGCCCTGAACTGTTCTATCAGGATCCTGAGAAAAAGCAGTGAAGTGGCTTCTTCCTTGTCTGGCAGGAAGTCCATGGTGTGTTTTTCTCTTGCTGGAGATTTTAACGCACTCTGGAAGACAGGTATTGAACATACTGGCGTCTGGCTTTGCTAATAGCAACAAATGTTAGTGGCTCAAAATAAATCTTCCAGCTTTTCAGGAGTTGTACGCTGATTTGTTATTTCATGTTTCGGTGTTGCTGGCTTCCAGGCCCACAAACCTGAGCTCAATCCTGGTCAAAAAGAGCTCTTGCTTTTCAGTCTGTGGAACTGATCATGAAAATGACTGGAGTTACTGTTTTTCATCAGACTTTATATGCTATATGTGTTCTCAAACATACATATTTTTATATGTATGTTGTCATGCAGGCAGGAGTTTTGGGGGCTTTCTTAATGTGCACTATGATACAACCCTTTGGCTGATTTTTTTACCCCTCCTTGAGGCCTTTCCAGGTTTGACCAATTTCCTTCATCAGCCTGAAGTAAATGCTTGATCACTTTTACTACTGAATCACTCCAGCCTCTCAGCACAGGAAATGCATGAAATCATTGCCTCATGAAATCAGGCATTAGCAAGGCATTTTCAAACCATGTTTTTAGCCAAGTGATTTTGAGCACCGCTTGGCCTTGCCCCCTCTGCCCCAACCTGTCCTTGCTGCTTGCTTGGCTGCATCCCTAACACCCCGTCTTGGCAGCAGCTGAAGACTCTTGAGAAACCAGAGACATTTATTCTGTTTGAATTGGTGTGACTAGCAATTGGTATTTTCCCGTCGCAACTGAAAGTGTTCAATAATTCATACATTTTACATAAAAAGTCTTGTGGCTTGTTCCGTTCCCACCCATGTCTGAGCTAAGGCAGACTTGATGGCAAGCAGTATTCAACTGAATGCGCATTTGAGCATTAAAACGTGCTGCTTCAAAAGGCTGATCTTAAGAGTCGGGAGTTTGTGTCAACACTAGGGACTCCAGCAATCTCTGGTAGGTCTACTGACTTTCTGAATTACAAGGAAGGACTTTTTTCCCCACCTAGAATTCCCAGTCACCTAGAATGCTACCATTAATCTGTAGTCTAGTTACTTCAGAGCCTAAACAACATTGCAATGCATTGTTACTGTAAGGAGACACGAACCGACTGAGAGTGGAAGTTTAGAAGCGTATTCAAAATCTAGTAAAAACTTTGATTATATATTTTATTTTGCTGGTTTTTTTGGTTTTTTNTTTTTTTTTTTTTTGTTGTTTTTTTTGTTTTTTTTTTTTTTTTTTTTTTTTAAATGCTCTTCATCCGTAAAGCTCCCTGTGTGGCGTCCCTGTGGGACTCTCCCAGAGTGGGCGCAAGCAATGATTTCAGGTACGTGCCCCGATTTCCGAAGGCTCCGTGTGGCGCTGCCCGCCAGGCCGCTGGCCCCGGTGCCCGGCAGCGGCAGTGCCGAGGGAGGCCGGGCGGCCCCCTCACACATGGGCGGGCAGCCGAGGCTGGAAGTCCGTGAAATCCTGCCAGCCAACCCCGTGTGTGGGGGTGTGTGTGTGTGTCTGTGTCTGTCTGTCTGTGTGTGAGTGAGGAGAGGTGGCGATGGGGCAGATGGGGGTGGAGTGGCAGCTTGGGAGCATGGGAGGGAGGATGGGAGGTGGAGGGATAGAGGAGGAGAGGGGGCCGGGTGCCTGCGATTGGTAAAGCTCCGCGGAGGCATCTGCCAGCAGGACTTCAGAGGAATGTGAAACCAAATCATTTAGAAGTTAAAGATAGACGCAGAATACACAGCATCTTGAGCCAAGGTTTAAATTCATCCATCTCCGCCTGGCTTCTCGCAAAGCTCTGCTTGTCAGCTTGCCTCTGTCTCCTCTAGCAGCTGCAATATTCCCTAGAAAAATAACGTCGTTCTGGATGCTTGGGAATTACTAAGGTGACAAAAGAGATCATGGTTCATACAGCAGGGTAAGTAGAAAGTTTGCCTCTGCATGCATTTTGGTAGGGTGGTTCCTCTGGGCTTTCCTGCTGCCTCCAGGGCACTCTGGCTTTTCCTCTAGGATGAGGCGCGTACTTAAGTAATGCTTTCCCCGGGCGATTTAGTCTCCCGTTTTCCCCATATGAAGCGTTTGAATTTTATTCCTCAGTGAAGTGTTAACTCACAGGGTTACTTTTCTTGGCATACTTAGGGGGTCTTCGGCTTTAATAATTTTGCCGTTAGAGTTTGGAGTGCTGTTTTCCTAACAGATGGTTTTTGTTATATACCTTTGCTCTTCATTATTGGGACATGCTGTTTGAAATGCTGCTTATTATTACAAAGTTGAAAAGCGAGTTGTTTTCCATGGTAGAGAGGATGTAATCAATGTTAGCTTGCTTGTTTGGCCATGGTTTCACTTACAAACGATTTCCTCATGGGTGAATTTAATCACAACACGGGGTTAATTAAATTTAACCTTCTTGTTTGTTTGTTCCCAAATAATGCTTTTACTTGGAGTTTGATTTTGTTTAGTTGGTTGTTTTGAAAAAAACCTCATTTTGGCTCTCATTTTCTCTGAACGAAGTCCTTCCAGCAGTAATTTTAAGTGTGTGCATTCTCTTGGTAGTCCTCACTTATATAGTGAATTTCTGAGTGAAAAAAAAAAAAAAGATTCAGGCTATCATGTTCTTTCTAAAGCTTATCAGAAGTAATTTCAGTACTCAGCAGATACATTGCTTCATTGATCAATGTCTTTTTCAGGCAGTTTCTGAAACATTTCTGATGAAGTTTTGGTGTTCCTGTACCCAAAAGGATTTTAAAATACAGAAACTCATTTGGAAGTTAGATGTAATATTTGCTATATAGCAAGAACTTGCAGTCTGAGAGTTTCGTCTGAATCTGTGCTTTGAGCATGTGTCACTTAAATGCCAGCATCGTTTTTACCACTTATTCTGTACTATGTTTTACACTCATAGTAGAGGAGCTCCTAACTTTGGATCTGGTGTCAGTTCACCCAAACATACTCAGAATTCCTGATGTGTTAGTACTGCTCATAATAACCGTAGGAAATAGGTGCTGTCTGCGGATTACTGAAACGCCTGACATTTTTGGTTGTAGATATCAGTGCTGAAGGGATGCATATAATGGCAGTTTGTGTCGTGCAAAATATGTGAAAGTAGGTGAGCTAAAATAGAAACAGTTCCTCTGTTTCAAGGAAAGATGATTTGTCTGGTATGTTTTGGTGTCTTTCTGGCATTTGATTGAATTCATCCCTATTGATCTGCTTGCCTGAATTTTGCAAAACATTTGGGTATGTTTGGGTGAGCAAATCTGATGTGAAGTGTTTTCTGTGTGATTAAGTATAGGGGATGGAGAAGAAAGAGATAGATGACTTTTAAGGTAAATCTGGAATAAAAAACAGATACAGGGATGAAAAATGACATTCAGGCCATTTCTTTTACAGTTTGTAATAGCTGGGTGTTCTAAGTAGCTCAGACTAGCTCAGCACTTCAATCCCATGCTAGATTTCCAGGCCAACAGTTCCTTACATGAAGAAATTTTTTTACATCACATTAAAGAATTACTGCAATATTTGTTTTGGTATTGAAGTGGAAGACCTTTGAGACAGAAAATGTCAAGATGAGTAAAACTTGCAGTGGGGCTTGGTGAAGCTGAGGTTAGGTTATGGCTCTTGCACTGGGTCCTGTGCAGCTTCAGGCAAGTCATAAGGGCTCTCAAAGCCCCTGAAAACCAGAAGGGAGTGGAGATACCTTTATTACTTCTCTCTGTTGGGTATCTCGGTATCAGTTCCTTGGGCTAGGCATTGCCTCTGACACAATAGGCTTCTGTTTTCAGATGCATCCTTCCCATGGCTAGGGCCTCCCCAAGGAGGGAGGGAAAATCCACAGATTTAGAAGTAGGGGTTCACTGCACCTTTTATAAGCTTCCTAAACTGAAAGAGAAAAATAGACTGACATTCAGAGGTGAGCAGAAAATAGAATTAATGTTCCATGGGAAATTCCTGAGTCAGTTCAAAATTTAATTGCATTTCCCTACCACAGTGTATTGCTTTTCAGAAGTTATAGTTCAGGAGCATGATGTTCCCATTTCATTATCTGAGACCCTTCTCCCATAATTAAATGTCCAAAAGGCACTGGAGAGCTTTGTGACAAAGAAACATGCTTCGTATTCTGGGAAGTAAAGCTGCCTGAAAAACCTCACTCCTGGAAGGGAATGAGCCTTTGACCCCGGAACAGGATGTTCCCAGGGTAAAGAACTACATTGTGGTATTGCATTGACTTTAAAAAGTATATTCTGGTTTACCTAATCCACCTGAAATAATATTTTACAATTGTCGTAACCATAAATGGAGTATGTTCAATAAACTGATATTTTCTCATAGAAAATGTAGTTGCATTTGATACAATTTCCAAATTATTATAATGTTGGCATATTTACTGACTTGGAAAATCCTTGGCCAGCTGTTAGGATGAATTTTTCCTCATTAGTATGGTACTGCATGTATTCAGTGGTGATGCTACTACACAGCAGCATGATACTGCTGAGGTTTTTGAGTAAGGGTATGGTACCTGGAACCTCTCTCTCTTCTCCTTGCCCTCCTTCTCTCCCTGCCCCATTCTCCCTCACTAGCCCTGTGCTCCTAAGGTGACTAGGATTTGTTGGGAAGTGGGGAGGGACGAAGGAGAGAGTAGGGCACATCACTTTCTTTCTAAAGGCTTTTGTAACAAGGTATTGCTAGGGATGGTGACAACCTCTTCTTGATCTTCTGGACTTCTTTCCTCATTGCAGCCTTCCCTTCCCTTCCCTTCCCTTCCCTTCCCTTCCCTTCCCTTCCCTTCCCCTTCCCTTCCCTTCCCTTCCCTTCCCCTCCCCTCGCCCCCCAATAATACCACACAGGGGGAAATGGACAAGTGTTACTGAGACAGAGGGGATGGGAGGGTGAGAGAGAACCTGTCCCCAGCCCTTACCTCTTGCTGCTGCAGAGAGCAGAGAGATCATGAAGGTGCTGATCTTCAAGGAGATCAAGCAAGGGTCAGCACACTGGTGAGGGGAACTCAGGACCATAGCTGAAGCTGGTGCCTCCTGGTTTTGAGTACTGTGTGAGTGGTTGAGGTGCTACTCTGATGTTGGTACAGAGTTCATCAGTAGCACATGCCATGCTTTCCTGCTCCAATGAGCTGCCTGTTTGGTGTCTCCTAGGGAGAAGTGCTGCTTTGTCATGGCTAGTAGCATGTCTGCTTCTCAAAGAGGCTGGTCATGTCCCTCCCTTTTTGTTACCATTAAGTTGTAAGTGACTTTGTCCTGAGAGTTCAAAAATATCGTGCTTTCTGAGGTGAAAATGGGTTTGCAGCATTTTTCCCTTTAGTGAAACCTACGCTTTTTTCTTTGTGAACCATGCTAAACCAGTGGCAGGGATATACTTACGTGTACCAGAAATCCCTCCTTGCTAGACTTTACAGTTACTGTACATGGTTCCCATTTTCTTTCTTTCTGTCATGATCTTTTTTACCTTTGTTAAACTTTGCTTGTAGCCTCACCTTCAAACTTTTTGCAGTGGTCATTTTGCCATAAATAAGAAAATGGAAGTGTCATCAGGAACCGGTTGGTAAGGAGTTTAAGGACTGTTTCCCCAAAGTTCCCTGACAATGTGCTGGTGTTTTTCTGAGCTCAAAAGTGCATAGAAGCGGCTTATAGTGATAGAATTTCCTTTGGGTCCTGATGATTCTTCTCCCAGTGACAGCAGCTGATTTGTTTTGGCAGAGTATGACAGTCTATATGGTGTGCCACACTGTGGAAAGCCTCAATTCTGTAATTTTGTAATTCTGTTAAAAAAACCCACCCAAAACCCAAACGAATGCAATTATTTATTATGTACTATGCAGCCACATTACCACCTCTGAGTCCATGAGTGGAAACCCAGGGAAGTTGCCAGTCCAAGTGATGTTGGACCTCCTGCACTTAACTATTCATTCTGGCTCCTGGTGTATAAGGGAATAAAGTACTTCCTGGCTAATTATTATGGTATGCAATGACTTTACCTGGAAACTCAGCAATACTTCCCACTAATAGGATGCTTAAAAATGCATCTAATTGCAGCTGTGGTAGTTGAGAGAATGCCTAATACCTAAGAGTCTTGAAAAAAGACTCCCTGGCAGGGGGTGTTACAGGAAACGGAGTTTTGCTGTCTCTTTCCTGTGTCTGAACCAATTACGTGGCCTCTTGCTATAAAACTTAATTTGGGGATTATTCTCTGAGTAATAAAGAGATAGGAAAGCAGTGGAAATAATGACTCTTTCTTTATTAATTAATTTTCTGGCGTGGTGATAGCTGTTTGCTGAACATAACCTTCCCTGGGGCAGTGGAGGGAACAAGTCGGCTTCTGTGCCTGTGATCTTTGAAAAGCCATGGAAGGGGTTTGGTGTATCCCTTTCTGAGGGCAGTGATGATGGTACTTGCCTGGTTCTGTGAAGTGCTCCAGGATCAAGGGATGAAAAGTAGTACTTACATGCTGCATTCTTATTTTCTTTTATGTCTAAGGATAAGACTAGTCTGGTATGAAGTACCTCCTTGTAAATGTGTAAGAAAATTTGCACTAAGTGGAACCTCAAAAAAAAAAAAAAAAAAAANAAAAAAAAAAAAAAGAAAAAAATGAAGCCGAGACAGAGAAGTCTGTCAGCAAGTAGACTTTCAAAGCAATTTAATGACAACTTGTGACTAGTTCTTTTAAACACAATGAAAGTAAGCAAAGGCAAAGCACAGAGGAACATGCTTGGAGTGAAGTTGACCTTGAGTACTCTTTACCAGGTAACAGCTGCAGATAGAATTAGTAATCCTGGACTTTCCTGCTACATTCTAAAAATACCTCTCCTGACGGAAGTATGTGCTTTCTAGTAATTGCTACCTTTCCAGTGAGCGTTCATTCTTCGTGTGACATTGTCCTTGGAAAAAGATCAGGGAACACTATGATTCTTTACGGATTTATAAAGTAATGATAGTTTGGCTCTCACAAGTTTCTGTCCCCCTGTTTCTTTTTAATGCAGAACTCATTTATATTGGATTAAGAGACCTATCGTGTCATTTGTCTGATATGGAAATACAGTCCATTCCCTGCTTTTAGATAATTCCGTTTTTCTCCCTATGAATTGACTTGAGAATGACTAACTTTACATCTTAAAAAAAAAAGTTAAATTACAAAGGCAACACATTGGTTTAAACATTTTTTAACTTCTGAGTTGATAATTCTGAAATCATGTCTTTTTTTTAACATGGAATCCTAACTATCTTCTATGGCTAAAAGCTTTCTCACCTACTTGAAAAAGTAGGAGAGCTGGCCAGTCCTTTATCTTGGTATTTGATGTATATTTTTAATTGCTATTACAATAGCAAATACTTAACTTTTCTTTGAATGTACACCAACAATCTTGTTTCCAAACAGATCAAACAAAATGCAAAGTGTTTTGTGGTTTTATTTTTGTTCTTAAAAGTTATATCAATTTCCATGTCTTTTTAGGCAAAATAAATCACATCAGTTTAATTCAGGTACAGATTGTATTATGCTGGTTGGTGCAGGAATGCAGGGAGAGCTTAACGAAGCTGAGAGTCAGGCTATGTTCTCTGCCAGGCTATTCTGTGAACTATTTCTTTTCAATAACTTTGACTTTGAAAATTGCTGAAAATGTGTAAATAATACATTCAGCGTGACTCTAATATCTGATATGTAAAGTTAGAGGTCAGCTGTAAAATTTAGCAGAGCAACTGAGAAAAGGTTTTATAGTAGGAAGTGGGGGTAAACAGAGGAAATTTGCTAAAATGATAATGGCAAAAAGCAATTATGTGACCCTAGGTGATAGTAAATATGATTTCAGAAATTACACAGTTAAATAAATAAAGGAGGTAGTGGATGGTTGAAAAGAATCCAAACAAATATAAGTTCTTCATCTACATTAAATCTGGTAATGTATTCCTAAATAGAATTAAAAGTGTTAGAGTTTAGAGACTTTTTGAAAAAAAAAGAAAATTCCAGGCTTATGTGAGCTCTTTGCAGGACAGTACATATTCACGGAAGGGGGACTAGGTGGTGGCTGAGTGTCACATGCAGTTACTCACAACTTGGTGGGTAACTTGGACTGAATGGGCCTAATCTCTGCTGTTACATTTTCTAATATCCACTTTCGTTGGAACAGTGTATTCTCTGTGAAAAAGCTGTCAAGTAAGAAGATAGACTGATAATTTTTCAGGCCACTCTCTTTTTCAGAAAGCAGAAATAAATTCTTTGTGCACAAAGCCTCAGCTTTGTAAGTGTGCATGTAAAGTACTAAATAAGTCATCCATTGTGTTATGTCCAAGAGAAACCAAGCTTTGCCCGAAAATAACCCCAGCCTAGCCAGGTCTGTCCATACCTATTTCACAGGTCATTAGTCCTATCCTTTTGCTGTTGTATGCAGCTGTAGATGAGCGCTTGGGTTTGTACTAGACATGACTGCCTATACTGACAGGCTCCATACAGAGCAGGGACATAAAACTGGGTATTTCAGCCTTGGAAGAAATAGTCCTACTCGTTTTTCCACCCTGCTCCTGGTGGGTAGAGCACATAAAAAGTGGGGAAGTTTATGCAAATACTGGCCCAGTCCTTCATGGATTTCCAGTGTTTTGCACTGTGTGCTGATGAAAAACTACACACAACTCAATGCCTTTTGTGTAGCAGTGTCACAAGGGCACTCTTGGTTTCTTGGGCGCACAGAGGCTGGAGTGATGGTGTGTACTTCCAGGAGGTTCACTGAGCTGTATCCTTGTAGCTCTTGATGCCAGTACTAGCTGTGGAACCGCCAGTGGGACAGCAACTTTTCAGGAAAGGATAGAGGTTACTGTGGTTGAACATGAATTGGCAATGTTGAGCTGTTGCACAATAGAAAGGGAAGAAAGAAAAGCATAGGATTGGGCTGCATACGGGACCACAGCTTGCAAGGAGCAATCCCCAGGTGAGCGCTCAGCTGGAGTTCTATGTTCAGTTTGGAGCTCGTTCAGTTTCGGTCCTCCTTACGAAAATGCTGACCACTTTGGATGTGGAGAAGAGGACAGGAAAAATGACCAGAGATCCACAGAATGTACCCCAAGGGGAGAGACCCTGAAAGCTTTACATTTTCTATGCCTAAAGAACAGCAGTCTGCTGAGGAGTGAGTAGGAGACCGGCAGATTTTCAAGCACAGATAGCGCGATACAGGCTGTTACAAAGACTGGGCAAATAGTCTCTTTTCTGTGCCATAGACAAAGAAAAATGAATCTAAAACGAAACAAGGAAGATGAGTTAAACCCTAGGAAAGTTTTATCCACTAATTACCCTGCCAGTGGATCTTGTGGAGCCTCCATCACTGGAAGTGGTAGGAATGACTTTAATAAACATGAATAAAGTGTATCTGACTCTATCTCACAGTGGGAGGTGGATTACGTATCTTTTCTACCATCCCTATGATTTGGCAGTGCTGGTGATAATACTGCTCATGGAATTATTTTAATGACAGGCATTCTTTTTTAATTCTGGTTGCAAAGATCTCTCTGCAGAGTGGAATGTGTTTTGCTGAGGTGCAGGAGGCACTTAATCATCGTATAATTTCCTCATTTTGAAATGTTCCTTAGATAAGGCATAAACAGCTGGCTTTGCATTTCAGCTCAAATATCATTGTCCTGAAATACTTGGGGACTTCACTATGTCAGCTGGCACTTGACAGTCCATCCTAAATCTGAAACACGTAATTGGATTCTTCAGATGAAATCTGAGTTTCCTTTGAAGTCATGGGGTTTCATAGGGTAAAAATTTCACACTGAGGACAGAGTGATGTCCACTTGTATGTGCTTAGCTTTACTGTCCTAGGCAGGCCTGTTTTTTTCAGGACAAGGAGACAAGGAGTGGGTTGTAAGAGCATGTAACCTTTGCTATGACAAACATTTGGTTGCAGAAGGGGCCCTTTGGAGTTCTTTTGTGGGTGAGTGAGAGCTTGCAACAGGCATTACATGAGGTGAATTAATTGTTTTTTGTTCAGAGAATGTCAACAAAACTAATTTACACCATCTGTTCTGAAATAGAAAAGCAACACCCATTTCTTTTGTTTAACATTTCTTTTAAAAATACTTTAATTACTCTGTATTCTCTTTAATGTCATGTAATTTCTTCCCTTTTTCTCATTGAGGAGAGGAGTGTTCTCCCCCCAAATGGATCTTTTATTGCCAGTGGCCTTAAGTTTGCATTTAGTATTCAGACAGCTATACCTGCAAATTAATGTTTCTCTAGCTACTGGTTAATCCCTCCTGATGAATGCATGCAGAAAAGTCTCCAGGTGCTATGAATTGGAGTAGTTCCATTGGAAATACTCTGGCTTTGTTTATGCCAGTGCTAATTCCAAGCAAGTTCACTGGTCACAGATTTAGAGTAGGTGATAGTCAGAATGTCATCCTAAACCAGAGATCACATTGATGTAGAAGCCCAGTGTCAATCTTGGAGCGGAGAGTTAAATTTTTGTGCCTCATGATGTGTTGTTGCATTTCACGTCCAGATTTCTTTGCAAAATTTTCTTTCAATGTGCCATGTGTAGGAATGGCATGTGTATACCTAAGGCTAAAATAAGCCCACGAGAAAGCACAAACCCCAGACTTTAGGACCACCAATACATCAGTTGTTAATAACATTACAATATTATTATACTTACACTAGAAACATAATTAAATTGGAATGATTTGAAACTGCCATTGGGGAAGAAGACGGAGGAAAACAGTTTCATCCTCACAACATCGTATTTTCATTGACCTACTTAGAGTATGGAGAAAACATGTCCCTTCCCATTACAGCAGAATAGGTTTGTTCAGCAATTTTAAAATGCAACTGCACAAGAGAAGACTGGATTTCCTAACCACTCCAGGAGGATTTGGAAAGGAGAGTAATGTTATTTCACACACTTAGGACTAAGACATGTAAGTTCCCATCCAAGCTGTAATGTTATTAGTTCAATCAATTGGCAGAAAGTGCTTAGAGTGAAAAAAAAAGGGAAGAAAAAAAGACTTGTATTCAAAGGTGAGAGGAAAAGGGCACTGTTTGGGCTGCAGCTGTGCAGAGGGACCTTCTGTGGGCAATTACATTTCCTTCGTCTTCCCTGTTTCAAAGCCTTTGGGACAACTGGGCTGGAAGTGGAGGAGTCCTGAACATGGGTGAGAGGTACAGCACCACCTCTGCACATCCAGCACCCCTGCCCAAGCCACTGAGTGGGGAGCCACAGCTGCATCTAAAACACTTCCAGAGAAAAGTCCTCTGTGCTCTTCCTCTTCCATATCTGTGCCATGAGCAGGGAGTGAGATGTGGGTGTCTGGGTTACTCCAGCCACTGGACATGGCAGTACTCATGGGGTAGGCAGCATGTGGGGTTTGGAGTGCATCCCTCCTCCTCCAGGGTTGGGCATTATTGTGGTATTTAATGCTTGCTGTCTTATGCCTGAGTTAATAAGCCATCTTTATCTGAAAATAAACACCTGCGGCTAGGTCTTTCTAGGTTGCTCTGGTCACATTCCTCCACAAGGTGTTGTTGGTAATTTAGTATTGTCAGAGGCATTAGTCACTGCCATAGAAGCTTAATAATGTGCACTCAGAGCCAGCTGGTAATTAACAAATTAGAGATATCATCTACATTTTCCTCATCTATTTCAGATATAGCAAAAATAATTAAAAGGAGAATGCTTCGGGTGTTTAAAGCTGTTATGTATATTTAAAACATCTCACCGTGTTAGGAAATTATTCATTGTTTTAAAGGTCAGCTAGGCCTCATTTTGCTGCTGTCCCAGGATTTGATAATTCACACTGAAGAGTTGTGAAGTAGGGAATGGGCCAGACTTCTGTCTTTTTCTTTAACACTCTAATTCTGCATCATTTAGCAAGTTCATGCCAATGCCTGACTTCTGTGCCTGTTTTTAGGAGTGGCATGACCTTGTCGGTCTCAGCTGCTCTCTTTTGCACTTAACTTCCTTTCTTATTAGAAGTGTCTTGAATTGGAAGGTTATGTTTATGTGTGTGTGATGGAAAGATTAAATTGGCTTGTAATTGAAGCTAAGTAGAGAAAAAGTTAACGCAAATTGTATAAAACTGCAATGCTGGGACAGACACCACAGTATGAATGAAGGTGATGATGGGTTTCATTATGTAGAGTAACTAAAATATGCTGGTATGCACAAGCTTGCTTTAACTTACTTGGTATCTCCATATTTTATCACCAGATGGTGACCAGCAGTTTCAAACTGAGATGCTCTCAATTACCTATGTGTGATGGTTGAGCAATAGTATACTTTGCTACGTCTCCCATCCATGCTGCTTCAGCCCAGTACTCCTTGATCCTCCTGCAGCCTGGCTCCAGGACTCGGCTCTGAGTATCACCAGCTTTTGACTCTGCTTTTTCTCCGGGGCAGGATCTGATCTGAGCACTCTGAGGCAGACGAAGCAGGGAACAGAGCAAGCGATCGGAGGAGCATCATTTCTACGGGTAGGGTGTGGTGTTATCTGTCTTCGTGGGGAGTGCTTGGGTACTGGCAGTGGCTTTGAGAAATACGATTTATGTTTGAAAATATTCTTCTTGGAGATAAAAGAGAATGCTTTTGAAAATGTGGCTAGTGATACACAGTGCAGTGTTTTTGTCAGACAGTAACAGTTTGTGTTCAAGCTTTGAACTCATGGTACAGATGTGAGCAGCTGTACAATGTAATGAAAAGCAGAGAAGAATGTGCCCTGTAATACCTTTGCTCTTTGCTACATTTAGTCACCTCCACGTTGATGGAAGAGTACTGGGGATTTCAAAGCATGTGTTTCTGAAGTTTATGAAAGAAAAGGAATTCCATATGCAATTTCTGTTAAGATTTTTAGCCTCTTAGAGTCAGGCTGAGGCGTTTTGAGTGCTTCCTAGTGCCTTTTGGTGCTAAAGCACAGAGAGTAGAGGTAGAAAAAGGCTGGTAAGTTATTCAGACAACACTGTTGTCTGACAGTGTAGACTTGTTTTGTGTACCCTGAATTCTCTTTTGTTGTTTTGGTTGGCTTTTGCTTGGGGTCTTTCTGGTAGTACTTTGTACTGACTGTTGCCTCAGCAGAAAACGTTCCCTGTTTGTTCTGTATAACAGTAGAGCATGAAAGTGCAGGTGACACTGAGTCCCGTAGCATGCAGACATGGTGAGAGATGATGCTGCTGCCTGCACCCACACTGGGTGAGAGCTGACACCTGAGAGGGCAGACAGAAACGCAGGAACATGCCGGCCTTTACCTGTGACCCCACAGTGTGCTGAGAACTGGCCTCATGTCCCAGCTGAGGTGCCAGCAGCACAGCAGGCACTTTCTGTAGTGCTACTGGCAGTCCTGGACCCTCTGCTGTCCACCACACCAAAGAGCTTGTTGAATGCACCACATTTCCATTTTTGTTGGTGTTCCTGGATTTCCCCCAGTGCAGCCCAAGGACAGGGTGTAGGGGTGGTCCTACCTGATTTTGTCCCAGGCCATGGGGTGGCAGCTTGGCACACACACACAGGCCTGGCAGGGCTCCTGTTACCCACAGTCCAGAGATGGCTGGACAGTCTCGCCTGCATATCACTCCCAGTGACAGAACAGCGTTTCCTACTGCAGGAGCTGTTCCTACAGGGAGGGCCTTGCAGTTCATTCAGGGATTAAAAGGCACATCAAATTTTACTACAGTTTTCATCCCTCTGAAGCCCTTGACATACACAAACAATTACACAGACTTCAAATAATTGTGGCCTCTTAAACTGCTGTATAAATTTGGTAGTACATTTTTTAAATTATTTTTTACCCTTTGTTAATTCAGTTCATGACCTTCACACTTCAGGTTTTAAAATGTCATTACATTCCATAGAAGACTAGATTGCTGTTGAGGGGAAGGAAGATAAATACCATAGCAAGGGGAAAAAGAAAGTTTCATTTCTTCAATCTGATACAGTTTATGTAATTGTGGAAGGTAGGTGATGTCTTTAATACCTGTCACTCCTTTGTACTGATGCTTTCAAAATATTTGGACACAAGTCATGGAGCTTTCTGTTCACCTGCGAATGAAGAAAGACATTTAGTCTGAATGTCCTTAGTTGCTGCTTTTCTCACGTTGCGTTTTGGGTTAATATTTCTGCAAAGAGGCTATACAGAAGTCCCAGAGCAATTTAAGCCTCTAAGATTTCTCTATTCTGTAGTTTATTTTGACAAAATAATATCCATATAACTCTATATTAATGGATTATTGTCATACTTGGATATTGCATTCAAGACACTGCATTTCAATACAAGTGCTAACACCAAACTTCATACAGGTAAAATATATTATTTGCTTCATTCCTTTTATTCTGAACAAATTTATAACTTCTAACTGTATCTAACTGTAGAAGTTCTGGAGAAGCTGTGAAGAACTTTGTTTGAATTTGGGGGTGATCTGCTGTTAAGAGTTGTTCAATGCTCTACTTACTCCATGCTTACAGAAAATATTTCCTTTTATTTATGACAGCAAAGCAAAATGTCATTCCCAGCCACTGCCTCAATGTCTTCCCTCACTAAAACAGAACAACAGGTGACTAGATCTTGAAGTGTTATATCTGACATATCTGGCAGTTGTTTTCTGCTTCTTGATAGTGCTGGGATATGAACTTGAGGTCATCCCAGCTGCTCTGGCCACCTCTCTGCTCACTGAAATAAAGAGTACCTGGTTTAGTCATTGCTATTTGCTGAGGCTGCTTTTACATATGTATTTACTCTGTTTAGAGGATCACAAGCTCCGCAAGTAAAGATCTGCGTTGGCATCTTGCAGTAAGAGTTTCCCTGCCAATGGGAACCCAGGCTTGTGTATGTATGTTTTTGAAGCAAATGCTTGTGGTGATATGTGCAGGCTTATCTGCTCAGCCTTTTCATCTGAATGGAGCCTTCCGTGATGAATTGACAGGATGAAAAATTCAGTCCATCCTGTTTAGAATTACATGTGTTTATTCAGCCCATTGTTAAAGCTGGTGCTGTTATTCATGCACAATTTTTGCTTCCATGTAAGTTTTATTGTACTTTCATCAACTTAGCACCCAACAAACTTTTAAAAACCACTTACCCAGAAACCATTGTTTCACTGCAATTATAAAAGAACATGCATATGAATCACAAATGAGAATAGTACCCAACAAGATATTCCTAGAAACAGGAGAGCACTTACATGCAATACAATACATTAATAATTTATAAGGAGTCAGTTATTAACATGATTTTTTAAAAATACTCCGCATTGAGTGCAAGGATGGTGTGAAAAGCCTGTTCACTAAGGATGTTTGTGGGTTTTTGAAACTTTCCTAAGTTTCCATCCTCACATTCTTGTCACAGATTTGAAAAGGAAAAACTCAAATATAGTAGTTTTGGTGATTCCAGGTTAAGGTAGCTCTAGACTATGAATATACATGTATGCACATGTATATACATCTATGTAGATATATGTGTACAGCTAATTCAACAAGTTTTTCTCTTTAAGAGGAGTCTACTGTGTGCTTGGTGCTTCTTCATTTCTACAGAACTTCTCATGACCAAAGACTTTGCCTGCTGAGACACTTTCACGGTCAGGATCTGTGGTCATCGCAAGCAGATCTCTCAAATGAATAGAAGTCTGATAAATCTAGCTGAGCTATCATTTCTCCACAAGGCTTTATCCCGGGGTTGGCTTTAGATGTATGTGCTTATAAATACAGGGAAGGAAAGGGAAAGTAAAGGAAAAGGGAAAAGGAAAGGCAAAAGGAAAGGAAAGTAGAAAGCTTAGAGAAAGTTTGTTTTGAATTGCCTGTGTGAAGGTGTGGTGTCCTCACTCCCCCATCAGACATAAGACATGTGTCTGCAGGCAGCAGCATGAACTCCTTCTGTCTCTTCCCCAGGCTGGTGGGATGTGCTCCAATGCCAGTCACAAGCTGCAGAGCTCACTTAGCACCACACTGTGCCTAGTCATGATGCACAGCATTTAAGCAACTGCTGAAGCTGAAGCCAGCTCAGAGCTGCCTTGTACCTGCACAGCTCAGGGAGGAAGTAGAGAAATTGGGGTCTGTCAAACATGGCCCATGGAGACATTCCTGGGATGGTGCACATTTGTGGTGAAAGAGGTAGAGTGGGAGACCTTTCCAGCACAGGGTCTGGTCCAGCTCCTGCTTTTGGGGCAGAAATATTATTATGATTTAAAATTCTGTCACCACTGGGCAGAGATGCAGAGCACTCTTTGCTGGGTATCTCTGCCTCAGCTCCCCTGCTTTGGAGGGGAAACAGGGCAAATGAAAGGACCAGCTGCAAAATGCAATTGTTTTGAAGCAGCTTTCTACTCCATTAGTAGAATGGAGCTATGGTCTGGGTCATTTAATTCCCCATGTTGATGTAGGCAGCAAATCAGAGAGATGTGTTGGGGAATTATTTGCCATGTCTGATAACTTAGCTTTTAAATAAAGAACAGGACTTTCCAAATATTGCAGGAAGTGGCAAAAGCAGCATGAGAAGACAGATTAAAAACTTGTAAACTATCATCTTTTTTAAGTGCTAAAGTTTGGGCAAAAGAAACCGCTGTTTTTCAGGGAAGAAAAGTCTGTGCAACAAATAAGTTGCTTCCCAGTTAAATTCCTTCTACTTGTCATGCTGGAAAATGCAGCAGTTGTGATTCCTGTAGCAGTATTTAAAATGACAAGCATATTTAAATAAGTTTGTCTAGTGAAACTTGGCTAAAACTATCACCTCAGTGGGATGATACCATGAGAGCTTTACAATTTAAATCAAATCTCTTTTGGTTTTGATGCCATCTTCAGCCCCATTGTGATGAATCCCCCAGGTGGTTCACGCTCTGTGTTTTCAGATCGTTCTGTAGTGATTCTTCCATTTCTCCCATTTTCATGACCCGTCTGTAGGCCAAAGTGCTGCATGTATGTGCTGTTCACAGACTCTCTGGTTGAGGAGTGATGAGAGGAAGGCATTCCCTCTTGTTTCCACCTGGCCAGCTGCATTCTTGAATAAACTGGATGGTGTGGTTGTGGGGCAGGGAGGGGTGATGGTCTTTGAGAGAGACCAAAATGAAGGTATTCCAAGATGGCTTTGTGCTTTAGCTTTTTCTATGGGATCAAACCCCGAAAGAGATCAGACTGTGTGATTGTTAGGAAAGGAACCCCCCACTCTTCTGCCAGCTGCTGCCCTGTTCCATAATGGCCTTTTGGAAAGCACATCCATTAGTTCATAAATACATTCCTTTTTCACTCACTAAATAACCCTGTTTATGCTCTAGAAATATTGGTTTCAGAAGACAGTGCATTACATACATAAACTTTCCATGGCTTTAAATGCAATATTACCTTTTGTGTCTGATTTTCAGAGATGTTGAGCATCTCTAACTCTGAAGGCAATGGAAAGTCTACATGCCAGTCACGCATTACTCTTTTTAACAGGTATCTCCTTTTTGTATTCAATGCCAGACCATAGTACTTGCAATTTAACTGTTTATTGAAGGTGAATTCCTTATCTTCTGTCTCCTAATTATCAAATGTTGTCATTTATCCTTGTTTTATGCTGTCATATGCATGATCCAGAATAGTAGTTCTTTTGACCCTATAAAAAATTGATGGGTAGAATGGCTCAAAAAATAATCTGCACTAGAAATCTTATTAAAAGTGAAATTCAACCAGTTATTACAAAATTGACAGTCCGATTCATTCGCCTGTCCAGGGAAGAATGTAAGGTCAACTAAAATTTGAACCCTTGGTAAGGATGTGTCACTTCATATTAGTGTAACAGGCACTCCAAAGATAGGATCACACATTACTGAAGGTGAGAGGTGCGAAAACCCACTTACAGATGTAAAAGCAACATCCTGTACAAGTATGGTTATGGACTAGAACATTGGTATTATAGTCTCTCAAATGACAGCTTTATCTGACTGTAATTCATCATGAATTGGAGTTTCTGGTGTGTCAGGAGTTCTCTTGACCTGATGCAAGAACTTTACAGCTTAACTTTTTGACCTCAGGAAATTAAATAGGTTACTGCAATTATAAATCTAGTCTTTCCCAGACTGACAATACTAAAATTTCTGTAATACCCACTATTTATTTCACAATGGAAACTTAAAAATTCTAAATTTTTGTCTTTTTGTCATAGCTCACATGCACAATTGCACTGAAGTGTCTAAGAACATATTGCAAGCTACTTGTTTGTTTGGTTTTATTTTGGAGTTAGTAGAAAATCAGTCAGGCTATTAAATCTTCACCAGTTTTCACTTCATTGGAGTTGTTCTGAGAACTGTAAACAGTACATTCAGAAATTAGCTCCTAGGTGGGAACTTTTGTGTCCTACGTGTGTCACTGCAGAAACATTTTAGATCCGTCCAGGGAGTTATGAAATGAGACTTCAGTGCCGAGTGCTCTTTGTAGTCCCCCAGATAGATCTGAGGTACAGTCCTGACCACACTGTTGTCACATGGCTCTGGAAACACTCATTTACTGCCTCAGAAGAAGGAAGAGTTTTGTTCCTCTTTCTGTGAAGGTTGGTTTGTGTGAAACCTGCTCCATTTTCCTTACAGCATGCTGATAGGATTGCCTGTTGCTTGTCCAAGGATCCTATTTCTTGCAGCTAATCTGAACATGCATCTCAGGTTTCTTTTCAATCTGCTGAAATACGACTGTGATAATTTTATCTTGACAGCCTGTATGGCTCCACTCATATTCAAGCGTCAGTCTGACTGGCTGTGGGTTTCAGGCACATGACCTTGGGAGAGGTACAGACTATTCATGTTGTGAAAGCCTTCTCTATCGGGGCGATGTGCATGTGCCTGTCTGGTATAGCTTCGTAAGGCCATGGCTGGCACAAGAAACTGTCCTTTGGTGTCTCTCACTGGCAGACTGGCCACAGACCAGTTTTACTGGGCTCGTCCAAGTTCAGCTGGCAGCTCTGCCTACTCTCTGCTTCCCTCCTGTTTTTGTTTTACTGCCTGTTTTCAGCTCAGTGAAGAGTAGTTGATAGTGTAGTCTGTGATAAATAAAAGATGTAAACTCCTGACTATATAATAGATTGGTAGCACCACCAATTAGGAAAGTTGCCCAGCAGTTCCCATTATAGTACCTTGTTTTTCAGAGTATATGTGAAACTTTTAATGTTTGAACTGAAATTTTTCTAGCCAGCTGTTTTCCTCAGCCTGAGTATTTTTGGAAGATTCAGCAAAAGTGATTCAGTAAGACTGAGAACAAGGCAGGCATAAAAATAGTTTGGTTTCTTCACTTATAAAGAAAACCTTGAATTATTTTCTTTGGTGTGCTGTAGTGTTCTTGTACTTTGGAGCAAGGATGTAAACTTCAGCAGAGCACATGACCTTTGCATGAGCAGTACTTCTCTTATTTGTCCCTGTGGAAATCTGCCTGCATTTGGCCTATGCAGTAGCCCTCAGGGGAAAATAAATCCAGAGCATCTTATCCATGTTAAGAACCAGCTGCAGATGAAGATCCTTGATGGAACCTGTCTCTCTACAGCTGCTGGAGAGCCTCCAAGTGTGCTAGTGGCACCCAAGTTGTTCCTTGGTCCTTGAGCAGTTCTCAAGATTTCTGCTGTATTTGTCTTCATGTGGCTTTGGGTACACAAGTGTGTACTGAAAAGTCAAATAATGTACCTGTAAATCTTGCACACACCGAGGGCAATGCTGCAGCTTCACAGGCAGCCTGAACTTCGACATCTCCAATCTCTTAAACACTGAGGCTGCCAAAGCAAACATGTAGCATTATTGTTACTGTTCCTCCAAAATAATTCTGCATATAGGGTGACATTGACCTTGTTTTGTTGAGTAAAGGTGACAGAACTCCACTTTCTTTGTAATAGTTACGCTGCTTAGCATTCAAAAAAGCCTTGATTGAGGATCCCAAAGGACGCTGGGCTTTCCAGTCTTTCTCAGCTGAGGTATACATAGCATCTATGCTTCTGCCAGCATTCTGGTAGGATAGGCGGAGAGCAGGAGAGGGACTCTTGTTCCTGGACAGCACTGTCTCAGGGGAAAAAAGTGGCTTACATTTTGAGTTCATTTCCATTTTGGTTTATGAAGCACTGAGTTTCAAAACTTCTGGGTTTTACTGTACTTACAGCCCTTAGCAAAACAGATGTCAGAGAGAAAAAGACAAACAAAAGGAAAATATATATGTGAACATTTTGAAACCTTTGTTATGGCACATTGACCAGTACTGAGTAGAAAATAATCCTGCTGTCATCAGTGTGTTTGATGTTAGAATTACACCTCTGTTCGGCTCTGCATTTTTTGTTGTTGCTGTTCTCTTTTAGCAATCTCCCTTTTCTTCAGAAAGAGCCTTTTGTCTCTTTTGTTCAGTGTGGTCAGATGAATGTTATTTCCTCCTTAGTAAATGCCCCGTGCTTACTGTATTTTATTCACATAAGTAGATTTGCTTGAGATCAATGTGAATGTTGCATTGTGGGGTTAGCAAAGGGTTAATATTTTTTACCAAGCTGCATAATGCTTCTGGATACATTTCTCTGTTGATCCCCCAATCCTCTTACATCTGCCTAAATAAGTTCTTTATGATGGAAAATAACTTTGCAATCTATAATGCTGTGAGACCACTTTCCCCTCAAAAGAGATCATCATTATACAGTCCTTCTTACTTTCAGACTCACTGCTCCTGCTCCAGTGTCCTCTCTGGTAGTAATGGTTTAAGGATAAATAATATGCACACTTTGCAGTAAATAGTGTTTTTTACAAACTCAACTTGTACCTGATTAAAACGCAAACAAAATTCTGGCCAAATGGGAGTGGTAGCAAGAGATGCATAAATCAACAGGTCCTCCCCTCAGTTATCTGTAGTAACAAGACTTTGGGATTTTTTTTTATGGTCTCCTCCATACGATTTTCTGTGTTTGCTTCTTGTGCATTTCATTTCACTGGACCCCGTGTTTCTTGACTGCTTGATGAGAAATGTCCTGGCTAAGACATAAAGAACGTGGAGAGGATATGAGTATATCTCAGTGACTCCACTCTACAAGCAGTTTCCAAAGTTATAAAATAATTCATCAGCTGGACAACTAAGTATGCCATAGTTGAGTGGTTTGTTAAAGACATGGCCTTTTATTAACGTGAGGCAGATTTTCCCACTATGGAGGAATACATATTTGGGAACAAGTAAAAAGAAGACATCATACATCCCAGCAATGTACTCCAGACAAAGGTTGTCTTTCTGATGTCTTCAGGGAAACCATCAATTTCACATACTTTAATTTGTATCTTGACCCACAGGCCTTGGTATAGCAATGTATTAAGGGGTTCAGAAAGCTATGCTGAACTCAGACATTTCAATTTAAATCATACCTGAATAAATGGATTACCACCTGCTTAGACAAAAATATTTCAATTAAGACAGGAGAGTAGCTGGTAAATTCCATGGATAAACATATTTCCCAGGTATTAATGCAGGAAAATTGATAACTTTGTGTTACAAAAAGGAAGGATGCTGAATAGCACAAGCTGATGTGCAGATTTGAGCAACTGTGAGTTTATATTGCTGCTGCAAGTGGTTTCCTGTGTAGAGAAATAACTGCTGTGCAGGCCAGGCTGGGTGCCAGAGTCATCTTCTCGTCTTGTATGGTGCTGAGGTTGCCAGCACTTACCCTAAAACTGACGTAGCTGTTGGCATAAGCTGAGACTTGCAGTGTTCGCTTTGATGTCAGAAATATAATGCAGTATATAGGCAACTCCTTTACAAAGCAGCAGCAGAGATACAAATCTTTGTGTCTGTGACAAGAAGCAGCAGCTGGGTTGCCTGGAGGTCAGAGAGGAGAATGGGAGGGCAGAGCGCAAACAGGATTTTTCTGTTGGGGTCCTGCCACTTCCCCAGTGCTCTGACCAGAGCCTTACCATAGCATTTTGTTGGAGTGAGTCCAGAGGAGTGCCACAAAGTTGGTAAGGGGACTGCAGCCCCTCCCATATGAAGACAGGCTGAGAAATTTGGGACTGCTCAGCCTGGAGAAGATAAGATTGCATGAAGACCTCACAGCACCCTTCCAGTACCTGAAGGGGGCCTGCAGGGAAGCTGGAGAAGAGACTCTTCATCAGGAACTGTAGTGACAGGACAAGAAATAATGGGTACAAGCTGAAGGAGGGGAAATTGAGATTAGCTATACAGAAGAAATTCTTTACTGTGATGATAGTGAAGACTGGAACAGGTTGTCCAGAGAGGTTGTGGATCCCATCCCTGGAAGGTTTTGAAGGCCAGGTTGGATGGGCCTCTAAGCAACCTGGTCTAGCAGAAGGTGTCCCTGCCTTTGGCGGGAGTGGGGGGGGNGGGGGGGGGGGGGGTTGGAACTAGATGATCTTCAATGTCCCTTCCAACCCCCAAACCATTCTATGATTCTATGATTTTGTTTGCAAACATAATTCAGGTTTCTGTGTACAAACAGGTTCAGAGAAAAAGGCTTAAAAGAAAGAAAAAAATAAAGTCCTAGATCCAAAAACGTTTAAAATCTTGGCTGTGCAATTGGAAGCAAAAGTCTGTGACAGTTACTTTCCAATCATGTTAATCAAGTGAGCTTTAAACAACAAAACCATTCAGATGATAAGCTGGGAAGTGGAGTTAGGATGTCAGCTCAAGTAGACTCACTCTGCTGACACTAAACATAACTTTGGAGATGAAACTTTGCCTCTGGCTGTATGATAAAGAAACTAAAACTCCCGCTCTCAGATAAAGTGTGTAGTTCTCAGGATATGTGATACCATGAGATGTGCTGCTCCTCCCAGGAATTTGCACCATATGCAGCAGAACAGAAAATCCAATATAGGCACTGCATGAAGAAATGAGATACAACTCATTCACGAAAAATTCCATTGCATATGTCATCAGTTAATAGGCAGCACAGCATATACCAAAACTGCTTTGAAAAGTACTATGAGGTTTTTCTTGCTACCTAAAAGGTGCTTTCAGTCCTTGTACATTTAGGAACAGAAACTAGTATTTTTAGAGCATCTTTGTTTTCATACTCTCTTAGGATATGACCTACCTTATTACCACCTCTTTTCATTTGATAGCCTCTGTTTGGAATTAAGGATACTAAAATGTAAAATACTGGTTCTTAGAGAAGCTCTTACAACTGAAGTTTACATTTTAGGAGGCAAAAAAGCCTTTATGAGTTCTGTTTATGCATTGCCTTGGCTTGCCAAAGAGTTTTGTTTGTATATATCCCAGAGCATGGCAATTTCTTGGACAGGGGTGGTTTCTGTCTTCATTTCTTGCTCAAGTGTGTGGTCAGTGCTAGAGAAGAATGCCAGAGTTTGTCTTAATTGGGTCCGATTCTGGCTTTCTGAGAGCACCTTAGTGTTCAGGTCATAAAGAAACTAGCACAAAAATAGTGAGTGTAAAGGATATGATCTCTGTCAAAGTAGCTTTAGGTCTGAGCAACCTGTCAGGATTCTCACTTATGGCTATGGAGGATATGTATTTAAGATTCCAAGGAAAGCTGCAGTTCTTTCAGATAAATCAGTTGGTCTGATTACCATTATTATTAATACTTCAGATGGGAAAAGCTGATTTGGAAATGAGCTTTTTTAAGCAATGTGTCATTTTTACATCATTTTGTAAAGAGCTCTGGCATCCAGATTCATATATCTAGCTGAAAAGGTGGAAACCTCAACATACTAAATAACTCACTGAGACACTCTCTTCTAGTAAACACACCAGAGAGATGCCTCTGGCACCAAGACAAACTGGGATGGCACAGCAGGTGTCCATACCACTGAACTCAGTCTCTAGAGCAGAGTGGCCACAAGCAAACAGTCTGTGGGAAATGTCTCTGCACTCTGCAAACTCCCAAACTCTGCCCAGGAGCCCTCTGGAGGAGGGAGGGCTATTTAGGACCAAAACCGTGCCAAGGGATGTGCCAGGCAACAGCTCCAGCTCTCAGAGGCATGTCCTTGCCCAGTTTCACTTACTAATATAGACATATTCTTATCAGAGAGATGCGACCAAATAAAGAAGAAGTGATGGTTTGGTTGCTGTCACTCCCATTGTGTTGCAAGACGTGGTTATGAACCCTGTTGAACGCTGTAATAGGTCATTGAATAACTCTGGGCAACATGCCCCCCTAACAGCTCCCAAGTAAAGTTGGAACAAATCTGCCCTGGGAAAAGCCAGAGCCCAGTTTGACTGCTTTTCTTCTGCTGGGCAGGATCTTGCTGTCAGCAGGGGTTTTTCAAGACACATTATACGTTCACTTTCAAAAGCCATGAAAATATTTGTAGGGAAATCTTGACATTGGATACAAAATGTTTGTCTCTTGGGCCCAGCATTGTACTTTATGTGCTGCAGTAAATGACTGATGCCCTAATTTCTGGTGTCAATTTTTTTCCCAAATTCCTCTATATCTGGCATTCTGTTTTCTCTGTTCACAAAGAAGTATTTTTATTGGTACATTTTATTGGTACCTCAACGCACATAATAACACAGTGATATTACTGTGGTTTAAGTAACAACATGTAGCTCTGTTGCCCCCAAGTCGCAAGATATTACTGATGCATGTGTGCAAATAGCTAAACAATCTGAATGGTAAAAATTTGGATTTGGAAGGAGACTGTTCTAGGGTTTGTCAGCATCCATTCAAATAGATCCAAATTGTGTCAGAATATGCTTGTATGTAGATGTGAGAGAAATCTCAGTCAGGAGTTGAACTGGTTGAGGAGTTCAACAGGAGTTGAACAGAAGGACTGGTAATGCGCAGCTTTCATTCCTTTTCAGAGGAGTTTTCCTGAGTCATGGCTGTGAAGGAAATATTTGTTCATATGCACAATACTAAGCAGACAATTCATTCCACACAGACTGTTAAAATTAAGTGCACAAAAGTTTGTATCTATTTCTAACTGTAATGTGAAAATCTGTTTGCTGGTTGCCCAAATTTTTGTTTTCAAATACCATAATAATGGGCATTATGGGAAAGCATAAATGTATTAGAACTACCCTTCATCCTTGTTTTCACCTGTTTCACTGATGATCACAGGAATGGAGTGCCTCTCATATGAAGACAGACTGAGAGAGTCAGTGTTGTTCAGCCTGCAGAAGACTCCAGGGAGACCTTGGAGCAGCCTTCTGTTACCTAAAGGGGACCTGCAAGAGAGCTGGAGAGAGAGAGACTTTTTACAAGCGCATGTAGGCATAGGACAAGGAGGAATGGTTTTAAACTGAAAGAGGGTAGTTTTAGATTAGATATTAGGAAGAAATTCTTTACTGTAAGGGTGGTGAGACACTGGAACAGGTTTCCCAGAGAGGTTGTGGATGCCCCATCCCTGGAAGTGTTCATGTCAAGGTAGGACAGGGCTGAGAGCAACCAGCTCTAGTGGAAGGTGTTTCTGCCCATGGCCTGGGGGCTTTGAACTACATGATCTTTTAGGCCTTTTCCAACACAAACCATTCTATAGCTCTATGTTACCCACAATATCCAAAGGCTTAAGGAAAAAAAAAACACTGCTGCGTAGGCCGGCTGAAACTGCTGAGCACTCTGCAGTTTAATCGTAACAATAAACATAGTGACATTTTTAGGGAGGTAGATTTATTTCTTTTCTTAGAAATAAATTCTGTGCTGAGTAAGCAGGCTACTTCTGTAGTTTCCTTGGTATAAATCAAAAATTTGATTTGACACATATATGAGATTCATGCTGTGGGGTGAAGTTTCTAGTTTAATTTGCAAATATTTTCATTTTCCTTGGGCACAAGGATCCTTCCGTTCATCCTCCTTCAGTCTGATAATGTGGGAGCTTAGGTTCCATTTCAGTGTTCATAGTTTCATGCTTCTATAGTTAACATTACCATAGTGTCATCAAATGAATTTTTGGATAATGGTTATTTTGCATGTAATTTGCCATCATTGGGGTTTTAAAGTCTCAGGCAAAGCAGAACTGTTGAATCCAGCTCAGGACTTGATCCACAGCCTAATATGGATGTAGAATGTCTCTGGCCTCAGCCTCTCTGAGCATGTTCAGAGCCTGCCAGGATCTCACTTTGGACTGTTTGCATGATGAATTCATCCTAAGCAGTAAACAAAATGTCGTTAATGCTCTAAATAGATTTCCCTGTTTCCTGGGTTCTTTGTGTTCAGCTGTTATTTAACTTCAACAGCACAGTTTTTTTCAAATCAGAAAATTAGTGTTTCAGCTTTTTGTTGCATCTGTGTAGGGACGTATAGCAGAACTGTGGCACTGTGAAGTATCTATTTTGCTTGAAAACTAAACTCTGAAGATCCTTTTAGCTGTTCTTTAATGTTGCTATTGTCCTAGCATTTACAAATACCCTGCTTTTAAAATTTACCCTGAGAATGACTTTGTACATGTCGTACTATCATGCTAGAAAGAACTGAGCGGTTCTTGGGAAGGACATCAGTAGTTCTGGGCCAGCAGCTCTGAGTGGCTCTGTTCGAGCAGGGGGTGGGAGTAGATGGCCTCCAGAGGTCCTTCCCAACCCCAGCCATTCTGTGGGTCTGGGACACAGTTCAGTTGCTGCCTCCATGAGGTTGCTCCTGTTCCTGTAAGAGCAGCCACCTGAGCATGAATGTTAACCACCTTAATTTTCCCATTGTTTATAGCTGCCAAGAAAGTAGATTAAAACTCACAATCTCCCTCTGGTAGTATTGTCTCCCTAGGAAATCTTGGATGTGCAATTCTCTGACCATGGTGTATGGTCATATGGGTCAACTAGTAGTGAGGGATCTGGGCAAAACAGCCCACCTCAGTGGTTTTAAAAAGTAGTATTATCTGTAGTAAAAGTTCTGTGTGTCCTAGAATGTGAATCAGTATGTTCAAATTTCTATAAAAATATAGTCCAAAAAGAAAAAAAAAAAAAGGCATTCCCTCTGGAATGTTATTTCTGGCTCTTGTTTGTTTGTATTAAATGGAAGGTCTAGAGGGAAGAGACTTGTTTCTCCATTTCACAGTGCCCTTGAATAGGAGGGATTCTCTTACGAAGTTTTGTCTCTGACAGCTACAGCTGGTAATCAACTTACCAGGTCTCCCCTCTTGTGCTCCAGTGTATTAAACCTGAGGGACATCAAAGAATTGAACAAGCTGCTGTCTCTTGTCATGGAATTAGTGACCACCAAGCCCTGTTGGTGTCATCTGCATTTCATTTGTAATGGTTTTGGAGTCATTATCCAATGTAGTTAATTGCTATTAAGGATCAAATTCAAGGAGGGGATACACCCAACCACCACTACTCAGAGAGTAAGAGTTCAGACTGGAAAAATTTATTTGCATTGTGATGCTTGAGAAAGAAATTGTGTCGTTTCCACAGGTATCCCAAACAGAAATGTCCAAGTTACTTTTAGAAGATAGGGAACATAGGGGGGTTGTATGAAATTCCTTCTTTAGAAAAGAGTTCATTAACTCTTGAAGACTAAATTATTTGGTACTGCGTTTGGTTTTCAGGTTTCTTTGAATCTTAATGGACCTTGGGTAGATCTAACTAAATCGTAGACTGTTTCTCCAATCATTTAATTCTTTGCTGGTGTACCTTTAGCCGCAGACTAGACACCACTGAACATACAACATCACTAGCAGATAAATACTTTGGAGAGGGACCTAGTTTACTGTGAAGACTGTGAGACACTCCTGAAAATTAGCAGGAAAAAAAAGTATTTTTAAAAAGGCATTAAAATGTGTTTGTTTGTGTAGTCCTTAAAAATGGCAAAGTAGTTGTTGATTTTATCCAGCCATTACTGAATTCTTCTGTAGCACTAGGGGTGCCCATCATGTTGTACGTATTTTTCTTTTGTTCTCACCAGTGGTCTTGTAAGCATTATAGGTATGTGCTTTACTGTGTTCAGGTAATTAACTCTGCTAGTAAAGAAGTGCTTAAATACCCTTCCTAAATGTGATGTTTTTTCTCAGTTTCCTTGAATGAGAAGATATTTTTTAGGTACCCTCATTCACTAAGCAATTGGAAATGCAAATAAATTATGTTCTCATTTTAAACATCAGCTTTAAGGGGTTTTTTCATAGGCTAGGATTTGGGGCTGTAGCACAGACTTGTATATGTTTGAATGGTCTTACAGGATAAATGGACCAGGTCAGTTGAATATTCGGTGTGCAAAGCTAAATTTACCATTCCCTTAAGGAATATGACATCTTTGAAAAGCACAGATAAGGTGTTTTTGTAATTCAGCCTTTTCTCTTGACAGCATACTTTTAAAGGACAAAATAAATAGGCAATTAAGGAAAATAATTTCTGACCGATGTCCAGCCTTGGAAAGCTTCTTACTACCCTGCCTATGAATCAGGAGGGTACCAGGTTTTATCTCCTTGGAGCATACACATGCACCTCCGCCTCTTCATAAATCTGCTGCTCAGTAGGTCAGCTCCCTGGGAGCTGGATCCATCCCCATGGGGCTGTGGGACTGGCAGGACTGCATGGTGGCCTGGCTCTTCCTCTGTCGTGCTCTGGGGTTGGTATGCCATAGCTCTTACCTTGCCTTGACCTTCTCCTCCCTCCCACTGTGCACGGAGATCTTCTAGCTGTGATTTCAGAATGCTTTGGTCCTGGCTGGATCTTGCTCGCTTGGCAGCAGTAAGCCAGGGCAGACCCACAGCTGGCTCCAGCTCTCCTCACCGCCCTGGGCTCTGCAGGCAGGCAGGCAGATGCTCCTCGAATCGATGCAGGCAATCAGGAGACTCCTCTGCAGTATTTCAGCACAAAGAATCCACACTCAGTTGCACTGCCATTCTGGAAAAAGCTTTGTACCACCATTTTGCATACAAATTAGATTTTACTGGTGAGGAAAGACATACCTGGTGTAGGCTAGGGGGCCTGGTGCACAGGGCAGTGTCCAGCTCCAGGCACTAAAATACCCCCTGCCTTTTTGGATGAGGGATGTGTCGGATCGCTTACCAGCTCTCGTGCTGGGTGTGTGTGGAGAGCGGGGTGGGCTTGGTGTGGAGCGATGGGAGCCTTGCCGGAGTTACATGCTGGGGCACTGGCAAAGTGCGTGTCTGAGATGGGGAACTGGATGTACTTTCTGTGTCCAGTAATATAACAAGCACAGCAAGACTTAATTGTCTGACTTGAGAGGGGTCATATTTTCCATAGGTGGCCAATACCCACACCAGTTGTTTTTTGAACTTTCTGTACAAATTGCCAAGGACTGACAGAATATTAATTGAAGCAAAGGATGAGTTGTAGCACAAACCGGTGTAACACTGTTTCAAGTAACTGTTTGAAGGCTTGTTTTAGCATCTTGAAAGGAAGCAGGAATTCACGTGTTTTATTTTTAGCTTGCAAGGGAAGAGTTATTTAATGTTCCTTTATATCTCATCTCTGAAAATGTTCTCACTGAGGCAGGATCTAAAGTCCTGGAGCTGGTTAACCCAAGACTTGCCTGCCTGTGAAAATTTATTTTTACAAAGGGGAATTACTGAAATTTTTTTTCCCCTATAAAATTTTAAGTAGAGCTGAGTCCAAACACCAAAATCAGTAGAGTGTTAAAATACTTTCTGCTGCTGGCAGTGATTTGTGATTCACAGTATATAGTTGAGTGTGCTTTGCTTTTAGGAACTCATAAGCATTTTCAGATTTTTATTGAGGAGTTGCTTTTGTTGCCATTTGCTTTGATTTTTGTTCCCATTAGATTATGAGAGTTCTAATTTTTCTAAAGGAATATTTTTATCTGAGATTTTAATAGTATTGCTGTGACTGGGCCTTAAATCTCTAAGCAGAGATGAGATGAGCTACTCACTTACTGCTTGTGCTGGAAAAATCCTCTCTTGCATTTCCCTCTCCCCTCCTCCCAGGTCTCTGAATGTCAGTACCATGGCTCATGCTTTAGGTTCTTGAAAGTCAATGAAATATTTATGATACTTTTTTTTCCAGCAGCTGGGTAATGAATGAGGTTGCAAGATGTTGCTGGTCAATACTCACCCCTCTTGTCCAGTGCTCTTGGGTCAACAAACATAGATCTTAAGCTCCTTGTGAGACTGCTCTTATTTTCCTTGCTTTTCTTTCCTGTGAGGCAGCAGAACAGTATCAGCAGCAATGAAATGAGGGTTATCATTTCCTTGAATGGGTAAGGCAGTCTGCAAAGCATGTATTAAAAATAAAACAGGAAGTCAGTGATTATCAATTTTTAGCAAACACGTTTCTGCTGATCTTCAGACTGATGCCTAATGGTAACAAAAGGAGAAGCTCTGCATCTGGGCAATGTAATTTGTAGTTATTTGTAGTGTCTTTTCCCTTCATAAAGGCATGGATGGTTTTTATTTTAAGGCCCAAGACCTGTAAGAATAATAACAGAGGCCTAATGTTGTTGCTTGTAAACAGTGTGTGTTGAACAGCATGGCTGTGATAAATAGGTATTGGGTTAAAAAAAAAGGGAGCGTCCTTTTTTTGAGCATTTACAGTTTTCTGAAGTAAAAGGCAGCATATGGCACCCTAGCAAGATAGGAGTCACTCCTTTCAGAGACTCTCCCCCAGTTCAAGGAGTTAGTGATTGCTTCCCACCCTCATGAAGGAGAATTACTGGCATCCCTGTGCTGAGCAGCATGCGTGTGGGTGATGGGAAATCAGGCTTCCTCCAGACCTGGCCACCTGCTTGTGGAGCAGCAATGGCAGTGGGAGGGGAATCCACCTGCCAGCAGGCCGAGAGTCTTGATTGATGTCTGTTCTCACTGCCGGGGAGGAGCCAATGCTCTGCTGCATGGGCAGCTTCTCCTTACTATCTCTTTTCCCCTCGAGAAGAGTCAAAAGTGTTCATTTGGATCCTGCTGCAGAGGGGAGGGAACAACCTGCACACCTGCCAGGAAAGGGAATCCTACACAACTGTTCCTGCTCAGAAGATATTGGGAGCTGCACCAAACATTTCATACGTGGGTGATTAAAATTAGACTCCTGCATCCATATATACGTTCTCATTTTGAAAACACTGCCTGGCTTACTTTTCTCTCCTGCCTTTTATGTATTCCCCTAATGGGAGAATGCTTCCACCTTTCCTATGGCTTTGACAGTGGCCCTTGCACTCACTGAAAGTACATTTATCTTTTCTGTCTGTAATCATACCTGATCACAGGCACAGGAACACAGCCCTGTCTTTCCATTTTCCACTAATACTCCCTTGACAAGTATCTTCTTGAATGGGAAAAAAAAAAAGTGATAATCTCTCCTTTGGAAAAACAGCCGAGTTTTGCAGCGGACTTGGCTTTTTGCCTGTCCTCCTGTGCTGCTTTGGCCTAAGCAAACTGAGACCTTCCTGCAACCCACACTGGCTGATCCAGAGAAGTCCAGGTCTTGCTGGAAAGGCATCCTGAGGAGGAAGGGGAGGAGGTAGGCAGACTGGCACAGCATTCAGCTGTGATGTGCTTGTCTGCAGCCTGTTCTGTTCACAAGCACCAGAATCACCAAAGAATAAAGAAGCAATAGGGCAGCAGGTGCATGGCTCCATGACCTCCAGTTATGAAGGACGGAGACATGGATGGGCTAAAACTGTTGGTGCAGGAGGACTTCATGCAAAATTTCAGCTTTCAGTGTCAGATTGATAAGATAACAGAGATGCTGATCATCATTAGGCAAATCCTGAGAGCTCTGAAGCATTCCAAGACCCCAGTACTTCCAGAAAGAAATCCTTATGTTTCAAAATACTTCTGAGTATTTTTTTATGTTTTCCTCGTAATGGCTTCTGGTAGGAAAATGAAGAGACTTCCTGGAATTAGCGACTGCTAGGAACGCCCTATTAATGCTGCTGTTTTATAAGCAGCCAGATGTCTACATCCTCCTGCTTCACACTGTGTGCCCACTGCCCCGTCTAAGGGCTACCAGTGGGGAGACAGCAGTGGGGACCCACGTTGCCCTGGGGGCTGACTGGTTGGGTCATGTCATCTTCAAAGACAGAATCCTTGCTTGGGTAAGCTACTCTGGGCAAGTAAGCAGCAGAGCCTCCACTGTGCCATGTGTGCTTGGCTGGTGTGGACTTGCCCATCACCCTGGTACTTGCCGGGCTATCCTGGTCCTGGCCCTTGCACATGGACGTACACTCCCATACAGTTCAAAAGCCATCCCTGTACCTTTCCTGGGGAAAAACCTGCTCACACAGAAATGCTGAAATATTGTACCTGTTGGAGCACATGGTAAATCAAGGCTTGAATCCTCCCCACCTGGTCTCAGCTGGGGCCTGGTGAGGGTGCCTGGGATCTCCCTGCACTGGGTTTCCTTTCCCCTGGAACAGCTACAAACTGCTGGGTGCAGGCCAAGGCAGAGACAGAGGAGGCAGCTGATGCACACCCTATTCCTGCCCTAACATGGAGCGAGGACAAGGCTGCAGGGCACACATAGATACAAAAGCTTTTTTTTTAATATCAAAACTAAGAGCAAAGTACCTTGTATAGCAAAGTGAAGTTTATAGCTTTTTCCAGCCTGGAAAAAGGCTTTTCAGAGCAGATCGTGCTGACATTGTCTCCTAACAAGTCTGCAGGCTTTACTGAAGGTAGTTCATCTCAAGCTGTTACTTCATTCCTTCAAATTTTAAATTGTCCTCCCAGGCCCACAAAATTAAACAAAAGCAGTGACTTTAAAACAAAATATCCCAATTAAAAAAAAAACAAGTGAAATTCGTCCATTTTTACAGAGCAGCTTCCAAAAGCCTGCCCATAATTGTAGTTTGAAGAGGACTTGCAATTTATGCATAGGCTCTAAACATCGCTCTCCATCAGTAAGTTTTCTGGTGCCATGTGGAGTACAGAGGTATGACACTGCTAACACTAGAGATAAAAGTATTCATTCTGAACAAGCAAGAGGATAAGGTATGTATAAAATACTTACAGAATTACGCGATGGCTATTACTGTAGTAAAAATGTTGGCAACTGAGCAGAGGGGAGAAGCCAAAATACATTCCCCAGAGAGCAAAAGGGGAGCAGGACTGAGCAGTTACATGTTGTCTCTGGGAACTGAACCATCCTCACGTGTGCAGCCCCTGTGCATGCTGTCTCTTGCCTGGGAAGGCTGTTGCAGCCTGTCCCCCCACAAATGAAGGTGCAAAAGCCCTTACATTAATGAGAGGGAAAGATAGAAATTATCAACAGAGGAAGGAAGTCTTTTGAGAATCACATTTCACTGTTTCAGCTGCTTAAGGAAAAGCTTGTTTATAATAGTATTCTATCAACAGGAGGTGTCTGTGTAGGTGTGTGTATATATGCACAGAATATATGTTTATGAGGAGAAAGAACTTTCACTGTGGTCTGTCAGTCAGCCTTAAGCGCATGGCTTCTATTTTTCCTTAAACCCTGCAACTTCACTAAAAAAAAACAGAAAAAAGAAAAGGTATTAAGAAACTCTCAAGGTAGAGTGCGTGTGAGTGTATGTGTGTGTGTGTGTGAGGGATTATGAGTAACTTATCTTCACATTTAGCTGGAGCCTTGGTATTGTCAAAGCAGCTGAATCACTGCCTGAGAGCTGCCATCTTCACCATAGTGATAATTTGTCAGAGTGCCAACATTGCTGCCTACTGTCTCTGAAGAGCTGACCTTGTAACAACATCAACACTCTTTCTTTGGCTTTTGCTGACATACTCTATGCTCTGGAAACTGTTTTCAAAACAAATATATAATGAAGTGTTGTGCTTGTAAAAGCAATTGTGTTTCTGTCCGTCAGATTATTTTAGGGTGTCTTGCCTGCCAAAGGGTGGAGCAAAGGAACAGACAGGGAGGATGCAACTCCAGATAAAGTGAGGGGCTTTCCATATACAGGAATGATGGGAATCAAAATTAACCATCACAAAATCAGAAGTTAATTGCAAAGTGGCAGCTTATGACTCCTTGTGCTCTTCCATTGTAAACTTTCGTTTCTCAAAGCAAAGACAAGTGAGTAGAGCTCTACAGACAACAGGAGGAAAAGACAAGGGCCAAAAGCAAGGAAACCTTTTGATTTAAAGCTTGCTATATACTGTCTTCTTTCATGCAGGCAGGAAAAATTTGCCATCTAAAATACTGATTGAGACTTTGCATCTAGACATCTGATAAGGAGAAAGGAGGGAGGCTTAGCTTAACTTAGCAAGTGGGGCAAAAGCATTGTCAGTACCTGAAAATAACAATCTTCTTGGCCCTAGGTTTACATTACTCTGTACTGGGTGACCTGGCAAGTTCAGGCATTCCCTAGTTGTGGGGGATTATGTGAGCACTTTGTATTCCCGCTGTTCATGTACGTGTACCAAACTTCACATGCTCTCTGTGTGTTTACTGTGTTTGCCAGGGCACAGCTGCAAAGGAAGCAAAACAAGCCAGACACACGACTCACCCCACACTTGTTATGGCTTTGATTTGTGGGATCAGTGATAGTGAAATGCTGATACTGATTTCTTCTTGCTGTTCTTACTAAACTAAATTAATATAGTGCTCACTGGTGTCCTAAATGACATTTCATGGAAAGATTATGTGATATCAGAGACTGGGTAGTGGATGCATGACAGGCTTTCCTTAAAAACTGCCATGCAATGCACAAAACCCATACATATGGTTAGGTAACAGCAGTTTTAATTTTAGATGTGGATTGGAAAATGCAGTTAGATTAAACCTAGTACTCTGTAGGTTAAGACCAGAATGAAAGATGTGGCTAACCAAAGTTTGGAGGCAACATCTTCATGAGACACCCCAGTTTTCACTCCCCCTCGGAGGTTTTTTTCAGTTGTTGCCAGAAAGGAGAACACTATAATTTATACCAATGTGTTTCCCCTGAAACCTTTTGAAAGTGCAATCCTTTAGATTTGTTGAAGTCAGGTGAATATTTTATATAGCTGAAGTTTCACTTCTGCATGTAGAATTAAAATAGAGGATAAAAATTGTATTGTTTGTCCACTTTTTGACTGGTTTACTTAAAAAACCTCCAATGTAGGGTACTGTGAATTCAGCTTCTTGTGACATTTAGAACTTTGAGATTACGTGGGGCTTGGTTCACATACATCAATTATTACTCTGTCTTTACATGTGTGTGTATATATATATATATATATATATATATATTTATATTCAATATGTTTGTATATATATGGCCAGCAAAACTGCAGAAAAATGTATTTGAGTGAAACAGCAAGCAAATTATATTTGACTTTGCGTTGTTTTCCAGCTTGCTTGTTTTTGCAATTTAGTGCTGGATTTTAACCTGCAAGTTTCTGCTTGGGCTACATTTCCTTTTCACATTTCTCCCTGTGTAGCACTTGAATCAGTAAGCCAAACAAACAAACAAACAAACAAACAGGAAAAGACTGAAAGCAAGATTTTCAAAAATGTGGAAATAACTTGCTGTAGGATTTCTTTTCAAACCTGTTGGCCCTTTTAAAAGCAGAGGGCTAGTCTGGTACTCTTGGACATTGGAGTGATACAGCATCTCAAATTGCAAAGAGTGAGTGCTGTAAGGTGCTGGGCCTGTTGTGTGTTGTCTAGGTGGGATGAACAAGTTTAGCTTTGAAAGGAGCATTTGTGCCTGAAAAAAAAAGAGGTTTTGTTGCCTTAACCCAAGGCATAACTAGGGATGGAAATCTGAATGCTCTCTGAGCTGTGGTGGACAGGCAGTGACTAAATCTTTTTAAACATGGCCACCCATACGTGTTCAGATTTGGGAAGGCTTAGTAGCTTGTTGGGTGGGCCATGTCTAAAATGTTTGCCTGAACCAAGCTTATAACAGAAATTTGATGCAAATGAGCCTCCTGAGATACTCCTGAAAGCTCAGTTGTCTGTTCAATGGAAACATGCATTTTTTCTGACAGTGAGAAAATTCAGTCTTTTAGTGCCTGAAATTAGCTCACAAGACACGAGTTGAACTTGATATTAAAACCAGATATAGGTTTTGGAGCACTATTTTGGACCTAAATGTCAATCCCCTGTACAGTACAAGCCTGCTTCTTATGGGTTTAGCTTCTTCTGGATGAAAGGCAAGGACTTTCAGAATGACTTTCCAGGGTACTATGCGCTCTTACTGGCAGTGCATTATTTTAGCTAATGGATTTATTAGCTTATGCTATTTTTTTCTTGCTTGTGTGAGTGGGATCACACAGCAGAGACCCTCCCAGCATGCCGCCCTTAATAATAGGTAAGGAAGATTTTTCTATCAAAGGACAAATGAGAAATTGCTCCTTGCGAGAAAGCTAATTTGAGACTATATGAGGCAGACCTGCTAGGATTTCTACCAAATAGTGCCTAAAAATGCAAATTGTTTTTAAAAATGAATATTGCTTGAGTGTTTGCCTCTGCAACCAAGGGAGCCAAGCATTAGCTGCTCACTGAGCAGAGTATCAAACTGGACCATAGAAGGAGAAAATACAATGGAAAATAGACCCGTAGGCCAAGCCAGATTTTTTCCTGGTTTTGTGCATAAAAAGGTCTTGTTACAGCCATATCCTTTAAGCCCTGTGGAGTCAAGATGCATTGCCAAGAAAGGCTTTTGAATCTCTGATCGCATGCTGCCTCCTCCACCAGCCTGTATTTTTCTAAAAATAATCCTGATTTCATACCTTAGCTGATGGACCTTCTAGCAGGCACAATAGACACAGCCTCCCTGGAAAACACTCAGTAATATGCAAAAGCATTGGATCCGTTCTTTGAGAGAGGTTGTACACAGCTTTTGAGGAGGCATCCTTTGTATTATGAGCTGTGCTAAAATGTAGTAAGCTTATCCCAAGACCTTTCTGCTTCCCTGGAACAAAGAAGTTGCTGCTGAATACCAGGTGTCTTATTCAGCAGAAGAGCAAGAATTCCTTTTTTTCTTTAAAACAAACAAAACAAGAAGTCATTTGGCAGGTAGGAAAGAAAGAATTTGTTTTACTATCCGTGGGGAGATTTGTCAGGCAGCACAGCCTTAAACGTCTGCTCGGGGTGTGTGACAGTCACTAACAGTCAAGGGAGCGTCCTGAGACAGGTGTCATATTCTCCATTTGATAAGCAGGAAGAAAAGCTGCCCTGCATTTGGCAGCACAGCTTCTGTGGGCTCTGGGTCCGTGTTTGCTGCACTGTCAGTGGTAGATCCCTTCTCCCACACACACTGCTCAGCCCTCTTCGTGCCACTCACTATCCTCACAGCTGTGTCAGCTCCTTTATCCATTTGGCTCTGGGAAGCTTCTATGCCAGATCTGCTGCTGGAGCAGCAGTAATGTACAGCTGTGCATATTGTGGATGTAAGAGCTTGCAGGCAGCCCTGAGGTGTCATACATGTATTCATCAGGGTGTCAGAGGTAGGGGAAATATGCTGATGGTCATTCAAAATATTTTCCCAGCGCAGAGATGATTGTGGCTTGGGTGACTCCCTGAGCCAGAGGTGAGGTCTCCACATTTAACAGCATTAGAATATGATGACGTGGTGGTGTGAATGTCCCCAGCCTTCATTCCCTGGGCCAGGCTTCACTGTCTCTGTTCTCAGAGGTGCTTTTCCTCTCCATTTTTTCTCCACAGCAAAATACAAAGGAACTGGTGGAGTTTGATACATACCTTGTAGTCAGTCATGCTTCACCCAGGACTGCCTAGGCCCAACTGAGCAAAGCTGGACCTTAAAATTCACTGTGGATATATCTATCCATAAGGTTTCCCAGGCTATAGCCACATGGCACCAGAGCAGGTTGCAGCCATGCAAACATTGATGTAGGAGGGAGCACCTCCATGTGGTGGATTGACACTGGATTGACTCCAGGTGCCCACCAAAGCTTCTCTATTCCCTCCTTAGCTGGGCAGGGAAAAGAAAGTACAACAAAAGGCTTATGGATCAAGATAACAATGGAGGGAGATCGCTCAGCAGTTACTGTCACAGGACACGGACTCGACTTGGAGAAGCTAGTTACATTCATTATCTGGTCAAAATCAAAGGAGGATAATGAGAAATAAAACCAAATCTTAAAAACACCTTCCCTCTACCTCTCCCTTTTCCCCAGGTTTAACTTCTCTTCCAATTTTTTTCTTATTTTCTTCCCCCAGTAGCACAGGGAGGACAGGGAATGGGGGCAGTAATCAATTCATCACACATTGTCAGTGCTGATTCTTCCTTCTCAGGGGGAGGATTTCTCATACTCTTCTGCTCCAGTGTGGGGTCCCTCCCATGGGAGATAGTTCTCCGTTAACTTCTCCAACATGTGTCCTTCCTCGCTGCAATTCTTCTCTTCAGCTCCTTTTTCCATGGGGCTACAGGTCCTACCAGGAACCTGCTCTAGCGTGGGCTTCCCTTAGGGTCACATTCTCCTTTGAGCATCCACCTGCTCCATTGTGGGATCCTCTGCAGCACAGGCTGCATGTTGATATCTGCTCCACCATGGGCCTCAGTGGGCTTCAGAGTAATCTCTTCTCTGACACCAGAGCACCTCTTTCCGCTCCTTCTTCAATGACCCAGGGGTCTACAGAGCTGTTTTTCTCATATAGTCTCATTCCTTTCTCCCTCTGTAATTGTTGTTGGTACTACTACCATTGCTGGTGGGCTCAGACTTGCCCAGCAGCAGGTGTGTCCTGGAGCTGGATGGCATCCACTGGACATGGGGGAAAAGCTTCTAGCAACTTCTCACAGAAGCCTACCCTCTGCCAAAACCTGTCCACACAAACACAATACACAGTATCATGGAGAGCTGTCCTCTGCCATTTTGAGTGATCAAGAAATGATTAACAGAGAAGCCTCCAACAGTTTCTATTACCCAGGAGCATGTACTGGATCAAGAGTAACAAGCAAAAAGCCACAGCTATAGTGCACCAAAAAAGGGAAGCACCATTGATGGCATCCTTGTGCAGTTGTTGGCCAGCATCTCCCTGACTGCTGTTTGACAGTACAGCACATCAGGCTTTTGGCTCCTAGAACCAGCTTTGGGGTATGTAACACCTAGCTCTGGGAGTGGAGGTGTCAGAACACTGATCCCTGGTTTGCAGGCTCAGAGTCGCTCAATAAGCACTCACAGGGTGACCTCCTGTGCATGGTGTCAAGCCAGCATAAGCTGTGCCTTGTATGCTGAGGCAGGTTTGACACCAATGTGCTTGTGTGACAGTCTCAGATGCAGGTCAGGTTTGTGCTGCTAGAGTGACCTGTGAGTCACAGACTGCTTCAGTGGCCATGGCATTCCAGCATCAGCTCGGGCGTGGAGGGATTGGGTTGGGCCCTTTGTGTACACTCAGCAGGAGGATCAAGTGGGCTTTGGGGGGAAAAAATGCCAAGTGAAAGGCTTTCCCTTCTTCTTGTCCTGGGTATTATCACCAGCACAGAAATGTGTGACCTTCATTTAAAGATTTTTTTTTTCTCTGATATAAGTATCCTAATCTTCAGCATTATGCCTAATTCACTGTGTCTCAGTGTTGTCCTGATGGTACACAGTTTCACAGTGTATAAGCAGTTCATTTCTCACTCTCCATCCCACATTGTAAGGCATTTCCCTATAAATGTTAATTGCCCAGTGTAATAAGCATAGACATTTTAACTCTGAATTACTTCATCTTCAGAAAACACTCTGGAAGTTAGCAGCCATTTGGCTCAGTTGTGCTGGACCAGAAACATCCACAGCGAAATTGGTACAACCACCATGTTTATACTGCTGGGGAATAAGGAGCTGGATCCACTTGCCTCGGGGTGTGCATTGGCACAGTAGGTCCTGCAGCCAAGTGCCCTTTTGCTTTCACTCTGTGGCCAGAGTTCAGTGTAATTTTAAGGCCTTAGTGGCAATATCAAGAACATAATAATACGTCTCTGAACAGTATCTGGAACTCTGGGGGTTGGGGCAGGGGGAAACCTGGTCTATAAAAACATTGGGAGTACTATTTTGCCCTACATTTGAGGTACTGAAGTGTTCAGTAGTTAGTGAAACATACAGCATTCACAAGCAAATAAAACTATTGAGAGTAAACAAAGATTTTCCCAAGGGCATTTGCAGCTGCTCAGTTTAGAAATTTAATCTGAAGATCTCTTCTCGGTGAAATGGGCTTTCGATTCATGTCTTACCATTTTGCTTCTGAGGTGATTGGACTGGAAATTGTGGTAAGATACTGGAAATTCCTACAAAATCCTGTACCATTTAGAGGTCCTATACAACAAGAGGTCTACAAAAGCCTGTACTGTTTAGAAGGTCTATACAATGTCAGAGCTGGGTTTATTACTCTAGCAAATAAATTTTTCAGCTGTCAAAATACATTGGATTTGGTCTTAGTGCATACCTGGGTAAATTCCTTGAGGAATCCTTGCCTTCCTGAGAAGATGGTGCCTTTCATGTCATTTGGGTGAGGATTAAGCACTATTAGGCAGAAGGATGAAAACTGGTGCAGTTGCTTTAGTGAGGCAGTGGGATGTTTAGACTTTTGGCTCACTTGATTTATCGCTCTATTATTAGACTGTGCCCTGACACTGATATGTGAGAGACAGGGAGAGCTATACATTTCTGCTGATTTCTATTAACAGCCTTCCGAATAACAGCCTGTGTTAGCAGCTGCTTTATCCTTTTCATGTTCAGGGAAGAAATGTCTGAAAGCTTTTATACTGTCCAAGTGAGTTAGGGAGAGAAGGAAGGAGCCCTCATCTCCAGCTTAGCCTTTATGTGCAGTCCATTCATTTTTTCCCAAACAGCAGTGAAATCCAAGGCATGTTGCAATACTTGGTGCTATTTTCTTATCTCCTTATTTATGCAACAGTTTAGAGAGAGGCTAACAGGTATTTAACTAATGAACTATTAAGGGCTGAGTGTTCAGGACATCTGGTGTATCACGTGAGTGATGTGTGCAGATCAACTGATCAATCAGTTTCCCTCATGCTCTTCACAGCTAATCTTTATGTTGGTCCTGGTGGAGAGTGATGTCTTCGGTTAAGAAGGAATGGTATTTTACACTGTGCAGCTACACTGCAAGGAGACTGTGTGTGTTACGTGAGATGATCTGACTGTCCTTTTTTGTGTTTGCGTGGAGTGAGAAATGTGAAGTACCCAGGCCGCTAGGAGCTGACAGTGCCGATGTTGTTACAAGACACAAGGAACATAGGAACTAAAAATCCTGAGAAAATCTCCATTAAGACCTGAACTGACTCCAGGCTGGGTTTAGTGAGCAGCTCCAGAAACTACTGATGGGTTCATATGAGCATGAATTAATGATTGTTAATCATAGTTATGATTCATAGGTGAGGGATGTGTGGCTTGCAAGAAAGTTTCCTTTATAGCTGCTTACACTTTCCCCTCTCTGTTTTCACCATCATCTGCCTCTGCTGTGTCCCTTCTGTCCTGCTCTGGTCCTGTCTCTTATCATGTCTTTACCTGTTACTCAGCCCATTTCTTCCCTCTTCCTCCCCAATGTCTTCTGGTGTCCCAGGCCACTCTCCTACCCAGGAACTCCCCTTTCTCCCAGCTGTCTCTGTCTGGTCTGGCTTGCTTGCTCTCCTCTCTTGGTGTGACAACACTGACCCAGGGCTCAGAGGGACAAGGTAGTCCTTGTCTTCATGTCAGGCTGGTGCTGAGCCTGTTGGGTTATTGTCCAGACAGTGCTAGAGGGAATGGTCCATTGGCAAAAGTCTCGTTTGGATATTTCTAAGCTCCTTGTCTATGTGATCTTATTATCACACCAGGCTCATAAATGTCTATGTCCCCAGAAAAAATGCTGTGAGATAAGATGTGCTATTAATCCTGTTTTATAGACAAGGGAATGGAATCAGAACAAACAGGGAATTAAGCCAGAGTCCTCCTGAATTAAAAATCAGGAGCATAATGCAATCTTTATGAATATGCTCTTTGTTTCAATTTGTTTTTTAAGTATGATTGCAAAAGAATGTGGTTATGTGGGACATGGAAAAGGCTGAGGTACTCAGCTACTTTTTTGCTTCAGTGTTTACCAGCAAGACCTCCCACCATACCCCCCAAGTCACAAAAGGTAAAGGCAGGGACTGGGAGAATGAAGAACCACTCACTGTAGAAAAAAATCAGGTTTTAGACCATCAAAGAAACCTGAAAGTGCAGAATTCCGTGTGACCGAGTGAGATGCATCTGTGAGTCCTGAGGGAACTGGCAAATGACATGCATAAGCCCCTATCCATCGTAATTGAGAGATTGTGACAGTCTGGTGAAGTTCCCACTGACTGGAAAAAAGGACACATAACCCCCTTTTTTAAAAAGGGAAAACAGGATGGATTTGATGGATGGACCGCTCAGTGGATAAATTGGCTGGATGGTCATACTCGAAGAGTTGCAGTCAGTGGCTTGATGTTCAAGTGGAGAGCCCTGACTTGTGGCATTCAGGGGTTGGTATTGGGACTGGCACTGCTGAACATCTTTGTGGGTGACATGGACAATGGGATCAAGTGCATCCTCACCAAGTTCGCTGAAGACAAATTTGTGTGGTGCAGTCAACATGCTTGAGGATTGGGCCTGTGCATGCCTTATGAAGCTCAACAAGCCCAAGTGCAAGGTCCTGCACCTGGGCTGGGGCAATCCCAAATACAAATATGGGCTGGGTGGAGAATGGATTGAGAGCAGCCCAGAGGGGAAGGACTTGGGGTTGCTGGTGGATGAGAGGCTGGACATGACCCAGCAATGTGCTATTGCAATCCAGAAAGCCAAACGTGTCCTGCGCAGCATCAAAAAATGCATGTCCAGCAGGGCAAGGGAGAGGATTCTGCCCCTGTACTCCTCCCTCCTGAGACCCCACCTGGAGTGCTGTGTCTAGCCCAGGGGTCCCCAAACACAGGAAGAACATGGACCTATTCAGGCGAGTCCAGGGGAGGCCACGACGATGTATTAGAGAGCTGAAGCACCTTTCCAGTGAACACAAGCCAAGAGAGTTGAGGCTATTCAGCTTTGAGAAGGCTCCAGGGAGTCCTTATTGCACCCTTTCCACACCTGAAGGCATTCTACAAGGAAGCTGGAGAGAGACTTTTAAGAAGGGCTGATAGTGAAAGGACAAGGGGCAATGGCTTTAAACTGACATTAGGTTGGATGTAAGGAAAAAATTTTTTAGTATAAGGGTGTTGAGGCACTGGAACAGGTTACCTAGAGATGTTGTGGGTGCCCCATCTGTGGAAGTGTTCAAGGCCAGGTTGAATGGGGCTTTAAGCATCATGGTCTAGTGAAAGGTGTCCCTGCCCATGGCAGGGGGTTGGAACTACATGATCTTTAAGGTCAAAAGGAAAGGACGAATCTACATTGAGAAAAGTCCCAACCAACTTGGTTTTTCACAATACCTCGTAAGAAAAGGTTTCATATTTCACATGCAAGTTTTGAACTCTTGGAGCAATGCTTGCTGCAGTATCTGAGCAGATAAGCTGATTTTAATTATCTTTCGTTTGATTGCTATTTGTTTTCAGCAGTGTCATTAGAAAAAAGAAAAGAAAAGGAAAGGAAAAAATCGAAACCCAGCACTTATTTAAAGGTACCAGTACTGGATTTAGCTGTAGCAAAAGTTAAGTGAAGTTAATCACTGCTGGGGAGAGTGGAAGTTTAAACTGACCTCACAGGAGAATAAATCAGGAACTGAACAAAGATTTTGAGATGCCCTCAAGGGAGGAAGAGGTTGCAGTCCTGAGCTGCAAATAGTGCCAGGTGTGGGCTGACTACACAAAGGAGAGAGTCCTGATTGCCCTTCAGCTGATTCATTCTCCTTCCTGCCAACTGTACTAAGCAAGAAAAATGGACCAAACAGAAGAACTCCTAGGCAAGTTTCCCATTTGGAAAATCAGATCTACGTGGGCTTTCTCATGTACTGTGTGTGAGCCATTTGCTCCCTGCAGACAAGGTGAAGTACCCAGGTGCCTGGCATATTCTCAGAAACTGGTCCTTCGCATCATCAGTGTGGTGAGAATCAGGATGCTGGAAACAAGTCCTAGGTATACCTCCCCACTCCTTCCTCCAGGCACAAGAGAATCTGAGCCCAAGATCCCCTATTAGGCCAGCACAAATAAAGAATGGCAGCAGAAGTGTAAAGTTACCTCCACACTCAGCTACTAGTTTTAAGTATTTATTGCATATATTTGCGTACAAGTGATTTCTAACTTGAGTGTCCTTTTGCCATTTTTTTTCTAAAACCAATTTCCTGTTGTAAATGAACAATAATATACCCAGCTATGAATGATGTTGCTTTTACTGTATTCCTTAGGACTTTACAGCTTGCCTTGCATCCCTTGCTGGAACAATTCTTAAAAGATAATGTTCTCAGTGATACCAAAATATAAATTATAATTTGCTGTAATTTCAAAGCCACATTTCACTTTAAGTATTTTTGCAAAGTGTCTGGTATGTAAAATAGTTTCCACATGGAGAGCAACCCTGTTGCTACTGAACTGGAGAGAAACAACAGTTTTGGTGTCAGGTGGGGGCAAGTTCAAGAGCAGAATTTCAAATGAAAAAGTAAAAACAGAGAAATCCACAGTTTTCCCTGAACATCAGTAGCTGTGATTTTTAAGTAAATGGTTGAAGATGGTATTTTCAAGGTAAATGTAGACGGTGCTCACAGACAAATCCTTTGAAAACTAATTTTAGATTACACTTTCTTTGAAAAGCTTGTCAGAGTTAGTCATAATAAGAACCTACTGAAGGCAAAGCAAACAGGTCTGATGGACTAATGCTACTGGAGGGCAGTCAGGATGTGTGTAGGATCAGGCTGCTTAAACTGTGGAGTATATTTGTCTCTTCTTCTGCAGTATAATGAGATAAATATATTGCTCTGTTTGGTTTGCATTTTGGGCCTTGATTCTCCCACTCCAGAAGGCTTTCATTTTCAAATGCAGGAGTCCATATCCATTACACTATGCATTTTTTAACCTCTGTTGAATGACCTGTCACACTCACGTTGGCTGTGGTTGCTCTATGATCTTTCAGCATGATCCTTCTATGGTCTTTCAGACATTTCAGCAGTTTCTGTAATGGCTGCTGCCCTGGCTACCCAGGCCAGATGTCCAGGACATGCAAGCACTTTATTTGCATTCTTCCTTCCAGGTGCTGACTGGCTCGGTACTAGTTAATTAAAACTGGTTTAATCATCTGCAGCTGTATTCAACTTGATTACTTCACATGCAAATTGCTAGCTATCTTCCCCCAGCACTTAGATGTAGATATGTTAGTAAGATATGTAAAGATAGATAAGGATAACATCAAGATTATCTGTATTTACGCAAGTGCTTCATTGGGAGGTCCACAGTGTAATGCAGCAGTCATTCCCATGTGCTTGTATCCCAGGAGGGCAGTCACCTTTGTTTCCTGGGCCAGAGTGCACTTAATTCTTCAGGTCATAGAGGGTTTTCTCCTGCAGTACTTGATGTAGAGAATTGTCCCCTGAAAATGGACACCTGTTAGTCACCTGAAAGGCTCTGCTCTTTCTGCTTGCAGGTCACAATATAACAGGATTCTTGTGTATCATGAACATCCTCTCCTCCTTATATAAACATCCATGACACAGGTTTCCTTTTGTCCAAAATTGCTGAAGAGTGCTTTAGAAAGGAGAACAAGTTGCAGCAGGATGCTCACAGACATTATTTTTAATATGTTCAAAGCTGGCCAAGGAGAAATGGTTCCCACAAAGCTCAGGATAAGTACAGGATCTAGAGGGTCTTTTAGGGGGCACTTTAGAGCTTTCATCACAGGTGAATAGTAGCTGAGAAAAATCCTTCCTGTCATATAAATGTTTGGTTGATTTACATCTGGAAGAAAGGCAAGAGCAGGGCTTCTTGCATGAGCCTGGGAGAAATGACACTATCCCTTGTACATCCATGTACTGGGAAGACAGAAGTCAAGGTGCAGGCATGGCACTAGCCTGGAGACTAGAAATTCCTGTCTTCAGAAAGGGCTGGATCTGGAAGGGAATATCTCTGCATGTCCTCAAGTTCCCATCCACAGTCAGGGACGTCCAGTGTCTCAAGTGTGAGGAACTGAGTACTGGGATCCTGACCTCTCTTCCCACATACCAGCTACACATGAAATAAAAGATGATTTTGCAGAGCAGAGGCAGAAGGAGAGAAGTTTAATCAAGTTTAATGGTGCATTCACACTGGCATGCATCTTTTTAGTAGAACTGGAGTGGGAAATTTGAGGCTGCAGGTGAAGTGAGACATGATTAGGTACATCTCATTGACCAGGCGATTGACGGTCAGTGAAAGAAGATAGTAGTACACAGTGGTAAGTTTTAGGACAGCTGTAGGTGAAATGTGTCATGGCACTGGGATATCTGGCTTTCAAAGTCTCTCTGCTGGTCTTTCATATGCAATCAAATAAAAACCCTCCCTATTTTATAGTTTTTGTCCTCTTTCATCTCTTGTGCTATGGATGGCAGTCCTGTATACTCTTCTTAGTGCAAAATTTGAAGACTTTGGGATCATGCTTCTGTTTGAATGCTGAGGTTTACTGTGGTCAAGGGATCAGATGAAAGGGCAAGGGGGATTGGTCAGTTATCTTCTGTACCTTATCGATAAAGGAAATAGAATGTTGCCAAAAAAAAGATGATAAACTGAGAATACTTTCCAACTTTTCAGCTGATACCAAAACCTGAGCTTAAATTAACAGCAGTGAAATTGCTAAAATATATTTGACCACATCCTTTAAAATGTAATTAAGAAATGTCCTTGTTAAGTGAAAATTATTTAAAACTACTGTTTCACTTAATATGAATGTAGTTTGGGTTTATACTGCATTCTTAAATGATTAGGAATCCAATCCTGAGAGTAATTTTTCCAGTCTGAACCTCCAGGCCATTTCAGTGTGGTGTTTTAAGAATTGTGTAGGTCTCCTCAGGAAGGCATGGACTGTTTTGCCTCTTTTTTAATCAACATCATTTCTTCACTTTCCCACACTGGCCTCTCTAGAGCAAAAGGCTGCTTATCTACTCAAATGGAATGGGAACTTCTCTTCTTGTGGAAAAGCACTGGGAGAAGATTTTCATTTGAATATAAGTGGGAAATGAATCCAGCCTGCCAGAGCTGCAAACCAAATGTATTAACTCTTCACAGACTTTTCTGCCAGAATGCTTTATGCCAAAACTCTGTATGGAATGTTTTTAAGGGAAATTAGTTGGATAAATGTCAGGAGAAGGCAAACCAGACAGCTGGCTTCAGCAGTACTTGTGCTACCCACAGCCTTGACTCTATCCAACAATCCCAGAACCCCAGCTCAGGGGTGATGCCTCTCCTGGGTACTTTAGTTCCTACCCTCTCTCACTGTCTTGTACCTCTGTTTTCAAGCTGCCCTTGTCTGTGGTTGACAGTCTTTCACACACTGTTAAGGGAACAGCTGCCTGCAGCTGCTCCCAGCCCTTCTGGGGACACCCCTTCCCTGCAGAGCCATGCACAGGGAAAAAGAGGGTAGATACAGGAAAGGGTCTTCCAGGTGAGCTCACCAGATATTGGTTGAAAACACTTGCCCATTTGAGATTTGGGAACATGATTGTTACAGTAATTCTGAAGTTTGTTTTCGGCTTCATGTGTGAAGATTGCAACAAACTGGTTGCAACTGAAGCCAGAACCCTGTTCAGCCCTCTGAGTTGATGGCAGGCGTCCAACTTGACTAATTTTAGCCAGGATGCTCTTCCATTTCCTGCTCAGCATTTCACACCTCAGTGAGTCAAAGTGAAAGTAGGTGTGAATATTATGAACAAGATCCCAGCTTGCACTTGGAGCTCTTTGGACATTGGCACGTGTATTGTGTGGCCGGATGAAAGCAGTGAGATGGCCCATTGCAGTGCCCTCAGCAGGACACTGGAGAGTGTTTCATGTACTTCACAATGGCAGAGTTCACTGAAACATGATTGTCAGTTTATTTCATTCCATTCTGTCTTCTTGCACCTTTCCTTTTGTTCCCTGTATAACTATGTACTTCAGAATACTCCCAGCAGGAAAGTCTGGTTTGCCTTGGTAGAAGTCATATAGGATCCAGCACTGTGGTTTACCTACTGTTTGTAATCAAATTTTCCTCAAAGATTTCTCTAGAAAGGCTTTTACAGTCATCACAGTTCTCTTCCTTATGCTTCCATGCTAATAGCAGACACAGTTATACTTACAAATTATTGTAATTTTTGATGGTGCCCTATTTAGTTCACACCACTTCTTTCTGTGTAGTAGTAGATTTCCTGAATCTGTCCATTTTTGCTTTTTGCTAAATTAAAAAGAAGACACATTAACATGCTATCAAAGAGAGTCAGGGAGAGGGAAAACACTACATCCCAGTGCATGAATTTAAAAAAAAAATGCAGATAGGCCCATAAATGAAAATCAAGAGTTGTTTTTATTTCAAATAGTTGCATCTCTGTCAATGCAAGATTTATTGGTTTCCTAGTCCTCCCAAGGCTTAGGAATGTGCTTAGTTGGATTCATTGAATTCAAAAGCAGTTTCGTCCACACAGAAGAGCAGGGGTGCAGGAGCCAGCTAAGTTTCAGCAGATCCTGTGAGCCTCACTTGTGTTCACACCACCGGCTTTGGCTGCATGGGAGCACGGTGACCTCCAGAAGTGAGTCTGTTCAGAAATACTGGCTTTGTTAGATGTAACACAGGGCAGTTTACATCTGATTTGCCTGCTTGAAGTCAGCCAGGTGATGGAGGTGTATTCAGCAAAATGCAATGGATAAAATGGCAGAGTAGATTTTGGCTTGTACACACAGCCTTGTCTGTGCTTGGTTTTGTCTGTGGTGCAGGTGGAGACTGCCTGGGGCCAGCACAAACAGCACGGTGGTGGACCAGGTAAGGCAAGGTTCAGTCTGTGTTTCTCTAAAGTCTGTGCATGAATGTGAATTTGGATCCTCTCCAGAATTCTGGGGCTCTTCTCGCTTGCAGGGAAACGTTCGCTCAGTTAAGAGCAGCGAGGAGATGGAAGTATCTCAGATATGTTGCTGCCTCCTGCTGATCTCCCAGACTTATTTAGGCAAGTTGCTAAAAAGGACAAAAGGTGGCTATTGGCAAAGCACTATAAATAAAAGCATTTGGGATAAGATAATAAAACAGCATGTAAAATTGCAACAAAATTCTGCTTTTTACCTCCCTTCAAAAATGTAGATGGGCTATGAAGTGTAATCAAATATTAAAGTCAGATTTAAAAATATTTTTAGCATAATGCACTTCCCTTAATCTCTTGTCCATGTTACTTTTATTCTGTTACAGCTCTCCTCTGCTTTTATATTAAAAAGCCACACAAACAGAAGTACAAAGCACTGTTCAAACTATAAAGCAAACGAAAGGAAATAAAAATATATTTATTTATAGAATTGTTTTATTTGAAGTAATTTTACGTACTGTGTAATAGCATATTTGAAAGTTGAAGACATGATTATTACTTTTTTTTAAAAAGCTGATTGTATCTTTTAAGGACTGTTCTCGTTAAATACTATGGTTCTTTTTAGTGAGAAGCCTTGTCAAACAAAATTGTGTTCGGGTTTCTGTTGCTTGAGGGCAAAGCAACTTCCATAGCATTGAGGGAGGCATGCTGTTGCAGCCCCATAGCAGAATGCTTATGCTGCCTGGCAGCACGGGAACACAACAGCCAGCTTGAGAGGACATGTATGAAAGCAGATAGATAGGAATTTGTTCTCGTTGCCATGGTGTTGGACACTATTTACTTCACCTGTCAGCTGAGCGGTTCTTCCCCTGTCTTCTGGAAACCTGAAGCCCTAACCTGTAGCTAGGTTCAGCCTCAGAGAGGTAGTCAGGTCTCAGTAGCATAACAAGAAATGTATGAACATTTTTTTTTTTTTCTTTGAAATAAGGTTTCTGGCATTTGTGGCTGAGGAGGAAAGGTCCAAATGGTGAAGTATGCGTTACCTGTTCAGTGGTGTCTCAGGTAGCCTAAACCCCACTTAAGCACACGGTCAACTGGCCCCTGGGTCTTTCAGCCCTGGGTTAGCAGGAGCCCTACAGAGATGGGTGCTGCTCCCTGCTTCGTCCTGACAGCCTCCAGGGAGGGTGGTGCCAACTGCTGCTTCTTCTGTCCCCAAAGCCTGGGAGAGGCAGGGGAGAGCAGGGGTGATTTGGGAGTCTCATTTAGCTGGTGGCCTCTTTGCTCCAGTCCCACTCTACCTGACTGGATGAGCACTGCACATCAGTTTCCCTTATAGTATGTGCCAAGCTGTAAATATAAAATGCCAGGTTATGGTTATAAAAGCAGTCTGTCGGATATATATGGCACATTTCCCTTGATACCCTTAAACAAGGTAAAACAAAACAGACTAGACATGCATATATCCATTATAGCATTTCAACTACTAATGTCATGGTGCTATCTTCAGTGACTTAGGTTTTATCATGGTGCTATAACTGCCAGTGAACTAATGTACTTAAAAGGTTGTTGGCGTATTGTAATTTTGAAAATAAAATATCTTTGTCTCCATCTGGCTGAGTGGTTAAATCACACTACAGTGGCCCTACTTGATAATTTTTTCATGAAAGCCTCAAATCCTAGGGTTAATTAAAGCATGGAATAAGTATCTAGGGAGGCATACATAAATGCTAACAGGATTCCTACCACATATCTACAGAGGCAAACATCACCATGTATAGTTTATGCTAAGCTGAGAAAAGGAAATCCTTAGATCTCTTACAAGGCAGAATTTTTATATTTTGTGACAGATGTAGGCAAAAAAAAAACCCTTGATAACAAAACCACACAAAATTTGATAAAGACAGTATGTAAATATATCCCTAATAATCATAGGGATTAAACGTTCTGGGAGACTGTATAAAGCTTTGTATTTGCAGGAATCTTAATACCCATTCCTATCAAAGGAACCTGTATCTAGGATCAGAAAGCAAGGAAGAGTGCTCTGTCTGACTGAAACTGCTGAGGAAACTTTAGCAATCAAAATTATCTACTGATAATGTAATCTGGCCAGTACTGCAGGGCAGAATATTATGGAAAAAAAACGCATGATCCATAATGATAGGTAATCAGAAATATTGCTCAGCTCCTTTTCTAAAAGCCCTGGTTCTGAGAACATCCACTGTCACTCACCATCCACCCCTGGCGCAGGCACCTACCCCAGAGGGAAGGGTGGCACTTCCTGACTTCCACCTTCCTCCTTGGCTGGCCTCCATTTTGCCCACAAGGTTTGTTTTTGTACTGGATTGTCTTTCTTCAGTTTGTGCTGGTTAGCTGACATAAAGGCTAATAAATGGATGAAGTGACCTGGAGCTTTTGGCAGAAACCCTCAATGCTATCCTCTCAGCAGCTATCCTCACTCTGGCATAAGGGGATTCTGCAGAAGGTCCCTCCAGCCCCTGGATTGCCTGGATTTTACATCTTCACTCCGGTAATTTATTTTGTTTATTTTAAAAGAGGTTAGGGTTTGTCTACTTAGGGCAGAACCTGAGGAGATGTACTGTTACCATCTGCTTTAAGCATCCAACTTGGATGCATTTCAGATAACAGCATTAGGAGCAGCAATTCCCAGTAACTTCATCGTAGAGAGGCAGGTGTCTCTACATGGGCAATTCAGGTCATTCATCTTAGATGCTTAAAATAGAGTATATGCAAATTCAGACTGTCTGCTGCCTTCACCTCGTCCATTGCTTACGTCTGTTTACATCTTAAAGGTTGATTTATCATCAAACTGCGGAAAGAGACCTTGCACTCTTTTAAAGTTGTCTGCCCAACTTTGAAAAAAGGGCATTAGGCCATGACTGCATGCCAATTACCACGTGTGCCCCCAGCACACACTTACACCTAAGCTGCTTGGGAGGTGGGACTGAAGTTCCAATGGGTGTCAGTGGGGGGGAGGTCTAGGCAAGACTGGCAGCAGCCCCATTGCGTTTGGGTGAGTGGCCAGAGGCCGATGGCTGGGCTGAATTAGCCCAGATGGTTGTTGAGGCAGTTTGAGCTATTGCCTTTGTAGAAATATGTTAAAATATAAATGAAGAAATGTGTTTCAAATGAAACTGACTCTGCAGGAATGTAGAAGCAACCGTGGTGGTAGACAACCTAATTGCCAGTTTATTTGTGGATTTTTTTTTTAAAGTATCCTTTTGAGAACCATTAGAAAAAGGCTGTTTATCAAACTGCTCCCTGGCCCTTTGTGTTTGCATGTTTGTGCCGTTGGCTTTGGAAGTGCTCGAGCTGTCACTCTGCTATAGAGTGGTAGTCCAGTCTTCAAACATTTGTTCCCCCCAGTATTACAGGGCTGCGTCATACGGCATCACTGGCCTTGTATTCAGTGCCATAGTAACCATTCTCTGGAAGGGCAGCAGGACAAGGCAAGGAACATGTCAAGCACCTGAGAGAAAGAAAATGCAAAGCCTGCAACATAAAGTCTTGACATGGATGGCAAATATTTGACAATTCTTTGTGGTGGCCAGTGAGGTCTCCCCCGGAAGGAGAAATACAGAAACAATTCAGAATAGTGAGTAAAAATTCCAAGTGGCCCAGCAGTAGTTAACAAGGGGATTGCACAGACCACTTCTGTGTTGGAAAGAATGTGCTGCATGTAGCAGCGTGGGGAGCACAGGTCAAACCCTCCAGTTCCTACACTGTTCATAGGGCAAGAGGTAGGCATGATGAAAAATAGGCTGGAAATTATGTATATCCTCCTTGCTTGCTTGCTTTCTTCCTCCCTCTTACTCTTCCCTTTCCCATGTATCTGGATTTTCCCAGCCATTCAGCAAGCCTTTAGGAGCCAGCTGAGAAGCTGGCAGGCTTCTTGCAGGCATCCATGGAGGTGTGTGCAGACAGGGTCGCTGTACTTGCTCTCTGCCAAGGTAGGGTTCCTCGTTTGGCTTGGTGTGGGGGTGTACCTGGGTAGCACACCTGTCTTCCCAGCCACCCCAGGGGTCCATTGCTGGTAGGCAAAAGGTGAGGCTGAGCCCAGGCTTTGGAGTGTTTTTGTTCATTCTGACCTATTTTGCTTAAAGTGGTTTTTTTTTGCATCCAGAGTTTAATCTCAACCGGAGGCACACACTGTGTGAGAAATCCCACTCATCAAACAATTAAAATAATTCTTTGGGACACGGTTGGTTCTTGCACCATAGGGCTTGAGTGTTTGTTTGGCTGCCAGTGGCATGCACTGACCGGTACCAGATAGTTGGATCCTCAGGGAGGAGGGAATAGGGGGAAGGAGGAGCTCTAAAGACTTCAGTTGTCACAACCTTTTTTCAGCTATTAAGAGATAAGGGTGCAGTTTCGTAACACAGCTCTACCTGCCTCAGTGCAAGGTCTCCCCCGTGCCAAACCAGGGCTGCTCTCTCCTGTCTCTGCACGCCACCTTCCCAGCAGTGCTGGAGCTGGAACAAAATAGTTGCAGTGTCGTGAAGCAGCTCAGCTGCAGAGAGGATTCTGCATTGTATTTCCACCACTGTGGCCTGAGGCATTTTAATTTGGGAAGGGCATCCGGGTCAGCTTGAGCCTGGACGGGCTTGTTAGCACCGGTGCAGCCACGGCTGTGCCCTTTGGCTGTCCCTGTCCTCCTGTGCAGTGGCTCGTAGGCTCTACGAAGCTATGCTGGATCCATGCTGTTGGGGCTTGCAGAACCCAGATCCCCGAGGAGCACGTGGTGGTGACGTCCAAGTGACTGCAAGATTTGCCTGGGTCCAGCATGGCAGGCTGGGAGCCAGAGCTGGTACAGAATCTTGCTGACCCCCCTCAGGTGCCAGCTGGGTGCCCTTGCACCTGCCCAGCAGCTCTGCCGAGACACAGAGGCTTGGCTCAGTCAGGATATGTCTTGGATCGATGGGACTTGATGGTCCTGGCTCCTTGTGAAAGCAATTAAATGAGGAAAGAAGACTGGGCGCTGGTCTCTGTATAAAGGAAAGCCTAGAACTGTGATCATCTGTGGCTCAGAAATGTGACAGCAAACAGACCCAACCACAGGTTGTTTGCTTTTAGCACCTCACAGTCTCCTGGGGTTGCAGCTGAACCTTCAGCCCTTTGGGCAGCACTAGTGGGAAGCCTCTTCTGTCTGTTTCCCCAAGCAGCTGCCTGGTGCCTGGGCAGGGTGCTGTGAAGGAAGTCATGCTGTCTGTCAGGCAAGTGGAGCAGTGAGATGTGATTCTGTGCCATTTCCTGCTTGGCTTTGGAAGTGCGGGAGCAGTGCCTACTCCATCCCTTGTGCTCACCCTGCCTTTTAAAGGGAAATTCAAGTATTGGCAGCTACTGCAGGCTGAGTGCATCCAGAGGGAGTCAGTACTCATAGGAGCCAGGCTTTACCTTTATTTTGTATGGCTCGAGTATTGTTATCCTGTGGCAGTAGGAACAGAGCCCTCTAGAAGGTTCAGTAGCATTTCTGATGAGAAAATATTTTGATGGGAAAATAGCCATTCATCTTAAAAGTGCACAGTGCTTGATGCTATCTGTGTCAGGCAGCCCCTGGCCAACAGGTGTTTAAAGAAAGGTAGAGTAACCTTCCTCTGAGTACATTTGACATTGGCTCCTTCTCCTGCTGCATTTCCCAGGTAGTTATTAACTGACTCTGTTCCAGAACAGTAAGCACGTGATGATGCTTCAAGCTGTATCTGACCCTTTCTGTATAAAAGTAACTACCATCTGGAAGGTGGTTTCCACCTTTCTTGGCACGTTCCAGGTGCATATCTATGTTTAAAAAAAAACAAACCTGAAGAGTTTAGGGCTGTCTTCCATTACTGGCAGGCACAATTTCTAAAACAATCTAGATTTTCCTGCAGGTCCCCTGAAGTTTTTTACGAGTCCATGGGATGAAGGAGAACTGGGTTTGGGGGGAACACAGCAGGAGAGATAAAGACTGTGACGGCGTGAAATCATGAGTGACACAGGAGGCTGCTTTTGGCCTTGGGACATCAGAGCAGACATGAATTATTGAAATTATGGCTCTGTTAGTCTATGTGTTGTCAGCCCTTCTATAAACAGTGAGCAGGTGCTGTATGACTGCAAGTCCTGTTGAGTGGGAAAGCCCTCTGGTCACAGAGTGGGGGAGATTTCTGCTGGGGCTCCAGCCTGCAGCTTCAGCTGCCTGACCTGGATCATTTGTTGGTTCATACTGAGGGATATTGCTCTTCAAAAGCCTGTGTTTGTTTCTTTTATAACAGGTGATGTTATTTAATAGTCCATTAGACTCCCTCCATAGGCTTTCATTTTACTTTTTTTACTCTGTACAGTATTTGAGTGAAGCCACTAACAGTACTCAAGACAGACTGTAATATTACAGATGTGCACAGAAGGTTTGCTTGTTTTTCAGCTTTTGGAGCTTTTTTGCAATTGTTTGTGTGTAAAGTATTTAACACAGAGTTTGCAAACGACTGTGTAGCAGTTGAAACTCAAATGGATTATACAGCTTCAGGATGTGCTTTATGGCCTATCTGTTCTGATAGCATTAGGGGAAAAAAATTCGCTGTGTATTAACAAGAGGATGGTATAGAGTAATTGTAGAAATTATTCCGAGGAGAATCCTCTTGCACCATGTGTTTTGACCCTGTATCCAGAGTGCCAAACAGAATTTTAAAAGTTAATCAATAATACCTATTTCAAGGCGAAGTAAGGTGACTCTTCCAGGAGCCTGCATTGTTACTTTCCATCTTCAGAGGTTTTTGAGAACAGCTGCAGCTTTGAGCATCTTCAAAACTGGAGATCTGTGAACTCCAAAGCCAGCTTTTGCTGACAGATACAGCAACATGCAGGTTCCACAAACAGCTTTGGCAAGTCTTGTATGAAAGTAGGGTAAAAATGTTATGAATTAACTTGGATAGAGGTTGACTCTACTTATAAAGCAGTAAAAGAGAATGAATGAGTAATTAGGGTTTTATTTTTGTTTTGGACTCTCTAACAGAATGGGTTGAGGTCCATGATAGCAGTAGCTGTTTTTTCTACATCTTCAATTACATTCACACAAATAGAGAGCTAAATAGAAAAGTGGACTTTTTAATGATGTAGTTGCTGGGCTACATTCTTACTTCAGACACTCCTGGAGCAATAGTATCTTTTACACCTTGAACAGGCTTTTAATCTTGAAAGCAAGAAGCAGTTAGTCCTACTCAAAATGCCTAGCACGTTTTGGGGAAGGCAGATTCCTGGGAAAACCTCATTAGGACCACTTCAGAAAAGTGAGGCCCAGTTCATATGGCAGGTATCAGGTTCCTGCCACTTCAGTCCCTGCTCTTGCAGAAGCTTTCTGCAGGTGAAAGGGTTGGCTACATTGCATGTTCTATTCTTTTCTGTGCTGAAATTGCTGGAGAAAAAATATGGCCTTGCTTTGCAGGAAGAATTAGTTCTCAAAGATGCAGTTACAAGACTGGGAACTTAGTGGTGGTAATTCATATATTCTGGTGCCCTTCCCAAGGCAAACTTTGAATGGTATTACTAAGACGTCTCAGCAGTGCAATTCATTTTGCAGCTGTAAAACATCGATGTATAACACAAAATGCTCTGCTATGGATAGTCCTTGTGCTTAATCTAGTAGAGCAGTGTTAATAATGATTAGTTAGCACTTTCCCGATAAATTAATTTCTGTTCCGTAAGCAAACAATTTTGTAAAAGTTTTTTTTCCAGACCACAGTGGTGGAAATATGTGGTAGTTTTGTTTCTGAAGGTGGAAATCTGGTGTTTGTCACCTGTACTGGCTCTGCAGCTACACCACTGCACTTCTGACTGCTGAGCATGATTTTGTGATTGCAATTCCTATGGAGATAAGGACCTAAATTTTGAAACCAGTGAATGGCAGGAGCAGAAAAATAATGATTATATGTTTAAGGGGTGTTGATGTCACACTATTGATTCATTTGTTTTCTTAAAAATAAACTCCCAAGTTGTCCCCCAAAGCAAAACCTATAGTTTGTGTCTTTCTTTTTAGACTTTGCCATAACTTAGCTCTCACAGGTAACATGAGTCTATCTGGGTTAGATTTGCTGCACAAGAAAACAACCCTGACTTTTACCGGGTGGGTGGACAGGAAAAAAACCCAACTTTTTGTCAGTCTTTTGTGTTGCAGCAGCTGGATTCATTGCTGCTATAGCAACACACCACATGATGAGGTGTATTAGATTGCTCTGCGCAGAACATGAGGGGGAAAAGGAACACAGCTCCTTGCTGAAGGTAAAGGTTGCACTGGAGTTTCTGCTGGAGAGCTGGGGAAGGTCAAATGCTCCAGTTGCCAGCACATGTGCACAGCGGAAAGTAGAGGCGTGTGGAGGTGTTAAACTGCAGAACCAGGTAAGGTACAGCTGCATCAATTAACCTGGGATCTTACCCTCCTTGTGTGGCAGCTCAGCTTCTCAGAGAGTTTTCTCTTTGCTTTTTCCAAGTTTGGGTTTTTTTAAAAGTTGCTTTGCTAATGTGACAATGTGAAAACATTGACAACAGTTGGAACTGTTAGAGGGACTCTTTACTGCAGAGAGACCAGTCTTGCATCAGGAGGTGATTGTCCTCAATTCCATGCAAAAAGTATATGTAGTTTTTTTCTGTTGTTTCAGCGTCACTTGAAGATGTTGAATAAGTTTTGGTTTTGTTACTATCTGCACAGTGGTTCAGAACATCTCTGTTGTCAGAATTCAGGGCATTATCTACTTAGTGATACCAGTACTTTTTAATGATCTGCTGTCTTTAGCATTTATTAACATTTCTTCCTCTCTCCCTCCCGATCTGCTTCATCAGGGTGCCTGAGTCTTCTTGGAAATGAATTTTCATGTCATTAACTCCTTCAGGTTTTGTGCTGCCTTCTTAAGTCTAGCAGTGGTGTTAATGCAGTTAAACAAACTTCAGTGCACCTGTAAGGACATGAAAGTGGAAACAGTGCCACAGGTTATTGTGGTTTTTACCCTGTTAACCATTCATCCACACAGGTAAATGGAATAAATTAATGTCAGCATTGAACTTATATGTTTATTCAGACTCATGGCAAACTCAAAAAACTATTTACTCCCCCATGTTCTCTATGCACCTTTTTTTTTGTTTTTACACATCACTAGGTTAAATGTGGCGGTCTTTCAAGTGGCATCCATTAGGTGGAGGAAGACAACAGTGCTTTAGAAGGGGAAAAACTGAGGGACCAAAACAGTAGTGGAGAATGTGGAGAGCCTTTCTGAAATTCCAGTTAGATGGTCTAGTACTTTTCCTGCTTCCCATGAGGTGTTTCCATATTTTGAATGCTTTCCATTATCTACAACTTAGAATATAATTCTTTCTTAACACTTACCATTAGTTTAACATAGGGCAGCATATCAAAGGTGTTGAAATGTGCAGTCTCTCCACTGCCCTAAGCAAAAGATTTCAGGCAACCTTTCTGTTTCCCCAGATACATTTAAACCCCTGGTGGTCCAGCTTTCAAAGCGCTCATTGCCACTGTCAGCAGACTGGAAGCATTACCATGGAAAGTGAGGGATGGTGCGAAGGTCAGGCCTTCCCCCACTCACCCCTTTCAATGGCAAGAAGGGACAGTCTGAGTTAGGGTATAACTGAGCCAAGTCTTGAGTGGTGGGCAACTTTTCCAGAGCACAAAGAAAGAGTGGTTTGTGTGGCGCTGTGGGGACTGCATGGTCACAGCTCAGGCTTGAGCGAGGCTCCCCTGGCTGCAATGAGGTGACTTCGACAGAGTTGAAGAAAGAAGCAGCCACTCTGACTGTCAGCTCACAGGAGAGAATTTGTGAAATAAAAAGCCATAAATGTGCAGCCCATTAATGATCCCTGATCCCAGAATGAGACAGGTTTGCAAGGAGTTGAGTTGGGATTCTTGAAAATGAGGATTCAGAAAGGGTGGAAGGGGAAGATTTGCTGTACAAGGGAAAACTCAAGCAGAATAGGACAGTGATTTAGCTCTGATTCCAGCACTTCAAGCAGAGCAAGGGAGTCCAGATCAAATTATTTAAGTAATCAGAGAAGCTTAATCTGTCTAGATTTAGGGACCTTGTTTGACAGAATAAATGAGGAACCTAAATCAAACACCCAGGAGCTCTTTTCACTAATACAGCCCCATCCAGTGTGGCCCAAAGTGTAAGGCACCAGGGATGCAAGTGATTCACAGCATAGTATCACTAGCACACTAACTGACTGTTACAGAGATGCACTAGGGCTGAGTTTGTCCAGGGAGTTAAAAAATTAAGGAATCTAGATAAAAGGAAACAGAGCACCTTCTTACTGAGTACTACCCCTCTCTGTCTTTAGAGTCACAAATGGTTTATTGTAAGGGAGAAAAGTGAGTGAGAGTCTTCATTAAAAGCTTCATTATTAAGCAAAACAACATTGAAAAGAGTGTCCAACTAATCATCTTTGCTAGACTAGCAAAAAGGTAATAGATTATGGAAATATGGGTATGGAAAATCATATTCTCAGTGAAGCCTGGTGAACAGAAGGAATATGAGCACTGCCAGTAAAAAGTGGTTTCCTTCACAAAATAGCATTCCATTGCATGGTTTTTTTCTAGGACCATATTAGACTCTACAAATGTTCTTAAAGATTATAATCCTGGTCATGATTTGGTGAAAAATAGTGTTTTCAAATATCGCATTTTATTCATTTGTAGGATCTGTGAGTACATATGAATCTTCCCCTTGGACTTTTGTTCCACTTACTTTCTGTCTCATTAACCCCACTGAATCTTTTTTAAAACCTTCAAATAATACCTGCTGCTAGCTGAAACCTCTGAAAGGTGTAGTAAAACAAACAAAAATTCTTTATAGTTTATGGGTGCATCTTGTACATGAACCAGCTGAGAAAGTCATGGAAGACTGCTGAAATACACTACTGTGCCATGAGAATAAATTTACTGCACAGTTTTGCAATTCAGATTTTATTCAGCATTAAAACTGTAACTCATTAATAATGTCAACAAATTTGCAAGGAAGATTTCATCTTCCCACTCTTACAGATTAAAATCACACCATTTATTGATATGATAATCTTTTTACTAGATTTGGATTTGTGGAAAATAGCAGAAATACCTAACTGACTTGACTGGAAAGAAAAAATTAATCCATTGAACTGACATGACTGTGTGTCAGCCTCTGAGAAGAAAAATATTAGGAATCTTGATTAGTAGGAATCAAAACAGACACAAAATTGTAAGGCTATGTGATATGATGTGTATATGCCTTGTATGCAAATAGTAACGTAGGCAAAATTCCAACATGGAACAACTTGCAATGACTAATTGATATAGGAATATGTGCACCAGTGGGAGGAGGCCAGTCCCTCACTCAGCCTTCAGATGGCTGAGATATTTTTCTAGGGATAAATATGTACAAGGATGATTACAGTAGCAGATGCTAACTCTAGGAGCTTGGGCTCCACATCCAAATGTTCATCTGTCTCAATCAAAATGAACAAAAGCCTTTCCAAAGGGAGGCCTAGCATTTCCAGGGCCACATCTCAGATCGAGTGGGCATTGGCAGGAGTCCAGAGTGTCTTCTTCACATGTGCTCTCAGGAACAGCTATTTCCAGAAGGCTCAGCTACTTAAAGCATTTAACATGGAAAATTAAATAAAACTGTTCTCTTTGGAAGAAAGCTTGCTATGAAATTATCCTGGGACAAGTTGTTTCACTTCTTCATAGAACACAAGAACTTGTGGCATCAGGATGTTTATCTCAGATGTCTGTAGGGCTGGCTTCAACACCTATTTCAGCTTTAAGTGTGTACTGAAACAGGTCAAACACATTCAACGACTTGTGGAAAATGAGTCCAGGACTGCCGTAGCCACTGAACAAGTAAAAGGGCTTTGTATATTAATGTGTCAAGGAGAGATGTCAAGCTGCCACTTGGGCACATTTGTCTGTGGTCAGACTTCCTACAATTCTTCCTCTGAGGAGCTTTCCTTCAGTATTGCCAAGTCCCAAGTGCTCACAGATCACAAGTCTATGCTACAGAGCAGTCATGAGATGCTAGAGCTCTCCTACTTCCAGGCTTGTTGCATGTTCTTTTCTGCAGCTGTGAACTGTGAAGAACTTCTTTGTTCTTTTGCAAAGCAAAAGCGTCTGTTCAGCCTCCTGTTTCCAGTAGTGCAGCCTCCTAAGGAAAAAATGCCAAATGTTGTGACACCCTGAGAAGAAAATTCTCTTATCCTGATAGAATGGTAGAGGTACAGCCAAAAGAGAGCCTCACTCTTTAAGGTGGGCACATAGTGCAGAGACCCTAAAACTTAGAGATGCATTTGGAAATATATGCAGATGATTACTTTCAGTAAGGAATTCACTTCATTTGAAAGAAGAAAATCAGCTCCTTTAGCCAGAAGCTCAGGGCCTCTGGTGGCTCTTAGAAATGTTAGGTCTTTGAGTTGAAAGGGAACACAGCTTCTTCCAACAAATTTGTCCCCAAATAAACCTGTTCTGAGATAGTCGGTGGCTCTGAACATCAAAGACTAAAGCTCCTGTCCAGATGCTGCGCTAAGGAAAAGCTCTTCTCTGTGATTCTACCACCTCCTCCATCAACTTCACGCTATACTAATTAATTAATCTATGACAAGACAGGCAGCTCAAGCCTCATATATGTGCTTTTGTGTGTGCATATATGCACAGATGCACATACAGGCATACTTAAGGTAACACAGGTACGTCATTAGACACAAATTGTTGGGTTGAAGTACTTTGGTTTTCAGGATTTCCAGAAAGAAAATGACTGAAGAAAAGGTGAAATGTCATGAGCTCTTTTATTAAAGATATGTGACCTAAGAAGTGCTGTCACATTGGGTCAAGGAGGGTAAAACAAGTGCCAACAGCAAGTCTCCCCTTCCTTTTGCTGGCAGGTAGTCTGTTAATGGTGTCAAATTGTGTGCTGTTCTTCTGAGATGCTGAAGCAGCTCTGGCTGCCTCTGAGGCCAACCATCCCACCCTCACTGAGAGCCACAGCCGAGCACTGGACTGAAAGCAGCTGGATTTACAGGGCTGAGAGGCACTCCGACACCCACCCACCTACTAACTGTAATTAGGAATGTTCCTTCTCACACATTTATGTCACGAGGTAAGGACTAAAAGCTTGTTAGCTGTCTCTAGTTAGGGGTATTTTTGTGCGGAGTGCTTCTTAGAATGGAAAGAGGCAGATTAGACTTTCAAGCACCCTTTGATAACAGCACTGAAGCTGAGGGTGCACTGAGGAATGCTAATACTGGAAAACTAGGAACATCTTGACTGCTAATTCTGCTGAAGTTAGCAGAGCAAAGGAAAAAAAAAGGGTTGTGTTTTTTTTCCTTTTCCTAACCTTTAGGCTTCATAAATGCATCACCCTTCTTTATTGTCAATTTGCTTAGAAAATCATTGCTGACATCTCACCTAAGGATTTATTATCATTCCAGTCATGCTATGTTTCACGTATATTAAAGATTTCTTGGATTTTTGCTGGCTTTAAATTATATTGAAAGTAGGCAGATGAACATGTAGATTAAAAGGTTAATTGAAACGGAAATATTGCACTGGCACAGCTAATTTGTTTCAGTTTAAATGTTTATTAGCTTAATTGAATATTTACAGAACCAAGACAAAAAAGTTGTGCATCTGTTTCCACAGACACAAAAGTAAATGTGCTTGTATTCAAAATACCCACTAATAGCCCTTAAAACCAGTAGTCTGTAAGAGTGTATTTCCAAAACAAGGACCGTTCTTCTGCAGCTGAACACCAATTATTTTGTGGTTTTCTATCAGTCACCAGTGTCTTTTATGGTCCTTTAGGATTTGTGAGCACACTGAAATTCTCAAAGGTGTCAAGAGAAAGAGCTTACATTGTACAAATGCTTGGGGCAGGAAACTGGGGCTTGGTAAGATCTTCTGCCTGACAAGAGATAACCATATGATTCTCTTGTCTTCTTTGTGGACTTTTTGAGACTGAAGAGACTTGAGATTTGAGACTTGAGATCATTAAGGTCCTCAAGAGGAAGAGTTGCTAGAGAAATCTGTCTGCTTTTTCTTTTCCCTGATTGGAGAGGGGTCAGGAACTGCAGGAAAGGGAAAATGTGGTCCTTTCCAGCTTTCCTGGGAGAAACCATATTTTTCAGTTGGCTTTCCTATGGTGCCTCATTTAATAGCATGATCAAACTGTAATCCCAGTCTAGGGGGCAAATTCAATGGCAGCAGTAGCACCAAAATTGAACTGATCAGACTACATCTGTATGAGCACAAATGCTGTTTTTAGACAGAGCAAGTGCTGCAGTATATTCCAGAATAAGGAGTAGCACATGTTATTTGGAGTATGTTTAAACATGAAAAATATGCTTTAATTGAATATTTTAAAATTTATATTTGAAAACATCTAATCAATAAAAATGGTATTGTGTGATTTCCTACTCAAAAAAATGTTACGGCCCTAAATAGCAACACAAATGGATTTCCCCCCTCCCCCCAATATCTAATAGATGGACTATTTTAAATTCTACTTCATCCCCTGTATTAGTTTCCTGAGGGGATTTTCATCATTAGACTTTAGGGAATACACTTAAACACTGAGGTCTTAAAACTATGGTAATTTTTAATCTTTAGCAAGTATCCACTTAGACCTCATTGGCGTTATGGCATGCAAACTTCTCTTCACATTTTACTAGGTAATCTTCTCCTTACAGCATCTGTCCCAGTTATACAGGTGGATGTACTGGGACAGTTTTATACCAAAACCACCAGTTTGTGACAAGTGGGAAAAGGGCTTTTATCTCAATACATAATTGTGTGAGTTTGTACATCTTAGCAGCACTTCAGGATGGAAGACAGTTGGTAGTCTTGGGCAAGGATGTGGATACAAAGGTCAGGATATACCTCCTGTTTTGCTGGAAATGTGGTCATAGCAATCTTCAAAGAATATTACTCTGCCCTGGAACTAACTGCATCAGTCCTGAGCATCTTAAATGTGCTGCTTCCTGTGGCTTGAGAAACAAAGCCTAGTCCTTTCGCCTCTAAGCAGAAGAGTTACTGTTTGATTTTGATCATTTCCTGTCAGCCATTCATTGTTTCTTGAGCAGTGCACACACAGCTCCCACATCACCAGCCACCCAGCAGGTGCCCAAATGCTTCTCTGGTGCGCTGCTTCAAGCTGATGTGTTGTTGTTCATCAGTAGGCTGACAAAAAATTCCTATTGTTTGCGTTTTATTCCATAAGCTCAGTGTGTTTGTTCCGTGTTAGAAATGTAACTGTTGACCTCTGAAAATTCTGTATGCAAAGGTACAATTCAGTGTCTTCAGTGGGCTTTGAAAATACTTCCAACATCCTGTCAGTGAAGGGCACTGATAAGAACCTCTTTAGCTTCCAGTTCCTTGTATTTCTCTTCTCTGGTATCCCCACTGCCTTCCCCTCTCTGCATTGACACTCCCTTCTCTCCCATGTTATTTCTGAAATGCCCTTATATGCTTTTGTACTCGAGACTTGCAAACCCTTCCCTAACTGCCAAGATAATGTGTTACAGGGGAACAACAGTGTTCTCTGCACCTTGAACACTTAACAGTGATCTTTGGGAAGGAAGATTTGTGGGTGAATGACTGAAGGTGATGATGGGGGATTGGGAGCACAGAGGCAGGGCGCTGCCTGCCTGTGAAAGAACAAACCTCTTCTTACAGCTGCACCATTTGTAAGGTTATGAAACCAGCTCCTGCCATGCCTTATTTTTCATGTTGCTGCTGCACCTCAATGCTGAGTCTCCTTTAGAGGGTGAATTTATTACAGTGATATATTAAATACACGGAAATGGAGTAATCCTGAGCCATGATTAGAATGTAAAGAAAGGGTATGTTTTAAGCTGGCCATTAGTAGTTGGGGTTTGGTTTTTTTTTTCTGAGTTGGTGATAAAAAAGTCTGTAAATCACATAAATAACCTAAAAGACTAGAAGCAGAATTAAATAATTATTCATTTTGGGTCAGGTTTTGGGTTTTAAAAGCCTATGTGTAATTCTTCTGGCACAAGGGACCTTCTAATGGTTTTAAAGCAAGCAGAGCTGGCTTCAAGCACCATCAAGCACACCTGGCTGGCAGATTCCCATGAGCTGGAGCGTCACCAGCTTAGGCTTGCAGTGGGTCTGGGGGGTTGCAGGCCTGGGGGATCTTTCTTACAGGAGAGATTGTAACCCCATATATATGGACTGTGCATGGATAACAGTTAAGCATGTTCTTTGCAAGGCTTTTTTTCCAGCCTGCTCTCTGCTCACTCTCAGGTAAACAAGGGACTCATCTCAGCACATTTAACTGAGTTGCATGGAGAGAGACATGTGATTTTAAACTACTGAAATTGTAGGAGTCCTTTTTTTGTAAGGCAGAGAATATATCAGGTAGGTGCAGAAATAGCTCTTGCGGTTCAGAAATAGATTTTGAATAGCAGAACATCCCAGGCCCTTAAGTTTTGGGTGAAGTTCAAAGAAATCCTTCTAGAAAGCCAATTCAGAATGTAGCCAGGCCATTCTGTTCCCATTTGTCTTTCTAAAGCCTAGGAAATAAGTTTCTTCAGCAGTCTACCAGTGGAATTAGTTCATAAAATTTTCTTTGGTTTGGGGTTTGACTTGGCAATGTAGAGAACACTACAGATCTGAAACTAGTGAGACAAGGAGCAGAAAGTGCTTTTGCTCTCTTTCACTAAGTTCACATAACTACAGTTTGAATTCTGACCAAAACCAGGATAATAAAAAGTTGTAAATAGCATAAGGACGACATTGCAATGATCTCACCAGTTTTTATGAAAAAATATTACATTTTCTATTTAGCTGAAATGCCCTCCCCTTGTCCATAAACTTTAAAGTGTAAATTGTAATTTCTAACAGAAATAAAATACTCTGCATGCTGTATTTTAAATTGATTGCTACCACATGAGAGAATATGTCTTCATAATGATGTTTCTGATCTTGAATTAACTGTCAAGCCAGGGCATTTATATTGTGCAACTGTACCTGTTGGAAGGGGATAGTAAAAATCTGAAGGCCCATTCCGGTTTCTGAAACTGATCTTTTAGGGAAGTAATATCAGGGCTTTAAGTACATTCTACCTGGGAAATGCTAATCCATCTTCCTTTTTCCACTATGGCTGGTCAGATGCAAACAGAAAGGTCCCACTGGTGTGCTGGAGGCAGAACAGGCCAGGACTGGTCTCTAAAAACACCTGCAGGCCAAGAGGAGTTCTAGTGGTTATGCGCACATTTTTAAATAACTTTCCCCTTCTATTTTTGATTTATTGCATAAAGATAGACAATATTTTAAACCTTTCTCTTCTGGGAGTGTCCCATGCAAACTCTATGTCTCTTCTTCCTCTTTTTTCTGTATTCCCTGTTTGCTATTGCACTTTTCATGTCAAAATTCTGGACAGCTAAGGGATAGATTACTTTGAGTCAGTAACTGAAATCATTACCTCAGTGTCATTAGCTTAATCTCCTATCTTTGTAAAAACAGCATATTATTTTAAACCCAAAGTTACTATGAAGGATCAAGATGTGGAAAAAACGAGCTGATAAAATGGTGTATACAGTCTCCATCAGTGACTGTTTCACATCTGCTACTCAAGGATGAACCGTATGGTGTGGTTTGCAACAAATGCCACCTTTTTCATTGAGAGCCTCACAGTGACTAAAAAGCAGAAATGATTGTTGATCCCCACATTGCCGTCATTCATCTCTTATCAGTTGTTATTTCTGATGTTGCTGTTCTTTTGTCTTGGCTCCCCCTTGATTTTGAATCTGATCACATTACAATTTAACCTTGCAGCATTCTAATTTTAACACTGCAACACTACAAAATAAACAAACATACAGATGAGACTCTGTTTTCAAAGGATGATGTTTATTTTCATTGCCCAGCTTGATCTTTTGGGACAGAATGAGAACTCTTCTTCTGTGAAAGTGGACATCTAATGGGCATCTTACAACATATCCAGAAATAGAGGTAACCTAAATCAAAGATTACTTTTGAAAACACAAACTGTTATGACTAAAATTAAACATAGGTAAAATCCTGGCAAAATTGACTTCATTGTCATTGAAATAATTGAAAGCCTTTCCATTGATTTAAGTGGAGCTGAGATTAAACTCTGTATTTATAGAGAAGATTTTTTTTTCGCATGCAGACATATGCACCCTTTCTATTCCCTTTTCTTTGTTCTAAATGTACTGTGCTGGAGAAGATCCCCTCTAAAGTTCATGACCTGTAGGAAAGTTGGCATGCCAGCAGCAGAGAATCATCAGTCAGTGCAGGCCAAGTATGGGTGCAAACAGCCAGTGCCTTTTGTCCACAAACAAGAGGGTATTTCATTTGACAGGCCTGCAGTAAAAAACTCTAGGTAGATTTCAACAGGCTTCAATGCCCACTGTTAAGGGGAGAGATTTTAGACATGTTTACAGGGGCTTTGAGTTCAGCAAAAGACATTTTCCATAAGACCTTGTGCAGGCTGCATTTGTGAAAGTGTAAGGTTTTAGCAGCTTGTGTTGGATATCAGCTCAAGAGAATAAAGCTACAGCAAATTGGGCAATAGCAATACTCAGAGTAAATGGCTTCTGACTTTTAGAAGTGTTTGTTCCTATGGAGAGATGTTAATTTTGCCCTTTGTGTAGCAGAAATTAGAGGAACAGTGTCATGTCTGTCTTGTCCCAGGTGTTGATGCTGAGGGAGATTACCTGGGTGCCTGCAAGGAATAGAGCAAGTACTATCTGGGGGCCTGCAAGGAAGAGAACAAGTACAATTGCATTTTACAGTGGACATTTTCAAGGGAGAAGCAGGGGTTGTACCAGGATGACACGTTTTCAAAATAGAATTCACAGTGCTTCTTCCAGACAAGAGAAATTTACCACAATATTTTGCTCCAGGTCTCATGGTAACTCTAAGGAGATTTGCCATCGAATGCAAATCTCCCTAAGTGTCCACTCTTCATCATTCAGGCAAAACTTTGTCTCAGCTTCTGAAGAAACCTAAACCCTTCCTTTTAAAGAACTAACATTTACTTTCCCATACAATTACCTGCCTGGATACAAAAGAATCTTTTACAGAGCAAAAAAAAAGGAAAAAATTACATTTTTCTATTTTAAAGTTGCCGTGTAAAAAGAATGAAAAGTATACAGTAAGGTCCCTTTCTTTCCAAATCTGTACTTCACCCCATAAATATCAGTATAAATTCATGCATATGTTGGAGTTTGTGTTTGATGCTTCATGACTTCAGGAACAAGTAAAATACCTTTGTACCAGGTCAGAGAATGTCCAGATGCAGTATTTTGCCCGGAAGGACAAAAAATGTGTATAGAAATCTTTTTCATGCATACAAATATAGAAGAAAAGATTATTCTGCATAGGTATTGCCTGTGGGACATATATACACTGTGGGAAGTGTAAAAAGTTTAATTTTCAAAGGTTTTCTATCCCATAAACACTCAGGTGTTACCTGTTTTATAGTCAGTGTGTGCAATACTAGGGAAACAAATATAAAATGAACACTTTTTTTATCTTGATGTAACAAAATGTGTGTAGATGTGATCACTGTTTGTTTTGGTGTGCATGAGGAGAATGAGAACATCTTTCCTTTAGACATTTGAGAGAGTTCTGTATTCATTGTTTTTCTAATCCTTTGCCATGTCAAGGACTGAGCAATCAGGACAAAGATTATGTGATGTGTCATTTTGATCCTAGCAAATATAGTATTCAGGTTGGATATGGTGCTAGTTTTTTGAAAATGTTTGTACCTGGCTTTTCTGTTGAGATTTCAGAGGTGAACAGAAAGCATTCACATGTGAAGCGTTAGATTTGGTGCACAATATTCTTCCTCTTCAGAGTAGCTCACCTAAAACTGTTCCAGTATCTGTGTTTTTGGCAGGGTTCAAGAATTCAGCTGATGTCACAAACTGTTGCTGACAGATTCAGCAGCTTCCAGGAGCTTAAAAATGTTGATTCCCCAACTCTTTCAAGTGCATTATTTTATAATTTTTATGTGTATGTATTTTTACATAGTTTTATAAATTCTATACATATTTTACATTAGTTTTATGGATATATAATCTTTAAAACTTGCAAGCTTTTTAATATTTTCTAATCTCCCCTTCAAGAGAGTGGCACTATTTCAGTCAGAACAATTTCAGCAGATCATTCTGAAGTGATCTGATGAAGTTTACCTATTTGTGTCACAACCTTTGAGTATGTTCCGTACATAGCTAACATGATTGTCAAAAAAGCAAGATCTTAGATGAAGCTGAAATTTGAAGGGATCCTGTTATTGTTTCCTTTCCCGCTCATTATTTTGACCTTATTAATGCTGCCAGGTTATTTATAGCTCCATGACTGCAGGCTGACTGACTCTGTCAGAAACTGCATTTTTAAAAGACTTCCAGGGTTTCTGCTACGTGGATTAGGATCAGCATCCTGGCTTCTCATGGACTCTTTGGGAAGAGTCTTCTTCTCTGGGAAGACTTTTTCTGCTCTGGGAAGCCCTGCTGGTGTAGGCAGCTCACAGGACTACAGTGCTACCTACAGAAGTGCCACCCTGTAATGCTTTTCTACTTCTTCCAAATCTCTGTGATGGTGCGCATTAGAGGGTACAGCCTTAAATAGCGAGGATAATAGCAAGGAATGATTGGCACTTGTTATAAACAAACCTCGTGGTGCTGGAGACTGCTATTGCAAATCCTTTCAGTGCTTCTCCTCAACTGCAGAATAATGAGGTGTGTGCAAGGAACACTACCAAAAAGTCTTTGCCAAGTATTTCAACACTACAGCATGTAAGTCAGTTCCAGGCAAAGGTGTCTGTGCTCTCTAGCTGCTCTACAAGTAGGATTGAGTGGAAAAATGGTAAATAAAAGAAAATAAAAATTTAAAAGCTGGGAAAAATCCACCTCTATGACACTTTCAAGTCCCCTTTTCCATTCATTTGTGTTGTAAAACCATACTTCCACAGGATTGCTTAAAACCAAGCCTGCAGCTAAATATTTACCCAATGGATTTTGTTTAATCTGTTTCAGTGCCTCTGGAAATGAATTCACACCTCTAATTCCTAAGTACCCTTTGCCTCTGGGCATCTGTAGTGAAATGCAGGTATTAGAAGAGCTGAAATCAGTGGAGATAACTGATAACCTGAGTCAATAAGCAATGGACTGAGAAGACAGAATTATCTTTTGTCTCTCTGGGATTTGGAAATGGAAATTTTTGAGCTGCAAAGCGGTTGTTCAGATTCTTGACAAGTATTTTCTGTGCCTCTTGTCGGCTTTCCTGCATCAGTTATGTACCAGCTAATTTAGTCCAGAAATACTGCCCACCAGCACTTCTTCTAGTAGAAGGTGAAGAACACCTGAGGAGGCGTTTGTTCCAAAAGGCTTTGCCAACCCCCTTTTCTAAGGGAGGGGCAGCTTCCTAACAATTTATGCACTTCACTGTGGTATAGGTTGTTCTTGTCATCTCCATCACAGGTAAAACGGGAGTTTGTCAATTCTTTTGTATTTTTCATGTGTCAGCCTTTGGCGTCTCTTTAACACAAGGGAGATCTGAGCCCAATGCCCAAAATCCAGCTCCATTATTTGCTCCCTTCCTTTGTTCTCTATTTAACACTCAGGAGACAAAGGCAAGAAGCAGAGTGGTTAAATTATCACTGAGCACTCTGCTGTTGGACGTCACAACTCTGTGATCTAACACAGGGGAAGCCTGAGAAATCACAAGTCAGTAGAGGCAAATGGATGGTTTGGGAGAGAAGGGACAAAACAAAGGTAATAGTGAAGGCAGAAGGAGAAATGAGGGAGTGGGATGTGGCTGCTGAAATAGTCTATTTTGAACATTCTGTGTTTAAGAAACTAAATTATGAAATATGTAGGAGGAAAAAAACAAATCCACAAGTGAGGAATGCAAGATGAGCCTCTGCTGATAAAACACTACTACATGTTATTTTATACCATTGAGATGCTCATCCAGAAATACGTCTGGAGTCTCCATTTCACCTCATTGAAAATAGCATTGGGCCTGCAATATATGCTTCAAAAGATTTATTTGGATAGTTTTAAAAGCCACAGATTGTAGACCATTCACCATATCTCTTAAGAGACTGTCTACAGCCTCATACATCTTTCACTTCAGAGTTCCCCTGTTGAGATCAGACATTTTCAGTGTTTAAATATTATTCCTGTTATTCCTAATTAAACCCTGTGTATCACACCTTCTAAATCTCTCCTCAACACGAACAGCAGATAGCTGTTTTATTCCCAGCTCATCAGCATTTAACAAAACTGTATAGATTTGATGTTACTCTCTTCCCAGAAATGAGACTCTCTGGTCTCAGTCCTCAGAGTGTTTTCCCATCTCTCCGCCTCACTCCTTCCACTCTGTCGATGGCTTCCAGACAACTTGGTGCCTGAACTAGAATGTAATAGTTGAGTGTAGTTGAACTAGAGCCAAACAGAAGGAGAAGGTCTCCTGCTTCCTACTCTGATGTGATGCATTTGATAAGGCAGACCAAAAATACGCTGCTGCTTTCTTGCCAGAATACCCAGAAGAATATTAGACATGGTCTCAGAATTAAGCAAATGACACCTGAGGTGCGAATGTACTCATTCTTGTTTGCAAATATCATTAACCAGCTTAGCTTAAATCTGCTTATTACCAACTCAAACGCCTTCAGTTTAAGGATTGTCTCCACTTATCAACAGGGTCAAATTGGACATGATTTTGTCCAGATGATGGTGTGGCATTTGTAAGTCACACGGATTTCTCCTTAGTGCCAGTTTCTGTTGCTCTCTGGAATGGAGTAGACTCTTGAGTAGTCTCTCCGAGTTGCTCTCTGGTGGTCGCTCTGACCGCGGTGGTTTGGCATGTGGCCGGAGCATCACTCGGGAGAGCTGGCTGCTGGCTCAGGGAGTGGCTGCTGCTACACAGGGGCCTGTAGATGCCTGGGGAAATTGTCACCTGTAGCAGTGAACTCAAGTCAATTTTTCTTGTCAAAATCCAAGTCTTGAGACGTTGCTGCTCTCTGTGAGGGTTCATTTAATGCTCTCGTTTTTGTGGCCTAACTGAAGTGCCCCTGCAGCAGCTGTGAATACCCGGCCACTGGGCTGCTGTGGTATGTGGCTGTGTGTGGTCAGTGCTTTATACTGAAAGCATCTGTAAAGTGTTTTATCTGCTCAGAACCAGCGCATTTCACATAAAAATTGACTTGTAACAGTTTTCACTGGTGTTCTCTGTCCAAGGATATATTGTGTCTTCCAAGGTGCTGGAGGCCTTATTACCCCATGCTTTTCTGTAGGATGTCTCTGTGCCTTCACACTGACCACCCATTCTTCTTCTCCTGCCAGCTGTGAGGCCTTCTCATAATTGATGGCCGTTGAGTTTTGCTGACTGGTCTTTGTGAAATAACTCTTTAAGTGTGGTACATCTCGGGAATGGCACCTTTACAGCTCATAGTTCAGTGATTGAGTTGCTCCCTGGAGTGGTTTCTGAGGTGGTTCTCTTAGAACTGCTCTGTTGTGTTAGAAGGAAAATGCGATCTTTTCAAAGGAAGCAGGAATTGAAAAATTAGTTTGAGGACATTTAGTCTTTGGGGGAACATGACATACAGACATAAAGTGCTGTGTGACTGTGTCTTGCCTGCTTTGACACCTCTTATTTCCTGTTGTTAGTGATACAAATGTCATCTTTCCACAAAAATTGATGCATTGTGTGCATCCTAGAGCAATGCTTGTGTAGGAGTTTGTCTTCTGTCTTGACTATCCTTAGATGAGTGTTTCTAAGAAGTGATCTACTTCATTTTACATGAAGAAAATCTTTAAAAAACCATTTGAGGATTTCAAAGCACATCAGGAATTTTTGCAGCCATAAGTGACAGCCTGCTTAGATGTGATTCTTCTGGGCTTTCATGTGCTCCCCTTGGCTTTCTTCACATTCCTTTCTTGCCATGGGAGAGGTAAATTCAGGGCACTGAAATTTCTCCAGATGAAAGTATGCTTACAAGCCCATTTCTAGCAGCTGAAATGTTTATGTGGCTTTAGAGGGATTTTTATAATCTAAATGCTCTTTTGCTGTATAATTAATACTGTTATATTAAAAATGTTCTTCCTCAAGCATATACAACACTAACTCTAAAGTTTAGCAGGGTCCAACCAGTGTTAAAAGTAATGTGTATATCTGAGAGGCCCAGATGAGTGAATCAGATGTAACAGCCTGCTGTTGTTGTGTCCATTTACAAGCATCACCAGCCATTATCTTTGAATTCAATATTTCAAGCATTAGCTTTCTGCTCTGGCTTAGTATATGAGACTATTTGCTACATAATTATATTGTATTTCATTTTCTTCTGTATGCTATTGTAGTAGTGATATTGCCTAATAAAATAATGTCAGATTTTAATTAGGTTAAAAGTAATTTGTTATATTAGGTTTTTTATTTCAGAAAATAAACTAGCTGATAGTGCATATCAAGCTGTCCTTGTTTTGTTTGTTTGTTTGCATTTGCTTTCATTACCTATTGTCCTTTACCTGTTGAAATAAGGGTGGGGTTTTTTAGGGAAATGTTTCAAGTTTCTGCCTCCCTCCACAGCCTTAAGGCTAACATATGTTCTAGTGAGGACATAAGATGCCTAACTTGCTATTTTTTAAATGGATAGTTTTGCAAAAAATTCTGTTCCTAGTAAATAGCTGCACCTTTTTAATCACTGAAAGAAATTAGCTAGACTAATGTGAAAGGGTATGATAATGCTTTATTAGAGTACTCCAGCAAAGGAAGGCTTCAATTTGCTGGGAGGCAAAGACAGAATACATTTGCATAAAAGATAGTTTTGGAAAAGAAAAGCTTATGCTAACTTTTGTGGTGGGATACTTTAGGAATAACCAGTGATGTAGGAACTGGCATAAAGCATGGTTCTCTTCATAATTCACTTTTCTAAGAGTGTCGTGAATAGCATCTCAACATACATCCAAATAATGAAGGGAAGGATGAAGGGGTGACAGATTCTTGTGTTTCTTAACGCCCTTCTCTTTAATTCTTTATTTCCTTTTGCTTTCAAAGTGACCTCAGTACTCTGTACCCTTCCTCATCACACGCAGAGGAGCTGTGTTCTCTGTTACGTGACTAAAGCTTGTCTTTATTGGGAGATACTCTGACTCCTCCTTGAAGTGCTATTTCCAAGTACATTCCCTTTTATGTAACCAACTGTTTGTAGCCTGTCCTTTTTGTGTTAGACATTTATTAAGAACTAAATAGAAAGCCTTTGAGCCTGGTTCAGCGGCATTACTCCTCAGCTAAGTACAGTCATTACAGTGGAATTCAAGCTTATGCTTTGGGTTCAGTGTGTATGTAAAGGCTTTGCAGGATAAGGACAGATTAAAGAAAGCTATTGTTGAACTGGAGCCCATCTGACTTTGCCATTTCTATGTGTTCACCTTTAGAAGACTCAGAAATTACTGTATTGACCTGTAATTTCTTGTCACTTAAGTTTTATACAAATTTAGACATCTTGTTGCTGGTTTTTTTGCTGATTCTTCTGTTATCACATGGTAATGCCAGCCTACCTGTTCTGTTTCTGCTGTGTATAATGACTGTATTGCTGTACTACTTGTGTGGTTGGTTATTCATGGGTATGTAGGCAGGCAGTTACGGGTCAAGAATGTACAGACTAATTTCAATCATTTTGGCTTTGGGAGAGTTAGTATCTTAACTGAGTATCTTGAGGATTGAACTATTATAACTAGGGCTGCCTAGTGAAATAATTCTAACAATGTGAAACTTCTTTTTCCACTACAAAATTAGAGATGTAAAGGTGTGACCTTCAGTCTGGTACCTGAAAACAGAATTAAAGTTGACATCTGCTTTTAAAGCATTTGAATTTGCATTTGAATGCAGTCACCAAAACAATCAAGTTGTATCCCTCTTACCCAAGTCATAAGACCACTCACAGAAAGGATATGGCCAGGTAAAAAAAGATAAAATCTTACATTTCCTTATGTCCTGACAGCAGCTAATTGTTAAAAATGCCTTCTTCAGATATTAATTAGATCAGCCTGGAGGCTGCTCCTGCTTGCATTAAGGATCTCATTTCTCTCTGCGTGAGATTCATGCAGACTCAGTAATCAAAGCTTTCTTTGTCTCAGAAGGTATATACTTAACCCAAATACGCTCCTAAATGCCTTAATTCCCATCCTAGTGCCATTCTTCTGTCCTAGTGCCTGCTCTCACTGAGCTTCAAGACCAATTAACAGCTAACACTATGAAAGAGTATATGTGAGCAGTTTCATCAGTGCCTTGTCATTCTTTCATTTGTAATTTATGTTCTACCTTTTGGCAGATAGATCTGGAGAGACTTGGATTTCCATGGGATTGTTTTTAAAGATCCTCTTTTTTTAGCTGTATTGTTTAGATATAGTTCAGACTTTTTTTTCTATGAATTTATTTGTTTTAACATTTCAGAAAATTTAAAAGTGAAAAAAACTCAAAGGCATCTGTTCCAGGCACAAAGATTAAAAAAGCTTAAATACCTCTTGGTTGTCAGTTGTGTAATGGAAAACTCTTGGTAGCTGATAAGATTTTTTTCAACTTCTCTGGATCAGTGGCTATTGCATTAATTTTTTGGGTGCCAAAACTTTTCACCAGGTAAGGTTACAAAAGCCAATAGCATTTCTATTAACTAATTTGTTTGACTACTCACAGTACTTTTAATTTTAGTGAGATTTTCCCAGTACATGCAAAAGATCTCAGTAATTTCAACTGCCTAGGAATGCATTTTCTCCTGCAGCTGCCATTTGGTTTATTTAGTTGGTTTTGTAATTCTGAGGACATGAAAGTACCTACTGTCCTACAGCAAATAATCATCAAATCCGTATTTACAAAAACTGACAACTTGTATTATTAAAATTGGCAGAAGCCAGGAAATGCTTCCTAACACAATTGTATCACTGACAGCTTACTCTCAAATGAATTTGGGTTTAATTATGGCAGCACAAGAAGAACTGAAAGATCCCTTTGACTAAGTAGGAGTTTAATTATATTTGAAATCCTGCATCCTCCTTTCTGCCTCTACAATGGCAAATAAAAAAGAAAGAGGACCAGACTACCACAGTATCAGAGTATCAATTAAATGCTTTCTGTGATAAAGTCCTTATAATTTTTTATCCCTTGAGTTTCATTACGGTTTTCTCTATGAATTATGCCTTCTCTAACCAACTTAAAGGAGTAGAATTCCAAATTTGAGTGTTCAGAGTGTTCTTTATTGATCTTGATTTCCAGAAAAATAATTTTTTTTAAAACATAATTTGAAGGAAAAACTACCATTTCAGTGAAATCCAGCTCTAACATGAGTTCATGGGAAATCTCCATAAAAATACTCACACATCAGACAAATCAGATTTGATGCTGTATATCATCAGCTTTTGTATCTGAGTATTGGGGGCTTTTCCTGGAATGTGTTTTGGGTGTAACAAAAAAGAAATAAGTATTAGTGGAGGTTATTTCTAACTACCCTTTAGTTGAACTAAGGCTCTGAAATGTCATATGTAAAGGAAATTGGCATCTTCTTTATTGTTTTAAAATCTTCAATAAAATTTAGATGAAATATAATTTTTAAATTACATTTGAATAGAAATTTGAAAAACTTCATTTAAATCTGTAGCAGTTAGCAGAATCGATCCCTAATGTTTATCAGAAGTGATGGCAGTAAAGCCCTGGAGAAAAGCTTTTTGGTGGTGACCAGAATTATTTTATTGGATAATCTTATGTTCTCAAAAGATGAAAACATATTTGAAGCACTGAACATTAGTTTCTTTCCATACTTCATCCAATAGAGTAGTTTCTTGCAGTTTCAGGAAAGCTGACTCAAAAAGAGCATGGCTAGAAAAATTTATCTAAGCAACGTCTGGAGGACAGCTTTTTAAAATTTCATATGTATGTTTTAAGTGTCAAGTACTCATTTTCTTAAATATCTTTCATGTCTGGAGCAGTGAGATTCTCTAAGAGAAGTTCTTCATGTTGCAGAGAAAAGCTGAAAATTATCCTGTACAAGCACCCATGAAAAGAAGAAAAATAAGGATTTTTGGTATATATTTTGGCCTAGTTAGTAACATTTTAAATTCCTAAACTTTATAATGCCTGGTGCCCATGGAAAATAACTGCTGATTCCATTGTCATGGCATCCTCTAGCAAAGTGTTGATTCTATACGCCATTAAATATGAAATTAGTCTATTTTGACTCTCACATTTTCTGTCTCAAAATTTACACTTTTTTTGTGTAAGTGATTAATCCCTTCACACTTATTTTTTAGACCTGAGAGATAAGATTTGCATAGCATAAGTTTGCTTCAAACTTCCTTGAAGACTGTGCATTATGGAAATTAGTTGCAGTGCGTGCCTTATTAGGCATTTTTGACAGTTTTCCACTAAGGATACAGAACTCCCAAAAGGGGAACTGATGAAAAATATGTTGGAAAATATTTCTGAAAAACAAAAATACATTTTACTGAAGGAATAGATCAAGACAGAATTTCAGGTTTTTTTGGTGGTATTAAAATTGAAAAATACAGCAAAAATGAGAAGAGTCAGACTTGCTGAGACTCGTGTTGGAGATGAGCTTAGCAACAGCTTTTGTTTTCTTTCTTCTCTGTAAAAATCTCATCTAGATAAAATACAAGCACACTTTGCAATGCAATTATACCTAGCCTCAGGAAAGAGCATTGACCAATTTTATTAGAGTGCCAAAGATTAGTCCTGGAATGTAAAGCTGAGAGAGGCCTATTAGAGACCTGCTTCATTAGAACATGTGGAACAAGACATTCATAAGGCACCAATAAATCCATTAAGGGGAAGAGGGCTCTGAAATGGCCCTTCAGGATTTTTATTATTAACTATGAGGATTGCTGAGGTTGGTGACGTCAGAAATATGGTTTTAGCCAGTATTCATTGTCCCTTTTAACTCACTATTCTCCCGTCCAAATTTGCTTTGAAATAAGCAGACATAACTGTTCTAGTTAGCTGAGCAGAATCTACCTAGCACGGCTGAATTTGGAGAAGATAGGAGAAAATAAAAGATCAGTGGAAAATCTCCTCTCTCATATTGCCACGAATCCTGCATGAACAGAATCCTAGATGTTGACTATAGCTTTTAAGTTCCTCATAAAGTAATTTTTAGATAGACTCTAGCAGGCTCTTTCATTTTCATAAATCTGAATTTCTGATGCTGGTAAATCCTGAAAAAAAACAGCAGTTTATTATGTATGGAGGGCATTTTGATAAAACTGTCTTAGCAATGGCAGACAAGAAGACTGTGCTGCTGAAAAATTGTACTGTTGTCTGCTAAAAGCTGGGTTTAAATACTGACCAGCTGCATAGAAAATAGCATCAGATTTGTCAACAGCATAAAAAATATCCGCTGAGAAACCAGCACATTTCTCTGCATCCTAATGCTTCTAATTCCCAGAGATACCAAAGTGAATATCATTTTATAGAAGAAAAAAGAGCTGTCTATATCAGGAGTTTGAGATTTCCTCGCTAGGGAGCTACAGACTGCTCAGATAAAGGGTGCTTGATCCTGGTTGATATTTTCTACCAAATGGTGGTACTCTTCCCAAAAGTGATTTTGAGATACTCGCTGTTGGGTTTACCTGTCTTGTGGTGCAAAACTTCAGGCTAGAAGTTGGGTCCCAAAACACTCCCAAGAGCTTCAGAACCCTGGCACACTCAGCTGGGCAAGACTAAGGCAGAGAGAAGTATTTCTCTTTTTCCTCTGTGCCTGCTTTGACAGGAAAACAACTTTTATCCAGCCTGAAAGACTGTCAGAAGTGTCACTGGCCAGGATTCGGAGCCTCTTTTTTCAAACTCCCAGCTGCGTCACAATCATCACATGGGACTTGATAAATTTTTCATGCCAGAATTAATCAATTTCAGTGGGCAGTTTTCCTCACTGGCGTGTATCCTGCCTCCCTGGGGTACTTCATCTGTCACAGACAAAGGGGATGGGGATTTGTGGGAGTGCTAGTGGGGTGGCTCTTCTCAGACCCATCAAATTGCATGTGCACATCAGGTCAGGAATTTTTGAGTCTCCTGGGACGTGTGTGGGGCTTTCCAGAGAGGACTACCTTCTCCAGGTATATAAGCAACTGCTTCTTTTGATGGTGTTGTGGTTTAACCCCAGCTAAGTCACATGCAACTGCTTGCTTATTCCATCACCAGCCTCACCCCCAGTGGTAGGGAGAAATGGGAAGAAAGTGAAATTCGTGGATTGAGATACAAACAGATTAATAATTGAAACAAAGCAAAATATAATAATAGTGAGATAGAGAGAGGAATACAACCCAAGATAAATAAGTGATGCCCAAAACAATTGCTCATCACCCACTGACTGATGCCCAGCCCATTTCCAAGCAGTGATTGGCACCTCCTGGTCAATTGCCTCCAGTGTATACATGGGGCATGATGCTCTATGGCATGGAATATCCCTTTGGCCAGTTCAGATCAGCTGTCCTGGCCTTGCTCCCTTCCAGTCATTTGTGCACCTGCTCACTGGCAGAGCCTGGGAAACTCAAAAGTCCTTGATTTAGAGTAAGCACTACTTAACAACAACTAAAACATCAGTGTGTTATCAACGTATTCTCAGACTGAATCCAAAACACAGCACTGTACCATCTACTAGGAACAAAATTAACTCTATTCCAACCTAAAGCAGGACAGATTGGTTTTTTGGAGCTAATGGTTTAAATGTAGCATGCATTCCTTTTATCCTGCACAGCCATAGCTGAAGAAATGGAAATTTATTGGAAATATACTATTTATGAAAAGAATTACATATAGTGGTGTTTAATAAAATACATTATTTACCCTATAAATACTAAAACAAGAAAAACACCTATTTGTGAGAGAGGTTATTGCAGTGCTCATAATCCAAGCAGCACAACAGGAAAGGAAAGATAAACGAGGCATTTAGTACTCACCTTGTGCATATTATATGATATTCCCACCCACATTTTGCAAACCGGAAAAGTATATTAAAAATAGATCAATTATGCTTCTGATGCATGATAAGCATGAAGATGAAATTGTAGTAAAAATAGTTCCAATCAAACTATATTCTTCCTTTATTTATTCTTTTCTTTCTAGTACTACTAATGTCATAGAAGTTTTCAGCTTGAAACATGGGTAAAAATGAAACATTCACAGTATCTTTTTCAGAGGCTGGAAACCTCACGCTTGGAATGATTTCTGCTTTGGAATGTCTGTAATATATTGAAGCTTTAATACCATGGTAATTGGTACCTTACTAATTAGCACGTGACAAGAATTTTAATTAGGTGCACATAGGTGTTCCTCTTACGTGCAGTGGAGGAGCTGTTTCTTGGGAAGAAGAGGGAAGGGAAAAAGATAGGGAAAGGAATCCCTAGAAGACAAATATAATTTAATCCCTACTATGAGAAATGTATACATTATTTAATATTTTTCAAAATTATGTTTGTGGAAATTTATTCTGTTTTGTAAAGTACATTAAAGTTTGCTTTTCTCCCCTGTAGAATAAATTGTACTTTTTTTTCTGTGACTTGATATGTGCTGTAAGCAAAATGAGAAATATTGGAGCATGACTGTAGTCAGTTAGCTCAGGGCCAGCCCCAGGGACTGAGGTGAACACATCCATGGGCTCAAAGCAGGAGTTTGTAATGTGAGTTGAAGAGCAGAGCTGTGTACCTCTGAGCTGGGTCACAGGGAACAAGGCTGAAAAGGGAGATGATCAGCACCTTGACAATGGCATTCGTTGAGGCTGGGCTGTAGCCCATTCTAGAGTTAAAAATGCATGTGAAAGACTTGGAAGACACAGTCGAGTGAATTCCTATCAATGGTGACCCAGAAGTACCAATACTTTGGTAGATGAGCATTATCTATCACTTTTCTTCTATCAGGAAAAGATATGAAAGAGAGATAGAACGTATCTGTCTGAAAATACTGCCACCACTAATGTTCTCATTAGCTTAATGGCATTTACCTTGTTGCAGAGAATCTTGAGACTGTCATTTGGGATGAAGGCTATTTTAAAATCTGCAAAATATTTAGAGCAAGAAGAGTCCTAAAAACATAAATATGAAGTTTCTTCCTTCTCCAAGGAAGCCTGACTTGTGTATTTATAAATATAAAGTTATTTGTCAGGCCTGGTAATCCCATAAGCCCCAGCAGTGAAAAGGGTGATTCAATTTCAGAAGATAATGGGACACTCTGAAAAATTATTATCAGGTCCAGGGAACATTTTTTATATGAGGAGATATAAAAAGCAAAAGTAAAGGGAGGATGAATTGCAGAAAACAGAAAACCAGTTAAAGAATTATTATTCCCCCCTCCATCCCAAAGGGACATTTTGAGAATGGGCTTTCTGAAGAAAGTGGAAAATGTGCTGTGCAATTTGCATGATTTGAAAAACACTTCTTGGTACTTAGTTTTGACTGGGAAAATTCTTCTGCATGGTGAATAAGGTCACAGGTGAGCCACGTTCCATGCTCTGCAAGACATTTAAAAGCAATAGCTAAAGGAATATTTTTCTCCAGATGGCAATATGAGAGAACCGAGAATAAAGTTGCAGCCTTTATGTTTTCAATAAAATTTGTAGCAATCACTGTGAGACCAGTGATTATTTCACAAATGTTAGAGAACATTGGTGGAATGAAAACACCAAATTATTAACTGGAGAAAGATCTGTAAGATTAAAGTGTCAGTTGTGTCAGGAAATGGAAGATGATGTCATCCTTTTGCCAAAATCAAACCCAATCTTGGTCAAATAACTGAAGTAGTATGTGGTCTGAAAAGAAGTTGCGCATTGGTTGTGGAATAATTCTGAATACAGGAGAAGTCAGAGAAAATTATGTTAGCCTATAACCAACTCTACAAACAATAAATATTAATCAAAAATTGTGCTTGCTCTGAAGTATACACTCAACTGTTCTGACTAGTAAAAGATACTGTCTTTTCAAAGGGTGTTATTAACCCACCTGTCCTATGAGATCCGGTCATTTCCCATGGCAGATTCGTCTCCTACCATGACTTTAATTAGAAACAGAAAGGGGAACTCAAATTGGTGTTAGTGGAATTATATTGCTTTTAATCTTTTATAGGCAGAGATTTCAGGCTGATTCATGTGAAAAAGATACTACTTGCTGTGTAATTAGGATGCTGGTAGGGCCTGGCGTATCTTGAGGTGTCTCGTTTTGCAGGGAGGTTTGATTCTTCCCTGACACCTCCAAGCTAGGAAGACATCACCTGCCTCCAGAGCAGGGGCTGTGTGACCACTTCTGTGAAGCACTACACTGAGAGCTATTGTCTCTGCAGAAAGGGAGGATATATTAGCTCAGACTTAATTCCATGCTACACACATCCGTATCACTCCCAGACAAATGAGGCCAAAAGGGTAGACTTGAATATCCCTCCAAAGGGCTGCATCCATACCCTTTGTCCACTTCCTAGTGGGACTGCTGCTCCCTTTACAAATTGTCCACCATAGATAGCACTTTAGCAGAGTCTTTATCAGTACTTTGAGAATTGAATAGGCTATTTGGAAAAGGCAATTATAATGTGCCACCACTTCATTTGAACAGTGCATTTTGAAAGGGAAAAAAAAGCCTGCACACAACAAAACACCTCTTATGTGATTGCCTTTCTTTCTTTGAGAAATAAAAGGAAACTGGTTTTCTATCTTGGGTTCTTTGGTGATGGTAGACTTCAGCATCCAGTACTTTTAACCTTCTTGTGTACATGTGGAGGTATGCTATGGCATACAGTGCAATATTTTTGATTGCAGGCTTATACCGAACATCTCCTTTATAATCTAGGTAGTCTGATGTTATTTTACACAGTCTAGTTGACATAAGGATGTAGATTAAAATGCAGGTTAGAAGCCCTAACCAGACCTGGCAGGCAGGAAAGGATATTAGTGCGACAGGGTAATTACCCATAGGAAGTGGTGATGCTGACACTAGTTTTGATTTTTTGAGTGCTGCTAAAGATGTTTATCTTTACTCTGAAGGCTTTAGTCTTTTATGGTTTGAATGCTGGCTGTGAGAGAAGCTGTCGCTTTTCTCTATGCTCCATCCAGCAGTAATGCTCTTCAAGACATTCGAAAGATTTTTTCATCTGAAAACCTAAGGAAAATATATTCTTACTTCTGAGCCTTTTTCTGAAACTCATTTAATCAGAGATATACAGTCCTGAATTTGAATGAATATTGGGAGAGTGTTTGCTTGGGTAAATACCATGTATTCTGTTATGGAGTAGAGATTTAGTTGCTGTTGTTTGTTGTTGTTTTTTTTGTCTCCTCCACATAGAATTGGCTAGAACATAGTTTTGTAGACTATAAAATAATATCCAAATCTTTTACGATTTCTTCTCTCTTACATAATTTAAACTGAGGATTCCTTATTTAAGAAAACCTAAAATGAATTTCAGAGCTTGTGTTATGTAAGCCGGTTAGTTACATCAAGCAGAAAAACTGAACACTGCCTTTGGGAGAGAGGGGCGGGGGGGGGAACAAATGCTGGAAAGCAGAGTCCAGGGAATGGAGGACAATTTGGGGACCAGGTTCTCCACAAACTACGCCACAGAGAAGCTGGCAAAAGGCATTGGATACACGTGGAACACCAGTCAACCTCAAAGGTTCTTCGGGATCAATTTTGGATGCTTATGTACATATGTTCAGTTTGGGAGTAATACTTAATATTTTCACATGATTTTGTCTTCCAGAATGATTGAAGATTGTGGGAAAAGAGGAAATACCATGGCAGAAAGAAGGCAGCTGTTTGCAGAAATGCGTAAGTACTTCCTGGATATGTTTTGCTGTGATAGACCAAGCCAGTTGCTATGCAGTATCAGTAAAATTTATGCAAGCTTTCCACCTCAAATCTGTGTTGCACAAATGAATATCATGAGACCAAAACTGCATAAAAATGGGCTGATTTGACCAAAGCAGGAACGAGAGATTTTCTACATCAGATTTTTTTGATTGAATTATTTTAATCAGTAGCTTCTTAAGACAAAGATGCTGCAATACACAGGTTGCAATGAAGAAGGATAAAGGTCTCCAAAAGCTACATTGTTTATTGGAGGCATCTGTAGTGTATTGGCCCCAGCCAGTTGCTAAACTCCTGCACAAACACTTGCTTAATCCCTAACCAGCCTGCAGAGGGATAGGAGAGAATATAGGGAGAGCAAAAGCAAGCAAACTCATTGCTTGAGATAAAGACAGTTGATAAGTGACAGAAGGGGAGGAAAAAAATTACAACAGAAACCAAGAACCAGTGATGCAAAGGTGGCTATTCCCCACCTCCCAATAGCAAACCAATGCCCAGCGAGACATGGAGCAGTATCTGCCTTGGAAGACAGAACTCCTCACCCCATTCATTCCCTTCCCCAGTTTTATTGCTAAGCATGACCTTATATGGTATGGACTAACCTTTTGGCCAGGCGGGGACATCTGTCCTTGCTGTATCTACTGCCATCCTCTTGCCCATCCCCCGACAACCCTGGGAGGGGACAGAGTAGGAAACAAAAGAGCCTGGGTGCTGTGCAAGCGCTCTTCAGCAGTAGCTAAAACAGCGGTGTGTTATCAACACTTTTTAGCCACAAATCTGAAACACAGCACCATGCAGACTGCTTTAAAGAAAGTTAACTGCGTCACAGCCAGACAGGGACTCATGTACTTCACACCCCACTTCAGCACATTTTTCATAGTTCCTAGTGAAGTTCCATGCTCCCTGCAGGATAGTGTGTCAGGGATGTACTATACCGACAACATTTCTGTACTTCTGACAGTCATCTCTTATTTTTCTTATAACCAATCCACTGTTTCTCCAGGCAATTCTATTACGTATCAAGTCTGAGACTGTCACCCTGTTAGTAGATTTACTTGAGTTTTGTGTGTAATTACTAAGCTTCCTGTTGTTTGTCTGCTGCTATGTAGTAAACAATTTCAGAGCATCTCCCTGATCTTTGGTGTGAGACTAAGATGGGCATTACTGGGACTGAGTTACTGTACGTACTGAAAGGCCAGGTGAGTGCTGGTGAATTCAGTGTGCTCAAGGCCGTTCCCCAGGGTGAGCCCTACATCTGAGCTCTTCAAGTTAAAAACTTCTCATTCAGGTGGCCTACCAAGAACCATCCTGGCCCATTCCACAGTGTCTACTAGCTCTGTTGTGCCCTGTAATTATTTTAGTATCATGCAGGGCTTACTGTTGTAATTCATGAATATTTCTCACTGATCTTTTCTCTCTGGTGACCAGTGACAGGAGGAAATGGAATGAAGTTGCGTCACGGGAGGTCTAGGTTGTATATTAGAAAAAGGTTCTTCACTCAGAGAGCGCTAGAACAGGCTCCCCATGGAAGTGGTCAGCACACCAAGCCTGACAGAGTTCAAAAAGCATTTAGACAATACTCTTGGGCACATAGTGTGATTTTTGGGATTATCCTGTGCAGGGCCAGGAGTTGGGCTCAATGATTCTTGTGCGTCTGTTCCAACTCAGGATATTCTGTGATTCACTTGTCACTTGTATACAACATCTTGGAGGGAGGTGGTGTTCTTTGGCCAGAATCAAAAAATGTATTTGTCTATTTTTATAACATACTATAGTTTTAATTAGAATTACAGAAGGGTCTTGATTTTTTATCAGCTAGAGTCTGTAGCACAGCTACCATTAACTTCAATTAGTTTGAAATATTCCTGAAATGCTTAAGACTTTGCTGTGTGGATTTGTGGTTTGTATCCACCATTTTGAAGGCTGTTTTGATGTTGAATTATTTTGGAGGAGTTAAGGAGGTGTTGGAAAAATCAGCAGTTGGAGGCAGAGGAGGATCTGTTTTCCTGTATTGTACATCAGTAGCTATGGTCCACTATACTTTTCTTTCACATTTTAGTATTTTGGAATATTTACTTGAGTCTGGTTTATCTCACATGTGTGTCCCCTTTCTGTTTGCCTGCCTTGGTTCCTCCACCTACTTCACATGCACACAGAAAACTGGGTGTTCCAGCTAGGTGTAAAGAGGGGAAAATATTAAGTCTTTGTGAAAAACTAAATGTATTTTAGGCACATTCATAAAACACTGAACTTTGCATTTTGAGAGCCCCTCTGTGTGTGGAGGGTGTGCTTCACTGAAACAGAAGTTCATCCTGGCATTGCATGCAGGTGCCCCCAGATGTGAACAAGCCCACGTTTAACATGTTTGACAAAAACCATGTGCTCCAGATGCCCCTTATACTGTGGGCCATGTGAAACTTCTTAACGTTCTGATAGACATAAGCCTATGGTAAAAAGTTTAACTCCACAACCTGCCAATATCAGAGGAAGAACATTTGTAATATAAAGGCTTTTGCCCACAGTCTCGGTTCTTGGGACTTACATCTGCAAGTCTGTGATTAAAACCCCACAATAATTTTAGAAGGTGGGTCATGTTCCAGACTACATAAGACAGAAAAGATAAAGGAAAAATAAACCAAACAACTTCTCAAGCATTTTTAAGTGGGAAGTTTGTCCTGAACAAGGAATAGAAGGATTTGATTCTGACTTTAAATTCAGAGCATTGCGATTTTCCCTGTATTTTGAGAGGTCCAGTATGACTGTTTTGATTCCTTTCCTTCAGAAGAGGCATCCTTCTAGTTCCAAATTACATATTTTTGTAAATTAATATCATAATCATTATCATTTCCTGTAGAATCCTGTGATTAAAGCTTGAATTGTGTCTTATAATTCAAAATGCTCTATTGGACATCAAGCCACTAGGTCTTAGTCTTACCTGACGTGCCCAGGTATGTCCACACCAATTAAGATTTCAAAATATACATCACTGTTGTGCTGCCGGCATATATTATACAGCAAGCAGACAGCAGCCAAAGCCAAAGCAGTGTGTCCCTTTGTTATTTTTGCAAACTGCTAACAATGTTACATGACATGAGCATATTCAAAGGAAAGAGAGTGAGGCACTACCAGCAGGCAGAAGGAAAGAGAGGCCACTGACAATCCTGTAGGGAAGTTACAAATTCACTGTCTCATTTGCCATGCTCAGTCCTGCAGATCTTTCCAGTTGTTTTTCAGGACTCTTCATCGTCTAAGTGATGGCACTTTTCTACAGTAGTTACTTGACAAATAGATCTCTGACTGTGGCAAAATGTGAATCATGACAAAATTAAACAGTCTGTTCATCAGCATGTCTGTCCCATCAGCAGCACCTATTCCCCAAATAATATCAAAATAATACCATCCACTGTGTGTGCAAATAATAATAAAAATAAATAGCAATGTTGCCTACAAATTTGTTTATTTAGGATTAATACTGCAACCTCAGAAGTGCAATGAACCAGAGTCTCACTCTGCTTTCATTCTTTAAATTTTGTTAAAAGGCTGAAGTTTTATAAAGGACCACTGGAAGTTTATTGGTAGCTTCCACTAAAGTTAAGAGGGGAAAAGTTACATTCATTTTACTCATTTTTCCTATTAAAAAGGAAAAACTTAATGTTGCAAGCATTATCGTCCCTTTCACCTGTAAAGAAGTTTTCCAGAAGATGTCAGTGTGATACTAATGGAGAAGGGAAAAACCTGTATAATTTTAACAGTAGAGGATATGATGGAAAAAACCTCACAAAAATACTTCTTATACCTGATGTTAAGTAGTCAAGAGTAATTTCTCCCAGGAGCAGATGGTGTTAAGACAGCTAACTGGCAAAAGGGGGTAGCTGGGAGCCCTGGAAAGACAGTGTGGGAGAATTTGGTCAGGAAAAGAGCAGAATCTGGGGGAAGAGAGAGTATCATTCTCATTTTCATCTCATAGGTCAGAACACATTTGAAAAATTTGTGTCTGAAGGATGACATTGTTTAAGAAAGTGTGGGTGAACGATGCTGCCACAGGCAGAATGGAAGCTTCAGGAAAGATTTATCGGGGAAGCAAGCCCTCCCTTTAAGTCACAAGGCATAGAAAGGACCCCCCCCTCCCTCTGGAAACTCCTTGTCAGAGAATAGTCTGGGTAGAGGTCAGTCCAGTCCTAGTCCCAGACTTGGTCAAGAGTTTATGTCTTAGGGATTATATAGATGTAATTGTTATTTTTTATAATTTTAAATATAGATGTAATTGATTTTTAATTAATTTTAAATAGAGATGTAATTGATATTTTTTTTCAATTAAGTAATTTTATATTACTTCATCCTGCAGAATTAAGGATAGCAAACCAAGTATGTTTTTATGAATGAAATAAATATTTATTTAAATTGATGATAATAATTAAAATATTTTAATCAAAATTATCTACCAGACAGTATAGACAGTTAAAACTATTAATATAAGGCACTGTTTATTAAATGAATTATTTCAAAGCTAGCTTAATTATTATTAAGTAGAGATTGATGTTACTCACCCACCTCAACACCCTGGGCAAATCTCTTTCACTCAGCCTTGAGGAATAACCTTGAGGGGGCATCCCCACTCAAGGGAGGAATTTCCACACACGTATCCAGAAGGAGCATGTTAGAAGTCCCTGCCATTAAAAAGTGGGACTGGGCTTTTATAGTATAAAGTGATTGACTGTCAGTCAAGTGTTTCTAGGCTACCCTTGCCAGCTCAGCAGCTTTAGATAAGTTATCAGTACTAGCACTTGTTGCTTCCTTTATCAGGAACTTTACATGCCACATCCTCACCAGGGCTGATTTCTGTCAGGCAAGACTGTTTTTCACATCCTCAGAAGGTTTAGCTTTGGGATTGTGGAGTCAGGCTGGTCTCAGCATTCTTGAACACCAAAAGCAGCATGATCCACCTTCTCCATCCATCACTGATATCTTTTGCAAATAGGAGAAAACTTGAGCAGTTTTACCCCCACTTAGAGTATGCTGCTACAGATGCCAACCTGGCCATATGTTCAGCTGAGAAATCTTAAAGAAAGCATTTAGGAAGCTTTTGTAAAAGCAGGGGTGTATTCCACTCCACTTACATCCTGACTGCACCTTGTTTGGATGCGTTTGTTGGACACTGTGCCAGGTTCTGCCCCCATACTGGCCCCCGTGTACTGTCCCTGTATGTGAGGTAGCCGCCAGTTAGTTTGTTCCCATCTCCTGGACAGCTGCTTTGGAAATATTACTGAATCTTTAAGTTGCAGCAGGCAGGGCCAAGCTTTGTGTGGAGCGTGGAGCTGACCCTCTGGGGTCTCTGTTGCAAAGAACATACATCCACAAAATGGAGAAAGGCCTCACATCTCTTGCATTTTCATTGCCCCCTTCTGCATATTGCCCTAAGCGTTTATGTTACAGCATGGTATGTTCTCTGATTTGGTTTGCTGGCAATACCTTGTTCTGAAATGGTATGTCAGCTGAAGATACTTGTTATGAGGTTTTTTGTTAAATATTAAAATTCAACAGAGGTTTTCCCTGCTGTTGGAGCCTGGCCAGCGTGTCTTTTAGCCTGCAGCTTGACCAGATTGTTCTTCAAAGTGACAGACACAGTGGGCTGGCTATTCCTTGCCTTCCTTTATAAAGTTCTTTTAACACTGTAGTTCCTGACATTCCCCTTCTTACTCCTCATTCCACTCTACTCTCTCTGCAAAGGAAAGAGCCTTGAAAATTGTTAAACAGAGGCAGATGATGTGTCCTCTGTTCTCTGGCTTCCCTGTGAGCAAAGATACGCACAGGTCATATTCCATACAAATGTCACCGTTATTCTCTTCCACTAGGGGCTCAGGATCTGGATCGCATCCGTTTGTCCACCTACCGAACAGCATGCAAGCTTAGATTTGTTCAGAAGAAATGCAACTGTAAGTATGCCAGCACTTCTTTCGCCTACCATTGTTATGAGCTTTCCACTGCACTCCCTGGTCTGTCCTTTGGTCCACTGACAAACCAGGACTGTTTGATTTGGCATTGCAAAAGACACTAACCAGAGTGCCTGGGCAGACTTCAAATATTAACATGTTTATATAAGGAACTTGCCTCAAATATGCCAGTGATTCAGTCATAGAAGGGTGGGTCAGGATACAGGCCCACAACTTTAATTAATAAGTATGTTAACTGCATTCTCCAGTTTTCTTGTGAAATAGCATTTGTGGGTTCCAGCAAGGCCCTTCAAATTAAATGCTTTTATAGCAGCTCTGTGAGAAAAAATGTTGGTTCCAGTCCTCTTGTATTTAGGGTGCAGCAAAGTAAGTGCAGTGTTGGTCAGACCCCTTCATTTCCAGAAGGCCACCTTAGACACAGCTCTTCTGAGAGAGTGAACCTGCTTGTAATATCTGCATATCTGTCTTACTCCCTCTAGGTTTTATTGAGAAATTTTCCACTTCCTTGGTGACTTTTTTTAACTTTTCTTCTGAGATTCAGTCTTTTTTCCTTTACAGCTGCATTTTCTATTAGCACAATCATGCTGTGAACTTTAAAGGGGAAATACATATAAAATCTGTAATGGATTGTGTCCTTTCTTTTCCATCAAAAATAGTATGAAAATACTTAGAAGGGCAGGTTTGGGTAAATGTGCTTTACTGGACCTTTTCAGATCAAGTTTAAAAAAAATCCTAACCAAGGGAACTCTTGTCAGCAGTAGCAGTAGGGAGAGGACCAACACAGAGTAAAGTGGGATTTAGTCCTCATATAGACTAGAATGACAACCTGGCTATGCTTGTGCTATGCACAGTGGTAAGTATGTTAAAAAATGCTCACTGTAGTGATTAATCACCCTGTTAAGTTCCTGGTTTTGGGGTTACATCTGTGTGTGTTACAGAAATGTTTAGCTTGTGCTGTCCAAACATACTGGAGAGGCCGATCTATGATGGAAAAGATTTTGGAGAGTATTTCCTGTGTTATTAGCCATGGAGCTGATTGTTCAATCACTTCTGTAGCACATTTCTCTTATTTTTAATATGTCCTTAGCTGAAGTATGAATTGTGAGTTTGGTATCACATTATAAACAGGCTGCCAGAAACAACACCCAGTGTGGTTTTAGTACCTGCCCAGCAGACAGCTTCTTCCATTTAGGAGCAAATGTGTTGAAAGACACTATTATGTTGCAGTCAGTTGTTTATTTTTTAAAATCTTATGTTTAGGAGGATGACATTTTCACTTCATTTTCATGGGAACAGAATACAGTAGTCTGAGGTGACAAAAGTACCCAATTAAATGGACAGTGATAGCAAAGTCTGTATGCAACTGCATGCAAAGCAAATGAAAAAACATAAGGACTAACAATAGCCTCATTGCTGGGAGTGTCTGACTGGCTGAAAATATACTGGTTGTTAATCTTAGTTTTGTGCCTCTTATTTATCACCTGCGATTTGCTTTTGTGGAACTGTTGGTTCTCTTCATAGAGAATTAGTGCAGATGCCCTGCAATTCGCTAGCTTGTGCCAAGTTGCTCATGGAAAGGGCTTAGCTTCTGGTCTCCATTATAACCTGGGAGAAGTAATTTGCTGATCTTGTTTCAAGATTTATACTGTATCAATCTCTTCTGAAGGGGAAATAAAAGGAGAAACTTAAAATGTCATCCTAAGAATTAGGTTCTGTGCAGTTTAAGGAATAATGCCTGTTGCTCTGGAACAGGCTGGATTGTGTCTGTGTTTTCACCATCAAGTAGAGTTTTCTTCTGGTTGTTTCAAGTAGACTGCTGCTCTCCCAGATGGCTTTCTCTTATCAGTGGGAAAAGGAGTCATTCATTCACCTGACAAGTATCCAAGCAATGGCTGTCCAAGAAAGAGCTGCTAAACAGAGCCACTGAATTGAGCAGTGCCCTTGAAATGGTTAATATCAGACCTCTGAAAAATGTCAGCTACTGCTTTGGGGATTTTTTCTCCCTACAGAAATTGTCATTATGCACCACCCAACAGTAAGTTCATGAGACAAAAAAACAAAGGGGGTCATGGGGAAAAAACCTTTCTGCTGCATCTGAGCTGTTTCATTTAGGGTAGAATATAACAAGAAAAAGCTCAAAGACAGTTCTGCTCCACTCCGAGTGCCCAGCACCTCTTGTCACTCAAGCCATCCTTGTCTTCTTTCAGCTGTGCTCTCCTGCCCTGCCCTGGCACACTGGCCCAGACTTACTAGGAAAATGCTTGGAAAACTGTATTTGAGGGGTTCTTTTAAAGAGCTAATTTAATAAATTGCAGAGGGCTGCTCTTGGCTACAGGCTGAAGGTGCATGAGCATGAAAGCAGAGAGCTGCTTTGAGTGCCAGAAGTGTTTGTTCTAAGGGAAGCAGAGCAGAGGTTTTATTAGGACCATCTTTTTTACCTGGAGGTTCCCATTAGCATAGGCAGTCATGGGATATCATTGAACAGGCAGCTACACTTATCACACACAGTGCACTGTTTGTTTCTGCCTCCTTTAATGCAGACACAGATGCAGGTTCATGTCCTGGCCTTCCTTTGTGAAATCTCTCAGTACAAAAGCAGGTTTTTGCAGAAACTTCAGCAGCAGGCTGGGTTTTACTGGCAAAGTAGGCAGCCTGCAATGGGCAAAAATCATATTCTAAGAGCCATTCTCTCTTGTAGAGTTTCTCCTGACACTAGTGAAACTATCTGGGCAAAAATTGTAGATAATGTGACAGTTTACCACCTTTTACTGGAATATCACTACATATGTTGCTCCTTGAGTACTAATGTTGATCAAATAATTTGCTTTGTGGAATTATTTCATTTTCATAAGAAGAATACTTCTTTGGAGATACTTAGCCAACACTCTTCAAAATTGCAAATATGCATCTTTCTGATAATTCTGTATAACTTCAGGAAAAGCATTCTGTGTGTGGAAAATGTTTATTTTACAAAAATCTCTGAGCATTTTAAAGCAACAGTTTAAATAAAATCATCAAAGTGTGAAAAATCATTATCAGCAATTGCAATTATTTGTCAAACAGGATAGAATTTAATCCAGCCCAACCTAGTTCTTCAGAAAAGCAAGAAATTCTTAAGAACTCAGAAAAAAAGTACATAAATTTGGAAAAGCTCTGATGCTATCTTTCAAAGAAAAAATCCTGCAAATTTAAGCATTCCTCTTTACCTAAGTTAACACTGCAAATAAGTAATAATAACATTTACAAATTATTGTTGCCACACCTCTGAATCTGCTAAGTGCCCAAATGTGTGATGCAGTATGTGATAAAAATACCAAAAGCAGGAGACCCGCGAAATTCTGAATGCAGAAATCCTAAAGCTGGAAAACCTTGTTAATCCACCATGAGTATAAACCAATTTTATGCTTCTTATTTCTGCTGACAATTTCTAAAATTGGAAATAATGACAATAATGACTCTGTAGGTAATGTAGGTACCTTTGGGGATGCGATGGGTATAGAAAGAGATCAGCTACTTGCTGATTGCTTTGCAGAACTCTAGCAGTAGACCTGTTGCAATAGCAGCAGTCTTCTCTTAGTTATAAATACAAGCACAAGACATTGATGCCTCCTCTGGAAAAAAAAAAAAAGAAAAATCAAATAAACATTAAAGAAGTCTTGAGGAAATAGTGAAATTTGGGCATGAATAATTCCAAATGAATGCCATGAGTTGTGGACAGATGGACCCTGGAGAACACATTGCTGGTGATTATGTCATCTTGAAATCACAGAACATAAAGGCAGGAATGTGTGAGCTGACTGTGGCCCCTTTACTGGCGGATGGTGTTGGATGGATGTAGCCTCGGAAATAGCAGCACCCTAATCATTTGAGGTTTAATTTCATTATTTGGGGTAATAAAAACAGGTAGGAAGCAGGTACAGGAACGTGATCAAACAACCTACATGTTCAGTCTGTACTGTACAAAATATACCAAATGGGAATAGCTGACTTTATCATATAAATTTTCTACATGTGCTTTAAAGGTGCACATATAGTGGACACTGCAATAATCAAGGAGGGAGATGGGAAAACTACAGGTGAGCACTGTGAGGTCTGAAACAGTCACAGAACTTGAAAACCCTATGAATCAAAGTTGCTCTGACCAAGTCAAACATGAGGGTATTGTCCTTTACTTGGCTCCCAGTGCATCAGAGCAGGTTTTGGAGCACCTGATGTACATTCTCAGCAAAAGTACTCCTGTTCAGCTCCCCGTACTGCCAGGAAAATGCTGTCCTCGCAAGGCTGATTTGCTGCTGTTTATCCATGGCATCCAGCCACAGAAGCATCATGGGCTTTCCTAACACAAGGATGAAAGACCAATCACAGCACTTAGACATAATCTCTGGGCATTCACCAGTATCCAGGAACCACCAAAACCCGCAGTTTATAGTTATTCCCAGTGATCATTGTGCAGATGATTAATTTTAATACACGGTTCTCAGTGAATTCATTAACGTGCTAGATGAAATACCACGTTCACATGCAAATTCCCTCTGGGGTATGGTGACAGCCAGGAGTAGGACATAACAACATGGCATAATCAAAACTGTTATACCATTAAACATCACTCACTAATACAGAACTGTATGGGTGGAAAACTGCTGCTGTCCTTGATGAACTATCCTAAATGTGTTGTGAGATCATTCTGTGACTCTGGCTGCAAAAGCAGATTTTGCTGATTTCCCTAGATCAGAATAAATCATTGACAGTTGAAAGTGTGAATCAAAAGCTGTGCTGGTGATATTAACATGTGGGTTAATTAATGCAGACTAAAAGGGAGCTTGTTTTTCCAGCAGTTTAATCTCAACACTTTAGGGTTTTGGTGTCATTGTTTCTCCTTTTAATATTGTTCAGTGTGAGTGGTTTTTTGGGTTGTTTTTTTTTGTTCTTTTGGCCTATCCAAGTTGCAGTGCAGCTGTTTCCACACAGGGAACACAGCTGCCATGACTGATGGAAACCTTGTGTGTGTCCAAGGCAGTCTTCTCCACCTCCACCTGCTCTTTGTCCTACTTCCTCTGGGCTTGTTAAGTCACAGCTGAGGCATGTGGGCATGTCAGCTTAATCTCCATACATGCTTTTGGATGCTTCTCTGATCTGATCTGCCTTTTTATGTTTGTTTTAAGTTAGGATAATTTCTCCCCTCCTGAAATACAATAATCTCCTAGTGAAAATGAATGACAGTTATTGTAAATACATTATTTTTAGATGCTTTCCTTAAAGCATCCTCTTCTGTCTGTATTCTTAGATCTCCTGTGATGCTACAGCAAGCTGCTGAAAATGGGTTTGTCCTAGAAAATTACAATCTGGATATGAAATTATGAGATTAGCCTGTATGAGCTACTGGCCCCCACAATGATGGCAAGCACTTTAAAAATATTTATTTGATTTAACCTGAATAAAATTGCTAGGGTTTGGGGTTTGATTGTATTTTTTCTGTGCTGGGCTGACACTTAAAATATCATTTTATCCCATCCTATTCAACATGCCATTCACCACAAAATGAAAAGTTACAATATCTGGTACTTGTAGTAAAAGGAAAGGATACAGAAGTCTTGATTCCACACTGGAAATGGTGCTGTGACCTTTGTGTTATCCAGTGGCTGAGGAAGTTAACAGGACATCCAGATTCTACTTTCTCTTCTGCATGAGAAAATCTGTGCTGATCTTACATATCCAAAAGACTTCCCTAAACACAAAGCTAGTGGATATTCAAAAGTGTTGCTGTCTGTCCTGTTGATGTTTAACCACCAAATCTTTCATCTTTACATGTTGATTGATTTAGGACCATGTAACTGCTTCTCTTTACTCAAGCAAGACCTCTTGCTAGTGTAGTATAAAGACCTTCATCCTTTGGCTCAGTGAGTATTGATTTTCTCAAATGTGAAACAGAGTGCACAAGAAATGTGCAAAGGTGCAAGAATCCCATGAAGATCCCTGCAATGGCAGGAGGCATTCACTGTCACTGTCCTGCCTTTTACATCTCAAGAACTGTGTAGCCAATGCAATTTTGTGCTTGCCCTTTTTCTCAGGATGACCATCAGAAACAGAGCCACCAAATTATGATGATTACAGAATTTTTTAGATTACATAATTTAATCCTTCATCACTGTAGGTTTCCATGGTTAGTGCTCTGTTCTCATTGTTGGGTTTTACCCTGTTTTTCATTTCTTCTTGGAAGCAATATAGCACAAGATAGTTTCAGGCTGGGTCACAGAATAATCAAATGGAATGACAAGCAGTGTTGCCTACTTGAGAAGTACAAAAGGTCTGCTTGGCTGCAATTTGAAACAATCTGCCTCTTGAATTTGTGATCATGGCATTCTCATATTCTGCTAAACCCTGAGTGATCAGTCTTTTATGAGATTTGCTTAAAATCCTCTAATTTCGAAAGAAAATCACCATTTTGCATTCTTAGTTTTGTTCTTCTGTGTTGACTACCTTGGATATTCTATTATCTGCTTATTACTATTACTTAAAGGTGGAGACTGGAAATATCTGTTGTGTTCTTTGTCTTCTGTATTAATGAAAGCTGAGTCTTACAAGTTCCCTTACAGTGAATGACATCCACATGGCTCCAAGAGATACAGCTTTAAAAATAAAACAACTCTCTATTGCAAGAGTCATGATACCATTGTGTAAGTTACTAATTCTGATATCCTGCAGTATTTGAAGAATGGAAATAGAGATGAGTTAATTATTTTAAAAACTTTTTTCTTCCTTTGTCTTCACCAACAACTTAGAGACTAAATGCTTCTGGAATTGCTAGTAGTGTTCCATATGGGTTTCCAGGCAACTATGGAAAAAGGATGCATATATTATACATTCTGCATTATGCATCAATTATTTAATCAAAAGTTCAAAAGGGCTTGATTTAGCATATTCCCTGCAGACAAATCCTTAGTCTGTAAGTGTTCGCTCAGAGCACAATATCCCGAAAATAGGTTCAGATTTTCTTTTCCTTTCAACTGTAAAATTTATTAATATGCTTGACAATCATAATAGCTGTTAGAGAGCTGGCATATAACCTGTATATTTTGGCATGTTCATTGAGGGACTGCTGTTCAGCCTTTTTTTCAGTGTTAGCATGAAGTGTACTCTTGTTATGTAAGGGAGTTGTGTTATCTCAGATGTCCCTGAGTGTTTGCTCTTAAAGGCTGCCACTGCAAGTCTGTCTCATCCAAGACTGAGACAAGAACTATTAGTTGGTATTTGGAGTTAATTTTAATGTCAAAAGGAGTGAAACAAGGATATCTACCTTAAACTTTTACATTTTCAGTTGCTTAGAGATTGATTTTTCAAACATACCCATGATCCCAAGTCACTCCTGTTAAAAACAGAAGTTGCAGAAGATTGTCAGCTAATATTATGTTGTCCTTTAAAGAGGAAAATGATTGAATTGGCTTTCTTTAAGTCAGAAGTTGACAGACACGTGGCCTAGGTCACATCACAAGTATACCTACATGCTGCCCTCTGCTACACAGGTGGCACAGCTCTGCCTGAAGGAAGACAGCTTTTGTAATTGGATCATAGCTGAAAATCTCTTCTGCTGACTTCCTGAACTCTGTGAACATTGCCATTCAGTGTACTATTTCTGATGGCTTTCCTGATGAACGTGTAAGGTTGGACAGTCTGTTCTGTTCCCCGCTCATGTCTCTGAACATCTGCTACTGGTAATGGGCATCACTTACCTTTGTCTGGCAGCCTTTGGCTTAGTTACCTCAAGCAAGAAAGTTTTTGTATCGTATTTTGCAGTGGTCCTCCTAATAAACACTTTAAACAAAAGAAAATAAATTATTTGCTTGGTAATATTGTAGACAGTCTAAAAATTGCAAAATATATGTAGACACACAGCTTAATGGAAACAAACCAATACCTTGGCTATAACAGAATCACTGTATCTTCTGATTCTTCACATGAGAGCTTTTTCTTTTTACCCTCATGTTTTTCCCCTCAATCTGCGTTTTTAAGTCTCCTTCATTATTTCCATGTCACTTCTTTAGCTTCATGTCATTATCTGTTGCATTTGCTTTATCTCTGACTTCTCTGCAACTCTCATCCTCTTGCCTGCTCTCTCTTTTCCTGTTGTCGTCTTGGTTCCAAGAACCTTTTTGTCAGGCAAACCCTCTCTTTACACTTCAGCCTTTGTTCCCTTTCCTTGGGCTGTTCTGATCTGTCCTGTTTGGGTATTTTGCTGGGTCTGCCCTGCTGTCACATGAGCACCTCCATAATGTGTCAGAGTGCATTAAGCAGTGTGACTTAATGGCTGTCACATATGGGTCATTCTCTCAGGGTTTTTTCTGTATGACATCCTGTTTATGTGGAAGGGGGGAAAAAAGGTTACAAGTCATCTTTGGAGCAGATATCAGTGAGTTTGGTGATCATGGTCCTTTGTTCCTAAGGACCTTCATGTTGGAGCCCTGAGTCTCCATGCTGGACTCGAAGCACTTAGTTTTGAGGAGTCACGCATGAGCTCAGTCCATGCCTACGTGTTTTCTGTAGACACTGAAGGACAGATTTTATGTCTTTGCCAATTCCTGAGAAGATAAGATGGACTATTTTGCCCCATGTGTGTTTTGTAGCATTGCACTCACAGAATCACAGAATCATTTAGGTTGAAAAAGACCTCCAAGATCATCTGGTCCAACCTTTGACTCATCGCCACCTTGTCAGCTAGACCAAGGCACTTAGTACCATGTCCAGGCATTTCTTGAGCACCTCTGGGGTGGTGACTACACCAACTAATTCCCTGGGCAGCGTCTTCCAATGCTTAACAACACTTCCAGTTAAGAAGTTCCTTCTGGTGTTTTGAACTCCTTCTCCATTGCATCTGCCAAGTTGGGAATTTTGCTGAACTTTTTTTGCCCTTTCCTGGTTTTTAAGCTGTCAGTTGGCTCAGGAGAACAAGTAGGCACTACACAGCTTTCCTCCACCTTAACCATGCAGTCTGCACCATCTTCCTGCCTAAACAGTGGTCTCCATCACAGCCTCACACAGAAAGTCTGATCTGTCTCCAGCCATTCCTCATTCCTGTCTCTAGCAACTTTAACAAATAAGCCTACTGTGGATCCCACCCACTGTCCAGCCAGCCACAGCCAGTGGTGAATGTTCTCAGCAATTACGGGCTTCTTCAGGATGAAGACAGCCAAAAGTCCCTAGAAGGGAAGTCAGAATGTAGGATCTGACATAATTTTTATTATAACTCTCTCCTTCTGTAATTCCCAAAGAGTGTTTTTTTCCATGCTCATTTGTTTTCAGTTACATCAAAAGTCAAGTTTCTGTAACTCTAGTAATATAATTAACTTCATAACACCCAGAATATTCAGAGAGAAGCTTTAGCTCTAGCCATTAATATCATATTTTTACTATGCCTAGTTTTATTTTCTGTAACTCTTAGTGGAAGATTCATACAGCAAATATCTGGTATGCTAGGACAAATTGTGAAAACAGAAGATGTTTGCCATAAAAATAATTTCCTGCTTTTATAAGTGTGAAGAGACTGCACAATATAATGTCCTCAGTGGGTATTGTTATTAATACAGTTCTGGGTCTCTGTACAATGAACATTCAGCTTCCTGGCATTAATGTTTGTGATATACAGTGGCTTTACAGAAACCATTTTCCTTGTGCTGAATCAAGGTATTCCCAGGCTGAATTTTATCTGTGATATTTTTGGCTGCAGAGGATTTCTAGCAGGGTATTTGCAAGCAGTCTTTGGTCCTTTACTGAGAAAAGTGTGGGCTAATTCCGTAAGAAGTTCTCTGTCTGCTCAGCCTCTTCTTTGGTTCATGTGGATGGATAGTTGGATGTCTCCTTTCCTGACAGGGAGTAAATTGAAAGTAACTCTTTTGAACTCATTGACATCACTATGGCACAAAGGAAAGAATGAATCAGTCTCTTGGTGTGGATTGTTTGAGGAGGTTGAACTCAATTTCTGATAAATGAAGTTGACACTATTATCATACTGCATCTCTTGTAAAGGTCCTGATCTTCCCCAAGTTTAATTTTCCACAGTTCATTCATCTATATTTTGCCTTGAAACTCTTTATTTTGTCTTGGATTTTCAGGTTATCTTTAAGGACTGCATGTGTAGAATAAAGGATGACAGATAAGTGGCCATGTACATCGAGACTCTTACTCCATCTAGGGGCCCTGACAACATCATTAAAGGGCTTCTGTCACACACAGGGGGAAATACAGATGTGTGAAACTTCACCTAAATCTCATTTATCTGTCATTTCACATTTTGCAGTCTCGTTGCCTTTCTCATTGTTGCTGATTGTCGAGTTATGTTTGTATCAATTGGAGCTTTCCTCCTTGGCCTAGTCCTTATTTCCTCAAGAGATGTGAAGTTGTAGAGCATGATATTTTAAGGGGAGACTCTGCAGTTGCCTTCAGGTTTGGGAGTCCTGGTTACTGAGGGAATCAGCTGGGGAAGCAGAGCACTGACCCACGCTTGCAGAAGATATTGCTTTGAATATGAGTAATGTCAGGAGGGCAAATCTAGAATGATTGTGTGAGCACAAAGCCAAAGTTTAGGCAAATATTTTCTATAGTTTCTCTGAATAAGATGCTGTCTACTCAAATGAAATTGATACCCATAAAATGGGTATTCGAGATACCAGGATCCATCTTTCCCTCTTCCCAAGCTGATTATAGCTCATATGCTGCAAGATTTTGGGGCAAATAAATTGTGTTGTTTTCAAATCGAATACAGGATTAAATACCTATAAAAGCTTGAACCTATGACAGTAATTAGCAACTTGATTACCAATCTCAGCAAAAGGTTAAATAAGATCAGTTTGTCCTTATGACTTCAGGCATAAGATGCTTTTTTCATCAAAGTCCTGTTTGCCCCATGAATGTCCTGCTTCATAGCAGTGCTCTCACTCCCAACAGCTGACGTTGATACTGGGATTTTGTCCCAGAAACCCTCTGGATTGAACCAAACTGTTCAGAAGAGAGAAGCATATGCTAACAGTCTTTATTATGTCCCTTCTGCTCTGGGGATGAAAAATGCAGTTCTGGTATCAGACTGTTTACCCAAGCATTAAGTTCATCTTAAGAATTTCTCTAATTATTTTTAATAGATGAAAATGTTATGGGTCAAATTCAGTCCACATTACATAAGAAAACATTTAAATTAATAGAATAAGGATACGGTTAAGAATTTGCATATATGTAAAATATCACATCTTTTATATTCAAGAAAGTGCACAATTCATCGTTCATTAGTATTCTGTACCTTGTGTTGCTGTTTACAGTCTGGCCAACCCTAAATTATTTTAAAAATAATACTACAGAAAACAAAGTAACCATGAATCACACTCTGAAAAATAGGGTATGTGCCAAGGAGGGTTTTTGTTTCCAACCCATTCTAAATGTATAATAGGTGTTCATTCTTTTTCATTGACCTTTGTGATATGACTGAACCTTAAAGGTTGATAATGTAATCTCAACTTGTTTTCTATAGCCATTAGGTAAGAAATTGTTGTAAATAACTATTAAATCACATTTTGCCTTATCATCACAAGGAAGCAGGAGTTAATATGAGATTGGAGATAATACCCTGTATCCTTAAGCTGGTAACATGCACTGCTTCAAAATTAATGAAAAACATAACCTAATTTTTTAACATTTGCATTCACTCTACACTTGCTTTTGGCTGGTAACAGTGCTAAGCAAGCTGTAGTCCTCTTGTGGCATGGGGAGTGTTTTACGTGGTGTGGGGAGAGCTGGCAGTAGTTGTATCAGAGGGAAAAAGGAAGTTACTGATGAAAGAAAGATGTGGTGTAAGTCCGACTTGGCATTTGAAGAAGCACACAACTAGAGAAGATGTTATCACTGTAATAAGGACATCCAACACGAAGACATTCTGCCTTTTTCACTGCACGGGTTTGGTACTGTTTTCGTGTCACACGGGTTCGCCTGTACTGGAGATCCACACAGCCAAATCTCCACTCACATCGTCCTGATTCGGCCAAATACGGACACGAGGCCATTGTCGGGAGACAGCGACGGGGATGCACCGCCTTCGATTCGTGCTATCTCACTTGACATTGTGCCAAGAGAGAGTTAAAATGTTGGCGCGAGTGTGTGGCTGCATTTAAAACACACCCAGTAGTGCCATCCTGTGGCGAGGAGCGGCCGCCAGGACCTGGTGCTCCATGTCCCGCCGGCTGCCGGAGATTTCAGCTGCCGTGTCTTTCGTTCTTCCACACCATCTGAGCTGTGCCAGCCTCTCACATTATGGCTTCCTCCTCGCATGTTCAGGCATTTCTGAACTTCTGCTTTAATCTCCTTAGTAGGAGGGCTCAGACATGGTTTCTGATTTTCCTCTGGAAACATTTTTTGAAAGTCTCCGTGATTCAGTTGCTGTGTTCAGTGTCAGGGTCACCAGATCTATATTTTACAAATTGACATAAGAACTCAAATGTAAGGCAAACTGACATTTTTTAAGAGAAATGAGAAAGCTGTTGTGTATCATAGATATCTATTGACCAAGTCTTGTTTCCTAGTGAGTTCTTTGGTTATTTGAAAGCTGACACTTGCAAAACCCTTTTGAAGGAACTATTAAGTCAGACTGAGGCCTGATCATACAGTGCCTCAAATAAAGCCTTTCTCATTAAAATAGTTTCATAGTGGGGTCACAAGAATAATAGAGACACATAGTCTAGAAATACCATTGTCTTTTGCAGAGGGGGTGGTTATAAAGTTTCTGACTATAGAATACATGTAGCAAGAGGTCTGCTCTTTGCAGGTTGGTCTTTAATTCATAAATACATTTAACTCTTAAAATAAGAAAATTATGTGTAATCAGTGGATTTAAGCCATGTGACTTCTTAACAACAGTGCAGAGTTTTAATTCTTTCCTGGTTGTCATCAAAATACTAAGAAGCTTAGAGTTAGATTTTTTATTATTTCATTTTATATATGTCATACTTTGTCATTTCAAATAAATTATTTCAAAGCACATTTTAAAAAAAGGAAACACTTTGCCAGCATCTGGGTGACAAGTAGATGACAACAGTTCTCCAGCGCAGCACTCAGGGTGGATCATCCACTGTTCCCTTTTGCAGAATTGACTGTCATTAGTGCTGCTCCTTGGGGAGTCTGATGGCTTCTGCCACCCACAGAGAGCCCTTCAGGCTTAGGTTAAATATAGGTAAGACAAGATGGTCAGGAATTGACAGCAGGGGAAGAAGGAACTTCTATTGTAAATTAAATTAATGTATAAGAGAAAAATTTTACTGGAGACCTTTACACACTCATACACCTTGGTGGATTTGTCAGGTACCATATTAAAAGTGAAAAGACCACATTTCAGTGTATTGTTAGCCTAATGATTATTCCTCATTAGTAACACTTGACCTGTGCTGTAGTGATTAGAATCCCATAAAGTTTTAGAATAACTCATCTTACCTTCTGGGCACAACTTAGGTAGAGTATAATAGGATGCAAGCTCAGGTATTCAGACAGGGGAACCTTTAAAACTTGCCCTAAATTTTCAGTTCCTCAGTTGTACACATCGTGCTGATTTCCAGACACCCAGCAGCCAGGTTTGGCACCCACTCAGACATGTCTTCTGTGCATGCAGCTGGCTGGCACATGCACAGACAACCCAGCCCCTGATGGCTGGGACATTGCTTGTCCTGTGTGGCGTCACATGGACAAGTGATCTGCGTGATTCCAGTGAGTCTGAACGCATCTGACTTACTCCATATGCACACTAGTTCAGGAAAAAGCTGTTTCTGTTGGCTGGTCTAAATGTTTAGATCCTAACCCAGGCACTCCTCCTCACCACTGGGATGGGGAGGTAGAAGTGGATAGCCTTATTGCAGCTTCCTGCTGAGCCAGTGCATGCCACACACCTGTGCAGTCTCACAGCACAGGCAAAAAGGTGAGGAGGAGGAGGAGTGCATGCAGCTGGCTGGGGACTAAACGGAACCATGGCCTCCCTCTGAGATTACTTGGCCTTCAAGGGAAAGCGAAAAGGAGTACCTGAGTATGCACAGTGCTGTGAAGGCCCACTGTACACCTCACACGAAACCTCTTGAGGATGTGGAGGACTCTTTCTCAAACATTCAGGGGGCCTCAGGGTAGGTTTTGTGGGTTTTTTGTATTTATTACATGTGTTAGAGAAGAGCCTTGGAGCACAACTTATTTGAGCAATGATTTTAGAGAAAATTCAGTGGGGCAACACTGGTTCCTCTCCAGTAAGAGTTACTATGTTTTTGCAATATAGGTTCATGGAGGACATCACAGAATCACTGAGGTTGGCAGGAGCTTCTGGAGAGAACAGGGTCAGCTACAGCAGATTGCTCAGGGTTTTACCCTGTTCAGGTTTGATTATTTTCAAGGATGGAGACTCCACAGCCTTTGTGGGCAGCATCATAGTATTTGAAAATCCTCACAGGGAAAATCTTTTTCTTACATTTAAATGCTTTCCTGTATTTTAATTTGTGCCTGTTTCCTTCAGTCTTTTCATTATCCTTTCCCTGAGAAGAGTGCAGCTCCATGTTCTCTACTCCCTTGCATTGGATCACAGAATCATAAAATGTCTTGGGTTGAAGTTCTGACTGCCCTGCCATGGGCAGAGATGCTTTCCTCTAGACCCAGTTGCTCAAATCCCTATGCAATCTAGCCTTGAACACTTCCAGCAATGGCACATCCACAGCTTCTCTGGGCAACTTGTTCCAGTGCCTCACCACCCTGACCGTGAAGAACTTCTTCCTCATATCGATCTAAACCTAGTCTCAGTTTAAACCCATCACCCCTTATCACTACATACCCTTGTAAAACTCCCTCTCCAGTTCTCTCATCGGCTTTCTTCAGGTACTGGAAGACTGCAGTTAGGTCACCACAAAGCCCTGTCTTCTCCCGGCTGAACAATCCCCATTGTCTTTGCCTTTTCCTCACAGGAGAGGTGCTCCATCCCTCTAATAATGTTGGCCAGATGTTTATACACACTTGTAAATCCCCCCCCGGGCCTGCCTTCCTGTAGTCTGAACAGTCCTGCCTCTCTCAGCCTCTCTCCATATGCTCCAGTCCCTTCATGACCTTTGCTGTCACCAGGGCAGAGTAGAGGGCAAGGGTCCCCTCCCTCCACCTGCTGGCTGTACGCTGCGCAGTGCAGCCCAGGGGGATGCTTTAAAGGCATATTGCAGGTCAGCATCCAGCCTGTATTGGTACATGTGGTTCTTCCTTTCAACTTTCAGTACTCTATATTTCCATTTGTTGCCCTTCCTGAAGTTCCCGTTTGCATATTTCTCCAGCCTCATGAGGTCCCTCCCTAATGGCAGCTCAGCCCTGGTGTGTCAGTCACTCTTCCCGGTTTTGTGTACCTGCAGACTTGCTGAAGGTACTCTGTCCCATCATTCAGGTCTGTAAGGAAGGTGTTAAACAGTCAGCTGCCTAGCAGGTGCCCAGCTGTGCTGGAAATCACTGGGCTGTATGAACATTGCCTGGCAGCAGAGGTGGCCAAGGGAGGTAGATGACAAGCCCAAGAGACATAGGAGCAGGACCAGGAATGTACAGGACATTTCCAGGTACAGACTGAGCAAAGGTTCATGTTTTGAGCCATGAGTAGTCTGGGTGTGCCAGACTGTGTAGAGTGACAGCTGTCACCAGATGTACCTGCCGAAGAGTGCCTCCTTTTAGCCCTGAGCAGAAGCAATGACTGGTACATTTTCTTTTTTGTGTAATTTGGCATTCAGAGTGTAAAAAAATACAAGCTTTCATTACTGGCACCTTGATCTGCACTGTGGTGGGATGTGCAGGTAAAGCTTTCAGTGATCACACTGCAGCTGTCTGATTTGAGGGGCAGCTTGACTGCCAACAGGCGTAATTCAGAGGAAAAACACACCTCAGTCAGTCCTCTGTTACCTGCCTGGCAGCCGGAGAGAGGGATCCAGACAGAAAATGTGAATAACTTCCCAGGGTTTCTTATCAATGACGATGACAAATGCCTCCAATACCCTGATTGATGATGGGTTCATAGATTCTAATGAAAAAAAAGAAGAATTGTCTAACATATTTTATAATACTTTTAGGATTGTTAGACAAGGAAGCATAAATCTTCCCCGTTAATGAAATCCACCTGAAATACCTGACATACAGTCAAGTGCCATTGATTTCAAATTACAGTACAAGTATGCTTAAACTCGGGCATTGTGTGTAAGAGCTTTGCTGGACTAAAGTCTTCATGAAGTATATAGTAAAACTTAGTAAATAATTTAAATTAATATTTCTTTAAAAGTTTTTCCTCTATTCACCAACAAAGGAAAATATATCAAGGAGGATTTCTGTCCTAACTATCACTTGGACATGTTAAATATATTTACTTATATTTATGTATTAAATAAATTTGAATTAATTTTTAAAGCCCTAATTTAGTGATTTCTTATGTTTGGTTAAATGTAATCTCCTCTTCCATGTTCATTTAGGAATAAATGGAGAGATAACCTTGTAAAGTTCATGGTTCGGGTGTAATACAAAAAATTAAATAGAACAGATGAGAATTTTTGTGTAAGTAGATCCATTTAATGGTAAGAAAGCTTAAGCACACAGACTGTTTTTAATTTTTTTTCTTTTTTTACTACTTAAAAGACAAACTTTGCTACAGTTTTTTCTTCTTTATGTTTGCTTATGGCAACATCATTTCTTGACAGCTGATGTTTGAAGTAATGGGCCTCCTTTGAGATTAGTGATATATCCAAGATTATCTATATCTCACAGCTTTTCCATAATTATAAATTGCATGATGGAGAGAAAAATTAATTTTTCACTGCATAAGTAAATATTAATTTGCTTTGAGTTGAAAAAAAAGTGTAGTCGCTCTCTTCTCTCCCATTTTGGCTACTAAGGTACTCTATCTACCAAACAGAAAATTACTTACTGCAAATAAATTGAAGTTACTAGTTACAATAAATAAAAAATACATTGGTTTTTTGAAGATGAAGAATGAAGAGCCTTGGAAATGCCTGAAGAAAAGAGGTAGGATCAAGAGCAGTAAAACTGACATATGTGTGTATAATAAGCATCATAATATTGTGCTAAGTTCTGTTTTCTCTAAATATATCCAGGGTACATCTCTTGCACAAATTAACCTGTTGACAGAGTTGTAGGTGATGGAATTCTGCACTGTAACTTCTAATTGCTCATTGTTATTATAAAAGGAGTAAAAGGTAATAGGAAAAGGTATTCTGAGCACAGGTAAAGGCAGAAGAGCAGGATGTAAAACTTGAAGGGTAACTGAAAACTTTTTCAGTTTGAGGAAAATACACAACTCCTTTCAAGCTGAGCCAGCCATCTTCATCCACCCTTGCATCATGCAGGGAGAAAACTGATCAGTTCTGTCTCAATGCGCTGGCTGGCAACAGGCACTCTCCAAATGTTGTTTCAACAGCTGAAGGAGTCCACTGAAGGAAATAACATTTGCTGTTTGGAGTGTATTTTCATGCATTAATCTTAATTCTCTGCAGTTCAGACTGGGTCTCCTCAAAGAGTGCATTTTTCAGTAACAATTGCCATGGAGTGAATGGCAGCCATCTGTAATGCTCTTCATCTGCGTCATCCCACTTCTGTCCAGACACTGAACTTTATTTACATTCACTAATCACTGTCTATTACTGAACATGCTCAAATATGAAACCTTCTATGATGCTCTGTAAATATTACATAATGTCCTGAAAGTTAAATTAGCAGACAATCTTTGCCACAGAAGATGTAATAACACAGAGCTTTAGTTTAGCTGTGGCTTTGGAGATTACTCAATGGAAAATCTAAAGGGAAACATAGTTTAGCAATTGCTTATGGAGATTGTCTGTGTTCTTTCAGACATCAGAAAATGAGTGAGATCTACACCTGGGTAGCTGTGCTATTTAGAGTGTGAGGCCTTTCTGAAGGGTCCATGAAGATTGGCTCGGCTTCATGATTTTTGGTTGCCTTATACCACACAGGCACTAGATATAAGCAGCTTTTACTCCTACTGCATAGTGATCATCTGCTGGCACTGAAGAAACAACTGACAGATTTCTCTAGTTTTCCAGATCTGTTTCTGAAGGGGCATCTTTGACATGCTGAGGCATAATTTGCTTTTCAGTGGGAAATGTGGGCAAGGCAACAAAAGCAACAACAGCAATTAGAAGTTAAAAACAAACTTTTGGAGTTTTATTCTCTTGAAGGAATTCAAGGCAGATTTTAGGAGAGAGAAAACTCTCCTGCATTTATATGCTGCTTTGTTACTCTGCAAACTCTTCTTGTTAGCATCATAGTAGCATATAAAAATCAGATTTGGGGTTTATTGCACTACGTGTTGCGCAAACAAAGTAAGGAGATATGCCTTTTCAGTGAGATTAAAACAGTCTCAGGAATGGATAAATAAATAAATGAGCATAGCAGGTATTATGGAAAATGGGTAGAAGAGGAGGAATGTAATCTTATGCAAAGTTTGCAAGGTTGACATTCTGTTATTACGTTGAAAAGAATACAGATACCACATTAGCTATAGGCATAAATTTCTATTAGTACAGGTAAGTGGAGCTTGCAGAGTCCTGTGTTTGATTTTCTCTTTTGCCAGTGTTCATAGGTGGACTTGGAGGCATGATATAATACAAGTTTGCTTACTATGTGAGTAAACTTAATAGAATTTGAGGTGATGAGTAGGGCACTACACCTGAATGTATCTGCACAAGGTCAAGCAATGCAATGTAAAAGGTAGTGACTATGACAGGATCTGGTAGCTGTTCATACAGATTGAAGTATTTATTATTCATATTTTATATAAAATCTGAATTATTCTAGGTCATGTAGTAGTCAGACTTGAAAAGACATCTTTTCTTAATGTTTAAAGAGGAAGGCGTGGGATTCAACTCAGATAACTTTACCATCTCTGAGGTTACATGTCTCATGTAAACATGTTGCTTTAGGCTTTGTCAGTAGTCAGTGAAGAAATATGGGCAGTTTCAAAGCACTGTTCATCCCACCTGTCTGCCAACAGATGCTTTAAGGTGCTTTTTTCTATCACTGACATGAGAGGGAGCCTTGATCACCAGTCAACAGTAGACATTTCGTTTTTTACATTTAATTTAGCTGCATGATTCTTGTCCCTAACAACTGACTTGAATAAAGGTCAGAGACTTCAGTTGTCTGTACAGCCGCCTAACAAACTCTCCTTGTGATTTTGAGCTAGACATTTGAGCAGGTATTTTCAAAATTAGTAGTTCTTGTTACATGTCTGGCTCATGTCCATCTTCCATCTCCTCCTCCAGGAAATATTACTTTCCAGATTCTTAGATATATGTAAAATTAATGAATAAAATGCAAAATAAAATAGCACAGTAGGATTGTTTTTTATTCAGCTTCAAGTGGAACCAAAGTGTTTCTGGAGAAAAAAAAAAAAAGCCCAAGTAACATTATTTATAGCACAAATACACAGCAGTTCCTTGAGACTAATATTTCATGGTGGGTAGGGAACTCTTACAGCTGTGTCATTTCCAATAAGTCATTTTCCTAGTCTTGTGCCCTACCTTTCTGGCATACCAATGAACATCAGGAGAGCTTATGAGGCTTTCAGGTTAGAGTTAACAATAAAACCAGTAATTTTCTCTCAGATGTGTTTAGTGTACTGATGTTATTAGTCCCACGTCTGCTAGCCTCTGGATGTTTTCTTTCCCAAGACCATCATCAAAAATAACTCTGGATATGACTGTGTTGTTATGAGAAATAGAGTATCAGTAGAAAAACAAAACAACAAAAACCCCACATTAAAATCTGACAGCCACATAGTATCAGCACTAGATCATGTGAAGAATAAAGACAACAGCCCCCATTTCAGCCTTATTCATAGTGCCAGCTCTTTTCCTCCGTATTCTTTTACTCAAGAATTTTCCACTACAAGGCTACAGCAATTAAAGTTTAATTACTGTGTGAAATTCTTACTGTTAGGGAGTCTGGCTGTCTGGTTCTTCCTCCCTGGATAACCTTTTATCAGTATTAGGGAAATCATCACAGTTTCCAATAACTGCAAAAGTGAACATGTATGGTCAAAACAATTTCTGCACAGTCTGCTTGAAGGTACCCCAGCAGCTCTGATGACATGAGCTTGTTACTCTTTAAATTCCCCTTTTCCACTCCCATGCTTTATTCCACTACCACACTCATGTGCTCCCAGATGAACAGCCTGTCCCTGTTTATTCTTTTCCCACCAGCTCTAATATTGCTGATTTTACATCCTTATTCAGTATTTATTATAAGGTTGTCCTAATAATTTCTGCCTTGGTCAGTAGTGCTGGTACCCCTGTTTGTTCTGTTTTCTTGGATTGATCTCTTGTTAGTGGAACCTCAAGTCAAGGCGAGCCCTCTGCATATGGCATTGCTCTTTTTTTTGCTATTTGTTATGCCTGGTAATTTCTCATGTTGTTATCTTTCTATAGTTCATATTTGATGGTTTGCACTCATAACCAGAAGCCAACTTGGTGGAAGCAACTTCTTCATCTGCTTGGTCTGAATGACCAGAAACATCCCCCATGGCCAGTGACAAGCCTGCATGGTCACAGACCTTGAGGGAAACATCCTGCTTCACCTTTTGCTTTCTGCCTGTCCTTCCCTCTTAATAAGGCCACAGAATACATGCACATGGTCCAGTCTGTTCCTGCATCTTCTGGCATGTTGCTCTGTATTTTTTGTATTTTCCTTCTCTACCTTACATGGTGGAATGCTCATTCACCCTTCTCTCCTGGACCAGACAATAGCCTGCTTTCTGGTGACTTCCTCCATTCTCTGGCCTCTGAGCCATGTGAAAAATCTGCCCAGAAAGGATTGCTTATTATGTGCCATCTGTCTTCCTGGAGATCGTTCATCTCCCATTTATCCAGATTACCTCTGTGACAGTGAAAACTGATTGAGTGGGAATGGGAATGACTGCATTAAAAGGATCTGAGACCTATGCCAGATTTTTTATGGGGAAGTTGCTCTTCCACCAGCTAGAAAACAAACAGGATGAGTTCAGAGGTTGTATACTCCACCCACCCAGCTGTGGTGGGTTGACTCTGGTTGGATGCCAGACACCCACCAAAGCCTCTCTGTCACTCCCCTCTGCAGCTGGACAGGGGGGAGAAAATATAACAAAGGGTTGAGATAAGGACAGAGAGAGATCACCCACCAAATATCATCACAGACAAAACAGACTCTAATTAGAGATATGAACTGAATTTATTACTAACAAAATCAAAGCAGGATAATGAGAAGTAAAATAAGACTTGAAAAATACTTTTCCCCCACTCCCTCCTTCACAAGCTCTACCTCCTCCACCCCAGTGGCAGAGGGAGACACAGAATGGGGATTATGGCCACTTCATTACAGGTTGTTTCTGCTGCTGCTCAGAGAGAGGAGTCCTTTTACTGCTCCAGCATGGGGTTCCTCCCATGGGAGACAGTTCTCCGTGAGCTCATCCAACTGGGGTCCATCCTATGGACAACATTTCTTCACAAACTGCTGGAGCATGGGTCACTGTTCCATAGGGTGCAGTCCTTCAAGGACAGACTGCTCCAGCATTAATCCCCCAGAGGGCCACAAGTCCTACCAGGAAACCTGCACCAGGGTGGGCTCCTCTCTCCGTGGGAGTGCAGGTCCCTGACATGAGCCTGCTCCAGCATGGGCCTCCCACAGGTTCACAGCTTCCTCTCAGGCACCCACCTGCTTTGGTGTGGGCTTCTGCAGGGGCTGCAGGTGGATCTGTGCATCCGTGTGGTCCTCCACGGGCTGCAGGGGCACAGCTGCCTCACCATAGTCTGCACCTTGGGCTGCAGGGGAATCTCAGCTCTGGTGCCTGGAGCAGCTCCTTCCCCTCCTTTCCCCTGACCTTGTTGTGTGCAGGGCTGTTCCTCTCACATATTCTTACCCTGCTATTCTCTGGCAGCAATTACAACTGTGAAAAACCCTTTTTTTCATCTTCTTAAATATGTTATCCCGGAGGTGTTACCACCATTTCTGGTTAGTCCAGCCTTGGCCAGTGGTGGGTCCATCCTGGAGCCGTTTGGCATTGGCTCTGCCAGACATGGGGAAATTTCTGGCAGCTTCTCACAGAAGCCACCCCTGTAGCCTCCCACTACTAAAAACTGACCATGCAAACTCAATACATCAGCTTAATTTAGGATATTTTGAAGGCAACCTAATGCCGTAGGTGAGGAGGGGTGGAACAAGCCTCTGCATTTACTGAAGGTGTCTCTATGGCTTCTGAGAGATCACTTCAGCCAGCACTGCTCTGGTGCTGTACAGAAAGGCTTTCCTCACACCCGAGCCGGTGTCAGGCACAATTCTCACTCACCCAGTGAGCTGGACAGCTCGGGCAGCCCCAGAGACAAAGAATCCAGAGGCCCTCTCTCCTGGAAGTTCCAGACGTTTATTTCTGAGGGGTCCAAGGCAGAAAGAGAGCAAGATGGCCCCGAGAGCCCCCAGTTATGGGGACGATCTGGGGCCATATAACAGGAGGTGGGGAGAAACCCCCCTTAACCAATGGGGAGTAGGGAAGGGTAAGATTTAGGGATAGGTTACAACCATAGGGGATTACACAGTTTTGGGGAGAGACCATTGTGTTTTCCAGGGGGTGCTTAGATTAGGAGGTTTTCCACCAGTGAAATCCTGCAGTGTTGGTATGACCCACTGCCACATCAACCTGCTAGCATACAAGGTTGCCTATAGAAGTTTCCTTTTAATACAAAGATAAAATACTTAGGTGTCACAATGGAACTGTATCTTGTAGGTTTTCACAGTTATTTGCTAGGGAGCAGCAAGAAGAAGTGGAAAAGTGCCTTGTCTAGTCCCTAAAATAGTTGCTGCTGCCATTACCACTCATCTGCATGGTGTGTCTTCCTCTTTGGGCTTACACATGCGCTAGTAGGGTGTTGGAGGCTATTTATTCCTGCGACAAAAGAAGGGAAACCCAATCACAGGGCAAAATTCTAGCCTAAGTAAAATGACTGTGTCTCATTTCATTATCCATCCACTATCAGCTTACATTTCCCTGCCATCAGACCATGAGACCATCATGTCACATTGCAGTCTGAGATGGCACCTGCAAACCAATCAAGTAAAAATATAATGAGGAGGAATAGAATTAAGTTACTCTATCAAAATAAATAAATAAATAAAAATACACCCACACATAAAGGTGGCTCTTGATACATCATAAGACATATCACCATGCTGTGTAATTAGAACTATGCTGTAGTTTCTCTGGTGAAAAAATGAGAATTTGCACCCTGAGCCTCCTGATATGTTTCTTATTGACACTTTAGTAGGACAGTAGGTGATACTTAAGATAAAGGGATGAATCTTTGAGTTCAGGTTTGAACTAAATCCCGTTTTTAAATTACTGTAGGGGTTTCTTTATTTTTGGCACAGTCCACCTCTTCTGGAAATGGCAATCCACAGCAAGCCAATCATACTGCCACAATAACAGTACTATGCAAACAAGATTTCTGTTTGGGTACAATGTGAAGGGTGAGTAGAGAGCATCCTTTAAGCTGTCCTTGTAGATAAAAACAGCCCCCATCAAATTCAGCTTAGACCAGGACTTCATCAAAGAGAGAGATTTAACAAATCATTTGGCAAATATATTTAGAAGACAGAAAATATGACTTTCGGATCACTTCATTATGTGTTATTTGTTTAAATGTAGCTTGTCTATCCTGACTCAATTACAATTCTGTTTCTATAAAATATTTTGCTTTCCATACAAATTGCTGAAAAGAATTTTCAAAATGTCAGTATGCGATAAGCACTTAGTATTTGTAGGCTCTTCTGAAAAGCCCATCTGCTATGCAAATTAATATCTAAGAGTAATTTCTGAAAATGGGGATTCATAAAGGCATGGTTCAGAAAAACAATTAGCATATGTTTACCTTTCAGTGATTTCTGTAAAATACAGACTCTTTTTTGAATACCTTATACAACGAGGAATGATTTCCTGAGCTGAGGTTGTACTCATTACAACTAGTATATCAATATATTGTTTGCTTATTAACAGATTTGAATTTTATTTGCGCATGCCTCCACTAGATTCAATTCTTGGTGATGGAAAACCCATTAATTCGTTTAATTATTCATTAAGCATGTTGTACATGGTTGTGTTATTCCCCACTCCGTGAGAGGAGGTGACTCTTTCTCAGTTGCTTTCAGGAGCACACTTTCCCAGCTGAATCTTCCTGTCCTTTCCCCTAGTGCACCTGGTGGACATCTGGAATGTGATAGAAGCCTTGCGGGAAAATGCCCTGAACAACCTGGACCCCAGCATTGAACTGAACGTGGCTCGCCTGGAAGCTGTGATTTCAACCATCTTCTACCAGCTCAACAAACGGATGCCAACAACCCATCAGATCAACGTGGAGCAATCCATCAGCTTGCTTCTCAACTTTCTGCTAGCGGCCTTTGATCCGTAAGTCTGCCTTTCTTCCCTCCTCTCCCAGCTGGTGAAAGGATTTTACTTCCTCCAGAAATATCTTTGGGAAACAATTGAGCAGGCTCAATTCCGTCTCAAATAACGAGCATGTGAATAGTGCTAACTAGGGAAACAACCTAAATTAAGGGCCTCTGCTTTCCCTTCTTTCAAGCCAAATTCAGCACAACTGTGTTTTCATCCAGCTACTCAGACTTGTTCCAGTTTATATCAAAGAAGAAATATCTACAGAAACAAATTCATATGCACTTCTAATTTGGCTTGTTGTTTATTGACACACCAGTGGCTGACACCACTGCAATGCCTCTGCAGTAGTGCCATGGGTTAATAGCTCATTATTTTGAAAGACCTCATTTCCCTGCAAGTTCTTGCAGCTGTAAGCAATTTTTTTTTTCTGGCTCATGCCAGTGCAGCATGATTTTGAGACCATGACAGAAATAGGATTAAAGACCTGGAGGTGATGAAATTCATGTTGTTTATTACTGCATGGGACTCATACTACAAAAAGAACAAGTTTGAGGTAGAACAAGCCACTTACATTAATGAGTATTCTGTGTATACCTATTACAGTTTCTGAATACATAGTTGGCAGCCTGTACTGCAATATTTGCAGTCCTCAAAATTGAGTTATTGGAGAACAGCAGTTAAGTCTGACAGATGCAGATGTTGTCGCTTTATGGTTTATTTCTTGAAAATTCACCAGCAGAAGACACTGGCCATGACACATGAAAATAAGGATGCTGCCCCTCTTCCCCTCTCTCTTCCCAGTCCTCTCTCTTGCTGCCCTGGTACTGGGAGTCAGTGAGTAGCTCTCAGTGCCAGACCAGCCGGTGGCTCAGTCACCATGGCAACAGGGAGAAAAAAAGTAGATGTTCCACATGAGAAGGCTGCACTCAACCTCTCCTCTGGCCCCTCCAAGGGGAAGAAAATAAGCCAATCCATTGTGAAATCATAGCCTTGAGGAATATTTTTCTCCCCTCAAGGGCAATAAAAGAAGGAACAGGCATTTTAATTCATGCCATTGTGACTGTGACAAGAACACTGAGGGATGCTGAAAATGGCCAGATGCATTTATTGTTACATGCCACAAGCAAACTGCTTCCTGACTGATAACCACAGCAAAAAACCCTGGGCTGTGGAAGCAAGACCTGTGATAATGTGCTTATTTTGTTGCTCAGTGTGAAGGGGCAAAGATTTCAGCTACACAACACAGCTACTTGTAGCAAAATGGAGTAGAGGAATTTAGTCCCCTGGAGGGAGCCAGAGAATGTTTTTAAGGGGGTAAGTGTCACTATCTGCTTGGCCACCCGGTAGCCAGCAGTTGACAAGACGTGCTTGCACTGGTCAGCAAATAGCAGGGGGTTCAGCTGTCAGAAGGTGGACACGTTCATGAGACAGGACACCCTCCTCTCTCGTGTCAATGCCACGGGAATGCCCGAACCCAACCTGCACACAACAACAGCGGGACTGCTTGTGCCTCTTACAACTCGCAGATGTTACATTTGCTCTTGACTCCATAGGGACTGGCAGCAGATGTTGGCAAAGTAGCGACTCGGCGGAGATAAAGGAGGAGAGAGGGGCTCTGATGTAGCAGCAGCTCATGTCTTTACTCTCTGCCCCCAATGGACAGGAGAACTCAAAAAGCAAGCAAGGGCGAAGGCTACTAAAGAATGAGGGACAGCAGTTGCAGGGGGGGTTTTAAGGGGAACAAAAAGGGGCGGCTCCAATAGGGATGGACCAATAGGGAGAGAGTACATAAACACAAATACCCAATGGAGTGACACGGGGAGAAGTACATTCAAACGAACCAATGGGGACACAGGGATAACAGAACTTTCCAGAGCATTATGCATATTAAAACAACCTCATACATAAGGAAATTAATAGGAGGGGAAAGGGGTGTAACTGAAGCTTTAACTAGCAACTTAAATGGAGGGAAATGTGGGGAATTCCCCAGCCTTGTCTTCCCCTCCCCCTCAGGCTCGCTGTCCTGATGGGGAAAATCCACCCAATTGATTTTATTAATTTTCATAGAGAAGGCAGGCTGGCTCACCGCAACAGGTAAGGTTTTGCTTTCCCTGAAAATATCCCATGTGCTGTGGTTCATGACCTGTTTCTGGGCTCCCATCAGGCCCCCTCAGGGTGAGGAAGCCATGACCCTCGCTCCATTTTTCAAGCAGCATCTCAGCCTGTTGTGCTGCCTCTGAGTGGAGTGCATGGGATGCACTTCCCAGAAGGGCAGAGACACCCAGGGAATCCCTAGGAAGAGGCTCCCGGCTCTGGGGTCAGAGATAGGGACTAGATGCCTATCACCCCATATTAAATATGGCAAGCATATGGGATGACGATCAGGTGCAATCTGAGATACCTAAGTTCGGGCTTCATGGAGGTACGTGTCAGCAAGGTCTCTGTACTGCATTGGAAGTCTAGACACCTGTCACAAATATAGACATTTCAGTTAAGCATCTGATTCTCCACATGTGCCCTACACTTTAGTATGGCACATATTATTGAAGTTTTGGGTTGGATACTGCTTTAACAACCACGGGGGTTCAGGTTTCCTGGTTTCTGGGAAATGGAAGTGGCTCTACTTGCTACAAAGACCGTGTGAGAGCTGCTGGGGTCTAAGCAGAGCTGCTGTCTGCTTCCCGTATTGCTCCTTTCCCTCCCCTCCAGTGCAGCAGAAAGGTCATTCTCTGCTGAAGGTTAAAAGTTGGTGGAAGAAGGAGCAAGGTCTTTTCTTGTGGTCTCATGTTCAGAGAGGAGCAATGCTTTGCATGCCGTCCAGAGGGATTTGGCAGGCCGGACAAGTGGGCCCATGGCAATCTCAGGAGGTTTTACAAGGCCAAGTGCAAAGTGCTGCAGGTCCAGAGAAGCTGGTGCAGTTTCTCATGTCCCATTTGAAATCCAAAGACAGTGGAGAAATGGAGTCTGCAACCTAAGATTATGAAAGGACCACAAAGGACAAGTTATTTCATGTTTTAAAATCTAGTAAGCCTGCCACTGTCTCGTTTATTTAGTTCTAGTTAATGTTGTTCTTTGTGTACTGTGCTGGCTGAAGATCCTCCAAACTTTAAACAGAGCCTCTTCCTTCTTTTACAGCTTGCTGAAGACCTGGCAGGTTTCTCTGCCCTCTGGCAAGGAGTGTTCCCCTCGGCCTGCAATACAGATGTCTCCTCAGGAGCTAAAACTTGGCTAGCAAAACATAAAAGGAACCACAGTGTAGTGCCATGGCATGTGGGCCAACTTGGCCTCTGCCTGTGCTGAGCTTACATCCCAATTTTTTTTTATGGCTTTTTCATCGCCTTGGGGATTCATTAATCCTATAGATAATTATATTTCTCTGCTGCTCAACCCTGAAGGGAGGAAAAGTGGGGAAAAATTATAGTGTATAGAATTTAACGTGACGCTGAATGTGATGTTTGTTCATGCTACTAAAAGTAAACTGAAGTACAGCCTTATAAAACTGTAAGTCAGCAAATTCAAAATTCACAAACAGAAATACTTCTCCAATTAATTTCTCATTAGTGTGTGGAAGTCAACATCATGAGGTAGGTCACCCTGACAGACCAAAACCAGTGAGCAGAATGAAGTGGTCAGACTTTAAAAAATGTAGACAGAAACATGCCTGATCTACGTTTTTAACCACGCATTAAAATCAGGCAATAACTTTTGCTTGAAGGCCTAGGATGATTAGCTAGCTTTATCAAATAATAGCACACTTCCTTCCCTGGCATGCCAAGTACTACATAAAAAGTTGACAAGTTCAAACCTCTCTGAAAAATTCATCCCAGGCTGGTGTCAAAGCCTAGGCAGCAAGGTGGAATGTCAGCCTCATTCAGTCGCGTCGTTCCCCAAAAGACTCCTTTTAAACAGACTGTGAAGTGTTCTGTGCTAGATCATCTCCATCTATTCCTGCTGCAACATTTAACTGATAAGAAAGTAGCTGAATTTTCTCTGTTGCTTGACATACCCTGTTCTATGAGTGGAGCTGTAGGCCCTGGGGTATGAAATACACCCCATCTGGCTAGGGGGGGCTTGACTTCTACAGAGAAAAGAGGAAATATTCATGCCCTTGTTTAATCAAGTGAACATTTGAATTGTATTGATTTCAATACATAAAGATGATCATTATCTATTTTGGAAATTCGAATTCTTGCTCATCCACCTATTCAGAGCAGTAAAGTGTTTAATTCCCTCTCTTCTCTACCTTTGCTACTCATTGAAAGCCACAGAAGCTTTTACAAAGTCCAGCAAAAAAAACCAAAACATTGCAGAGATTTGGACATTATGCATTTTGCTCTCCTACATGAAAGATTTTTGCTCAATGTCAACAAAATTTAATCTCTGAAACTTCTTTGTGAAAATGGGAATTTTTAATTACAGCCTCTGACATTTCAGAATTGACTGCCTTGATTATGGTGGGTAGTAATCAATAACTGAAGAAATTTTATGCTTTTGGAAAACATACCTTAAAGCACTGGGGGAGCACCACATCATGCCTCAATAATGAGAAAAATCATATTTTCTCAATGTCCTTTTCATGGGACACATGTGCTGTTTCTAAAGATGTGGTGATATTTCTTGATAGATTTCCCCTCTGTATGGCTGTCTCAGTATGGGTATTGCTAGAGATCCTGACAAATGACAGTGTCATCTATTTGGTGCTACTCTCCTTGGTGACCCAAAAGGCAAAATCGAGGCCTGGAGCCGGACTCAGACTTGTATGGTCTGTGGATTTTGTCAGGCAGTCTGTGGGGCTTCCTTGCACTGGGGACTGGCTGTCTCTCTCTGCAGCTATGCAGTAGAAGAGGAAACCTTCTGCTCTGCTGCGGTGTCTAAAAGCATGTATTATTTAATGCCCCTTTTTCCCCAAGCAGCAGGAGATAACCTTCAACCCTGGCCATCATTCCCTTTCCTAAGTACTCCATCCTGTGTTGTTGCTAAGTGCACATCAGCTTCAAGGTTTGCTTTTGACATCATTTATGCTTCTAGTGGTTTTTTTTAGGGATCTGAAGCATAACCTCAATAAGAGAGGTGCTATATAAAATCAAAATATTTTCTGTCCTCTCCTATTTTCACTAGTAAAATTTATTGCTCTTTGCATTATCCAGCCCCAAAGCTGCTTTCAGGGAGCACCAACTTCTGCTGGGATCTTGCTGCTGCTGTGAGCCACTGCTTCAGCATTTGCTTTTGCACAGCAAACACTGTGAGGCCCCAGTGCTGCCAGTCAAGGGCGTCTGTAGTGCTTAGACATTGCTTAGGGCACTGCTGGATCCAAATGATACTGGCGAGTCTTAGGCCCCATTACCCTGTCTGTTCATCAGTCATATATATTTAAATATGCATGTGTGTATATGCACACACAACACAGACAGACATATCTATTTGGAGGGCAAATTGGGGTTATACTGGCTCTTGTGATGCTTTTAGGAATACAAATAACCAGTGCAAAACACAGTGACAAAACTAATCAACTCAAACAGAGAGATTGAAGAGATAAATGAAATCTTCTCTTTTTCTGTTCCTCTGTTTCGTAATCGTTTGAGTATGGGAAAAGCCAGTGGCTCTAGGGTGGAAAGCTGAAGCCAAGTTGATATGTGTCTGCCATGCAAGAATATAATCCTATTAGTAAATGTAACTAAACCTCCTGGGAAAAATAATCTAAATCTGAAGCACTTCCACATGGGTGTTTTTTTTTAATCTCTAAATCTTCTATTGCTTCTTAATAATGCCATTTCTTCTACTTAGCTGTTTGTTTGTTTGTTTTTAGTATAACAACTCTTTTAAAGGCAGATGGAAACCTCATGATGAAACAGTGCAGAAAAATTCCTAAGGATCTAAAGGGTAGCATGCACAAAAAGTATTCTTATTCTTTCCACATTCTCAGCCATAGAAGTGCTCAGTCTGGTTTACACAAATCAGGATCCAGTCAACAAAGGATGGAAATACAAAAGTCTGGAAATTCCTATGCTGTGATTTTAGTCTTATGAAGCCTGTCAAAGGGAACTCAATGTAATGAAAAAGAAAGTGTGTACAAAAGTTAGCATTAAAGAACATAGTAAAGGTTTCTTACTTAAATACTGAAGTAGTGAATTTATTACATTTTGCCTGTATTTCTAGGTGATTTTCTGGCAAAAAACACAATTTTAAATTAGTATAAAGGATAATTAGAGTTCACATTTTGAATTATGGGTTACACTGACCTAGAACTAAATCAAATTCAATGAACTTTAAAGATTATTAGCTAGTCAAGCTTAGGGAGCTGACTCATTTTGTAAGGTCTGAGTGACTTAATGAACATAGCAGGGAAGCATGTCGCATGCGTCAATGTACAGATATGAGTGTACCATTCACGTCTGTCTTACAAGTATATCTTACTGCATTAGTCTGGTTTGGGATTAGCAGTGAAAGAGACATAGTCACGGGCTCTTTGTCTTTCCAGAATCGGTTTGTCTTTTAGTTCTGATCAGACATAATTTTCATCTAAAATTATGAGTGACAATGAACAGAGTAATTTTAGAAATATTGATGAAGAGCTAAATTTCTATATACTACTATTGCCAATGCAGTTAGACAATCTTACATAGGACATGATTGTATACATTAAACAAGAAATCTCTTATCAACATTATGTTCCCTGGTGGAGTAGACTGAAGATCACAGAAACTCCATTTCCAAAAACTTACACAAAACTTTGTTATCTAGCCCTGTCATTAGTCCCATCAGTGGAATTTAGAAGGAAGCATGGCTGCCATTTTGCTAAGCTCACAAATATTGGTTGTCTCTTTTTTAAAGGATGATGATGTGTTCTCACTGATGTCATTAATTAACATCATTAATTCATGTGGGAAGCTGTGAAGTAATGCCAGGCAGTTTGGATGATGGATAGAAGTTGCTCCAGTGCAACTCTGGACTCCTACTGCCTTATAGTAAGATTCAGAGAATTCCAAGGAAAAACATATTTCACCATTTGGATGTCAAGTAAATGAACATTAAGAAGCAGATGAACTTAGGAGAGCATGTTCTTTCTCATCTTTGAAAAGGGACTAAACACTAAACTGGGGCTGATGGGTGTTTTAGGGGCTAAGAGTGCCATACACTGTGTGAAATCATGTTTTACTCATGCAGCTCAAATAAACAAGGATTTCTGTGATGGCAGGTGGGCATTGGGAGCCATGGCTGTAGAAGGAGAATGAGTATCATTTAAAAGGCAGTTGTAGGACCTACTAACAGGTACTGATGAAGTTTGTGCAATGGTGTGAGCCCTTCCTGCTTTTTCGCTTTCATTCCCAGTGTTGATTTTTTCACTTACTTGCAATATTCTAGGTCCAAAAGATTCCCAACGCACGTAGGATTGGGAAACCATGAGTGTGATAGGTGTGTCCCAGTGCTACTGGTTCACAAATAGCAGTAATAATTATCACTGTAGTCTATAATGAGATTAACAGTTTAATACTGAGCTTCATATACAAAATAAATGTGCTCTGAGATCTTTAGAGAACATTGTACTCATGTGTCTTCCCACAAAACAAACTTTCTTTTTAAAGGTCTTATTTCTCTGTATGTAAATCCGCATATATTTTGCCTTACAATATGGGATGCCAGAAATATGCATTTTAAATTAACCGATTCTCATAAAATGGACATACAAAATATGTCTACTTTCTACTTTTGAACAGGGAAGGACATGGTAAAATTTCCGTTTTTGCTGTCAAAATGGCCTTGGCAACTCTTTGTGGAGGAAAAATCATGGACAAATTAAGATGTAAGTGATGTTTTTTACCTGTTTAAAATTATTACTGTTGGAGAAATAACAGTGCAGGTAGAAGAGAGGGAATTAGAATAAGTTACAGTTTCGTGGCTGGGTTTGGGAGTTGCAGTATATGTATCTCCAAGTAAATCCCACTAAATGTTTGGTTGAACTTCACACTGAGGTTTTTAAAGACAAATTGCATATATTGAGGTTCTTATTGGTGGGGTTGTTTTTTTTCCATTGGGATTATTGAATTTGAAATCCAGATAAGTACCTCAACATCATGAAGCATCATTTAACAATTTCTTCTGATTATTTTTTAATAACGTCTCAGTCCTTTCAACCCTAGAAGAACAATATATTTATATACTATTTCTATTTTCTGCCATAGAATATTCTTATGGCATGTATTTGCATCTTTTGGTGCAAATTCTCATTTCACAGGATTTATTCCCAGTTCCCCAATAGCAAAGACATAGTTTACTTGTAGCTGCAATGGAAGACTTTCTGTTTAGTGATATGATGTCTGTAGCTCAGGTCCAGAACACCATTTTACAGATTTTTTGACCATAAAACCTTCAGATTTCCCTAAGCCTTCTACCTCACTCCAAGAAAACTGTTGATTAGAGTAGACAAGTAGAAATCGCAGGTGCTGATTTTGTCTTCCAGATTTTGTGCCATTTTTTAATACGTGATTTCTATGTAGAAACTCAAATACTGATAGAACTAGAGTTACAAATTATGAACTGAGCACCATTTGTTCCCTAAGCTGCTTTGAGAATAGGAGCTGGGTCCATCCGGTGGAAGGCTGGAGTACAATGATGATTTTTTGGGTCAGCAGTCCCAGAGTCCTGTTGTCAGAATTTCCCTTCCAAGTTCCTGGACATGAGGCAGCTGACATGACAGCCTGAAAAACAATAAATGTTCCCTAGTCAGAGATCTGCTAAGCAGAGGATAATTTTAAACAAACAGAGAAGTGAGGACTGACAAACTGGCATCTCTGCAGTAATTAAAGTGTGATATTTTTATACATAAAAAAAGGGAGAAGAGTGAAAAGTAATGCATTTGCAAGACCATCAGTGCTTTGTGTGTCCAAGACAATAATAACTGACTTAATAAACCCATTGTCAAGATTTTGATTTGACATGGTAAGCTGGCAGTAGGCAAAGAGCTGATGTAGCATGTCTTGTCAAATCAGAGCCTTCTTATCTGATTAAATTACTGCCTCATGCCATGCGTCAGGCTTTGCTTAAAAATGACCACACACACACAAAAAAATCAGGAATATTTTAGTAATAAAATCAGCTACTTCTTAATATGCAAATAATTCTTCTTGTTTTCTGTTGAAAGAGGTTAGACTTAAATATGCTGTAATAATGGAGGTTTCCTTAAACCAAACATGTTTAGTACTTCTGTTCCAAATCAGATGGTGCTGAACTCGGAGCAAATCTGTAGCTCACACTGAAGATGCTGTGTTCTTTGCTTGTCTTTTCCACCCTCAGATATTTTCTCCATGATTTCTGACTCCAGCGGGGTGATGGTTTATGGCAGATACGACATGTTTCTTCGTGAGGTTCTCAAGCTGCCCACCGCTGTCTTCGAGGGGCCTTCATTTGGTTACACTGAGCAGTCAGCAAAATCCTGTTTCTCACAACAGGTAAATCAAGAGACGCAGGATCTCAATCACCCCTCTGAGCAGCCCAAGACTTTCTTCCTGTCTTACACATATGTGCTTATTTGCCCAGGAGACACAGGGCTGCATGGGGGGAAGGTGCACTCCACTGATTTCTGGCATGTAGGTTTGGTGCCTTCAACAGGAAGCTGATCTCTATAGGTTCCCCAAATAACCATGGAAAGAGTGGTTTAGTCAAAAAGTGATTCAGAGCAGGATCATGACTTACACATTCCTGAATTAGAACTTCTTAATTTAAGCACCTGTTACATATATACATTTTGATTATATATGTATTTGTACATATATGATGCAGTTCTTAACTCCAGTTAGTTGGTGTTGGTGTAAGCCTATGCAAGACTATCTTCTCCATACAAAGCTCAAGTTCCACCAAAAAAAATCAAACTTCAGGTTTTCCCAGTGATAGAAACGCAAGTTTAGGAGTCAGAAGAAAATCACCTTAAAACATTTTTGAAAATGAGAATCAATATATATTAGAAAATCCCCAGTCTCTTACCAATAACACCAGTGAGACAGGGTCAGGAAAGCAACGAATTTATCCTGAAGAAAAGACTAGATTTTTCCCCAACTCAACAGACTCCATAGATGCACTGAGTACAGTACATTGGCTTCAGCTAATACATAGCACTTTAAAAGATTCCATAATTGTGGCTGGTTGTCCACTTCTCCAGTGGATGAAGAGGAAATTCCTCTGGCTTTTGCCATACATCACATTGTATAATTCCATAAATAGTAAGGGAATATGCTGAAACTGGGTCAATGTTGGGAATAAAGTTGTATTTTCCTTCTTCTTATCCTTTCATTTGCTAACTGAATACTGTTGAACAAGTAAGTTCAATGGAGCAAGCATAGTGTCATTTTCATGCAAAACAGAGCCTCATTTTTTGTATTCTCTCAGTTTCATCACTAATCAATAGGCACTCCAGTCAACCGAAAGGCAATGTTGAAATTCAGTTATTGAATTATCTCCCAGTTCATTTTAAATGGTAATGTTTGCATATGTGAAACCAGCCTTGTTTCACGGAGGGAGACTTAAAATAGCGCTTCATCTCATGTTGAAGAATTTACATGGTGAAGTGACTTTTGATAGTTTTGTGTTAAAATAATGAAAGAGTGTTCTTGCATGGCAACAGGGCATTCAAGCGTTGCCTGTTGGACATGCTGTTATTACAGATGAAAGAATGAATTTCTTTTCCTGAAAAAATGTATTTCGGGCTTCATTTTTTATCTCAGTAGACATCAGAAATGGCACTTGCTTTGAGACTGCATCCAGCTGAGTGGACCAGATGCATTAAGGTACCTTTAGAAACAACGTCTTCAAGCAGGCATTAGAGGGTTTTGTTCACAAGCTCCACTTAGAGCTAACAAGAGTTGAGTCTCTGACTGATGTAGGTACACAGCAGGTTTACAAAACTGCTGTTTAGCGTCTGGAGGCAGCCAAGTACTCTTGTAAAACTAGTCTAATATTTCACTTAAGTTGATTTTATGTAGTTCTCATTACCTGCTCATTAGGGATGAACCGGAGTTTTGAAATGAGATTCAAAAGACCAGATCATTATGACACCATGATAAATGGTACTTACAGTCTTAGTCACACTTCAGTCTTTCTTTCACTCTATTACATTGCGCATAGCATTATCAGAAGTTGATACCATGGAATAAGTTTTAAATTTGTTGTTCTCACTATGGATCACTTTTGCTTACCAGAAGCCTTTCAACCCCCTGATATATAGAGATTCTTTGATTTCAGGGGATGCAAAAATGCTGGGAATGATCTGCTTATGGTGTCAAATCCATTTCAGTTTATATCTGAAGGGATTTTTCCTATTGGAGAAATGTTCTATTATTCCCCATTGTACTGGTTTATTTGATCAAACCATGTGTTTTCCTCTGCCTGTGAACCACCGCTAGATTGAATGGCTATTCAAAGTAGAAACAACAGGGTTTCCTCATCAGCATATTTGTGGGACAGAAATGCCAGAGCAAGTAACTTAATGTTTCAGAATACAAATCTGTGGCTCAAAAAGAAGTTTTATCATCACAACCTTCCCCCATAGGTAGGATTGATGTGATGTTATACTGTATCTGTATTAAATAGTATTGTTGTTATCGTAAAAACCACTTTTAACTTTTTTTTTTAATCCCAAACTAAAAAGATAGACACTAACTTCATTTTCTTAGCACTTGTCTAAGTGTTATTCCACAAACCTAGACTCCATCTGTGTGTGGTGTATATTTAGAAAACAGCTTTCAGTTTCAACTTTCCCAGCAGCTGAAAGAAAATTGCAGAAGGAAAATGTATGGAAATTGCTCTGATGGTGTCCTTTTAAGAGACACTGCTTTTTCTAATCCATAAAATCAGTGATCACCAGAGCAGTTGGGCCATAAAGCTGTCATTGAAGCTAAGTTGCCTTACTTGGTGACAATCAGATTTTAAAGTTGTAGCTGCATTCAAAAGCCCACTGCATTGTGGAAGAGCTGTCCTTGTCTTCTCATCTATTTGCTTGTTAGACTTGTTGTGTGCATCCCTTCAAGAGCAGAGGGATGACCTAAGGCTTCTCAGCTTTGCAGTATGGGGCACTGGAGGTCCCTTCTTTTCCTGGACTTCCTTCCACCCTTTTTTCCCCCTGTGCTCTCAGTTCTGCTGCAGACAACAGACATTACAGACATTTGCTGGTAGCATTGGTCAGCAAAGCCATGCCAAGCATCCACAGCAGAGAAAGAAATCCACAACTCCAAAAGATCCTCTTCTGTGAGCTGATGCTTATAGGATAGGATGCCTGTTTGGGCAGTGGTTATCCACTGTCCGTGGCTGGGAAGATAATTCATACAACAAGGAGGTGGTGGTGTTTGACTGGACTTTCACATTGCAGTTATTGTGGGGAAAGGTAGTATTCCAGTGAGATTTAGAGTTCATATTCTGGCTATTTCTGTTCATTAAAGAATCAAGACCATTTTCACAGTAGCTTGAGGTGTTTTCTCCGAGGGACAAACATCTTTATATCTTTCCAAATATTTGGCAGTATTTCATCCCTGAGACTGTTGCAATGTGAGATGTTTTCCATTGATCACTCAGTGTATAAGAGAAATAATTATTTTATTTACATCTGGTGGTAATTGTGTATAAATGGAGCACAGATACTCCATCTGGAAATCTCAGCTCTTAAAAGAATTCCACAACATGTGGAGATGATACATGTCACTGCATAACTGTTACTTAGCTTCCTCATGGGGTAACCCAAGTCCTTTAGCAAGTTAAAGCAGCAGCTTATGCAATCAGATATGAAAATTTAGCCATCCCTTTGGACATGGGGATACTAATTAAATATGTATGTCTATAAAATATATCTGCATATATTCTCAACAGGGCTTGATATATTTGCATCTTAAATTTTATTTAAGGAAGGCTCAGTTGCTGATTGAAAAAACAAATGAACTAAGATTTGTGATTACTTTCTCCAGACACCTAAGAAACTTAAGGCCCTAGATGGCATTTTTTAAATCAACAGGGATATCTTAGACTTTAAATCTCTTCAAAATTTAAAGGGCCATAGATCTCCAAGTGCTTAAAGGCATGAAGAGTTTAGAGCAGTTGCAGTCCCCGAGTGTATGCAAACATGTTATCCCACAATCAGAGCTCACCCATAACTAGTTGCCATTGCTCCTCAGACAAACATAGTTTCTTAAATTACAGTAACAATTGTGGTCTCTCTTTACCTTGTCTTGCTTTTGAATTTGTACACCCTTGCCAGTATTTTCTTTCATTTGCTTTTTTGGAGTACCATCAGCAGTGAATTTTTGTTTGAAAATTGGTCATATGCAGTGATACCCTACATGCACTTATACTGGCCACACGATGCTCAAAACAGATGAGAACATGCAGAGTTGAATGCCACCTTTAATATCAAAACATCTTCAGGCAGTGACTCTAGAAGAGTCTGGAAGTGAGTGGGAGTTAAGTGTCTCCAGCCCACCCTTGTGAGAGTGTCTGCTAGTCATTTCTTGTATCATTGTACCAACTGAAAATAGTCTGGAAAAGCTTTGCTAGTATCAATTGTTCTTTTTAGTAAATCAGGGCTACATCAAACAGTGTTGGAAACTTATTCCCAAGTGTTTCTGTAGAGACAAGATAAAATAGTTTTGAGATGTCTAATTACTGATTTTTTTTTTGTGCATGTTTGTTTGCTTGTTTGAGCAGAAAAAAGTCACATTAAACACTTTCTTGGATACTCTCATGTCTGATCCCCCGCCACAGTGTCTAGTGTGGTTACCACTTCTGCATCGACTGGCAAATGTTGAAAATGGTAAGTAAAGAGACACTGCCAAAACACAGTTACAAGAATAAACTTTGGTGTGATGATTTTCACACTCTGTAGATCATTTTATAAAAGCTACTGTACTGGTTTTGTTGACTCCATGTGGTATTTTTACACTGGTAAAATATTTTAAGAAGTCTGTTGGTCATTCAGCCAGGAGCATGGCTTATATTTTGCTGTGTTCAGGAAGTTAACCTGATCATGTCTCCTCCTGTGCTCTGGACGAGCAAAGAACAATAGGACTTGATACATTCACACATTTGTATTTGGTAAACTACCAAGACCACAACTTTTATTAGCTATGACATATGGCAGCAGAGAAGGAACAGCTTGGCAGTTTCCACTCATGCAATATTCTTGGCAAGAGATGTCCAGTCCAATGCAAACAGCAGCCAAAAGGTCCTTAGGAAGGATCTCCTCCTCACTGCCAGACCATATCCTCTGAAGAGGAAGTTCCATGTGGATGGTGTGCATCCATTTTTGGCAATAAAAGGAAAAGGAGGAAAAGTTGTATGTATTCTTGTACTAAACAAGTCCCTCTTCCACTGAAAGGCACCAAGATGGATGAGGTGATGTTCCCAAGTACTTCTTGGCTACATAGCAACCTATCTGTCCCGCCTTCCACAAGCTCTTGTCATCCATCCCTGTCCCTCACCAGCTTTACAGTGCTTCCTAGCCTAGAGCAGTAACCCTTCCTGCTGCAAAATTCTGGCAAGGAGTTAAACCCCTGACACATTCAGCACTGATCCAGATTCTCCCAGACTGAACATTATGACAGAAAGGCAGAATGTGCCTGGGAACAAGGGATGTTCAGTACCCTGTGGTAAATTGGGTACATGCTGTAGCAGGGGAAGAAGAATAGAAATAGCACCATTGCCAGGAAGGTACTTCAAAATATCTCACTTGGTGCTTTAGCATCCTCAGTGACTTGCATCCTTGTCACTGTCTGCTTCTGAACAGAGACCTGAACCGCACAGGTCCTTTCAATGGCTGCCTTTCCAAATCTGAGCATCCAAAGCCAAGTGTTCAACTCCATATATTGGTACCTGAATGACACCACTTGTACAGATGAGACAGCAGTAATTAAGAGACAATAACATGTCTAAGTACAATTTGGTGATTTCAGTAGTCATACAGCTGAGTTTCACTTTTCTGCCAAGATGCATCACTTCAGCTCCTTTAAGCACAATGAAACATTCAGCTTCTCCCAGTAGTGCAGCTACAGTGGCTTTTCCTACATACAAATTTCCTCTGTAATAGAATGTTTTGGGTTGAAAGGGACGTTAAAGATCATCCAATTCCACCTCCCTGGCAGGGACACCTTCACTAGACCAGGTTGCTCAAATCCCCATCCAACCTGGCCTTAAACACTTGCAGGGATTGGTCATCCACAACTTCTCTGGGCAACCTGTTTCAGTGCTTCACCACCCTGATAGTGAGGAGTTTTTTCTAATATCTAACCTAAACATACACTCTTTCCATTTAAAGCCATTCCCCCTTGTCCTGTCACTACAAGTCCTTGTCAAAAGTCCCTCTCCAGCTCTCTTGTAGCCCCTTTTGGTACTGGAAGGCTGCTCTGAGGGCTCCCTGGAGCTTTCTCTTTTCCAGGCTGAGCAACTCTCTCATCCTGTCTTCCTCGGAAAGCCCTCATCTTCATGGCCCTGGACTCCTCTGGACTCTGTCATGTATTCTGTTAGACACTGAACACATTTTTTGCTGCAGTGAGCAGGAGGTACACATATCAGCTAAGAAATGAAGAAGGGTTTGGTGCCCAGTGTAGGAAGTATTGCCCATGACTCAGCACAGGTTGCTCCATTTTCATGGGTCAGAGCTGTTAGCAGCATCCAACACTGCAGATTGCTTTAAACAAAGAAGGGAACACCCTCCAGTTTGGGACTTTGTCCATAAAATTTGTGGGGTGTTTCTTTGTTTTGGTTTATGGCTCACCATTTCTTTCTCCCACGCAGTCTTCCACCCTGTCGAGTGTTCCTACTGCCACAGTGAGAGCATGATGGGGTTTCGCTACCGCTGCCAGCAGTGTCACAATTACCAGCTCTGTCAGGACTGCTTCTGGAGGGGCCATGCCAGCGGTTCCCACAGCAACCAGCACCAAATGAAAGAGTACACATCATGGGTAAGGGAAGGCTCCTGCCTCGCTGCAGACTGCTTTGCCCTCCAGCCGTCGGAGAAGCCCCCAGCCACAGCTCTGGGCAGCTGTCTGGCTATGGGGAGCCAGGAGCCAGGCTGACACTTTGGATTAGTGACCCTGTCTGGGAGGCTCTGGCCTTGGGAGTCGTCGGGAGAGCGTGGAGGTGGGAATGGTCTTTTCTGGGTGAGGATTTGGGGCGCCTGTGACTGTGTGTGCCGCAGCGAGGGCAGCGCAGGAGGGGCTGGCAGCAGGGCACCAGGCTCATGGCAGCTTCTCCCATTCCCACAGGACTCACGGTAAAATCATCATTGGCTTGCTCTATTTGGCTACGTGTAAATGAAATGATGAATACTTAATGCTCATTCATCAATATTTTCAGTTGAGTGGCTGCAGCATATGCGTAGCATTTGGGATGATCCTGGCACTGTAGATCTGAGCGTGGTCACAGGCGTAGATCCACAGTAGTGTCTACTATAGAGAAAAGCTCACTTCAGTCTTTCTGTGTTAATCAGAATAATGCAGTGTTTTTTCTAAGCTGAAAGAGAAGTATCAACAGCTGCTGGAACCTTGACCTTCTGTAAAGGGCATCAGACCTGGGTACTCAGCTCTCCATGGACTGGAGCAAAGCCCCAACAGAGCCCCTTGGACACAGAGCATCAAAATCCTTCAGGGTTCAAAGCCAGAGATCAGCAGAAAATACCTAGTTAATCTCAAATATTTCAAAAGTTTTTGTTTTTTTTTAAAAAGAGGAAAACTCTGCATATAGCAACAGCTCTCATTTGTACCGTACTTCATGTCTATTTTTTAACAAAGTTCTGAAGCTTAATACTTTTAAAATATCTCATTTTTTGTTGATGGAACAGGCAAGGGTTAAATTTGATGTGGTTTTCTCCGTATGCCAGTCATACAGCCCTGCACTGTATCCCAGAAGACCTGGGTCTGTAATTGTTTTTGTGGGTCCTAATTGCTGCTGGTTGCGTAGACACAAATGGCTGGAGTTTTGTATCTGAATAGGAAAGTGCCCACTATGTAGCTCAGACTCCTTTCCTAACAGCAATTTGTGCTATAAAATCCATTTTTTGCTGTAGCCAGGGATCTGTAATTATAGGTAGAAAGCAATTGGAAAACTTAAGATTTCTGCCCAGTGGAAGACATAAATGTGTCCACATGCCTAGTGCTTTCAAATGTTTCCTTGCCAGAAACAAATGTTTTGCTTCAAGTTTGAAATTGTCTTTCTGTAGCATTCATTAGTATTTGTTCAAACCTGGTTAGCATTCTCCATAATGCATCAGTATCGAGCTCCACATGCGGATTGGAAGTGTTCATGGGTGCAGTGGAAATCAACTGTTCTCAATTCAGAGTGAAATTGCATTTATAATGAATGAGAAAGAGCTTGAACTGTACATATTTAGGTTCAATTCCTGTAATAGAAATATTTCATTATGGACTTGATGGCAATCATAAGTTGATTCCGGATGTGTATGCACAAATACAAAACCCTTTCTGTCAAATTTCAGAAAGATTTTTGAATTACAGCCTGCAGAGCTGTGTTTTGGGGAGAGGAGACAGTGAGACAGTGTAAGGATCACTAACCCTCTTTTACTGGCAGAGAAGCTGAATCACAGAGAGCTGAGTTGAATTTCATGAGAATCCCTCACGGAGCATTAAAGACACCCTAGATTTTAGAGCCCTTGCTTAGAAGGGAAGTTGAGTTTACTCCTTAACTGCGTAGTCTCCAAACAAAACAGAAAGTAGAAAATACTGCTTTTTTTTTTTTTTTTTGACACACTGAAGAAAATTATGCTTCTTGCACAGACCCTTCCCATCTTTTGGGGACAGTGACAGTACATCAGCCTCTGTTGAAGTGCTGTTGCCACAGTGGAGCAATTCCTGGCATGCCCATGTCTCTAATTTCCCATTCGCCAGTGGCCAGCAACCACGGGACATGGAAGAGGAGCTTTATAATAGCAGCTAAACAGTACAGGTTACTGGAGGGGAAGAAAGAAATACTAGTGAGGGGAACGAACATAGCAGCCTTGTGCCTGGCCCACATCTAGGAGGGAAATGGTGTCCTGTTCAGTGTATCTGTAGGGACAAGCTTGTTCAGATTTGTTCTCGTTGCACTCCCAAACTGGTTAGGTACAAGCCAGCGCCAGTCAAGGTGACACAAACTGTGCTGTTCTTGTTCAACACTGCCTGAGTGCCGCATTACAAAAAAGCCACCATAGCTGTCCCTATAGATATACCCCCCATCCTGCTTTAAAGGCTGCTGAAGATAACAGTAATCTTTACCCAAATGGAGCACTGTTTGCTTTATCAGACTCTCAGCGTGGGAGGGGAGCAAGGGAGATATCAGTCCATAGGTACATGAGCTGTTAGAGCTTCCTGTTGTTTTGTGCTTCCTATAGCAGAAACAGTATGCACCTTACTTGTCCAGATTACCTCTACCTTCCTTGTTCCTCCCAGAAATCACCTGCTAAGAAGCTAACTAATGCACTTAGCAAGTCTTTAAGCTGTGCTTCCAGCCGTGAACCTTTGCACCCAATGTTCCCTGACCAGCCTGAAAAACCTCTAAACCTGGCTCATATTGTGTAAGTATCTGTGTGCTGTAGACAAAGTAAGCTTTGTTGTAGGAGTTGCTTGCAGCAAGTGTAGATACTACAGCTCTGAACAAAGCAGGAGGCAGATGTGGCTTGTCTAGCTCAATGCATCACAAGTGCAAATTTGCTGGTAGGGGCATTTAGTGTGAAAGTGTTCTTCTGGTGTGACTTCATTTGAAAAATCATTGGGATATGTACGTACAATCAAATACTGGGACACAACATTGGAATGTCCCCATTCTCCTCAAGAGATGTCCATGCAATTTCATGGAGTTTCAGCACTTTGGGATGTATTGATGCTGAGAACATCAGTTCTGTCATCTAGAGACTCTTAACTTCAGTGTATCACAGGTATGTCTTGACACATACCTGTGTCAAGGCACCAGAGAAAAGTGAAATCAGACCAATTTTGTCAAAACAGCAGTCAGAGTTCTCACTGACTTCAGTGAAGCTGTGGCTTCACTCAGCTCTGAAGAATTGTAGGAGTCTGCATAAAAAGTGTCTTGAACTGCCAAGTCACTTGAAAAGAGTCTATTATCCTTATGTTTTGATATGTTGAGAAAGCAAGATTATGTTTTGGTATAGTAGCATGTTACTACTTTTTTTCTGCAGGAGTCAAGAAACCCAAAGCAGAAAGAAAGTGTGTTTGTGCAGGGTGGGGAAATTATCACTTTGGATGACTTTTTCCCTGAAGTATGCCCACCATCCATAGTGGTAGTTGCTCAGATTTTCTCATTTATCAACTTGGCTTCCTGGGTCCTTAAAAAAAAATTTAAAAAAAAACAAAAATCCATAGATTTAAGGAAAAATCAAGACAGTGGTTGGAAGAAAGGTACAAAGAAATTAACTCCAAAAAAATATTTCCAAAATACTGTCTTTAACATATTTCTCTTATTCTCGTATATTTCTTAAGAAAATATCTCTCTTATCCATATTAACCATACTCCCAGGGCTTCTGACTGAAGCATTTCAGGCAGCAGCTATTAGAAATGTGTTTACATGCTGCATATCTGTGTTACTGGCTGCTGGAACCGTTCTAGTGTGTAATTATTATATATACTTACTTTTGTCCATCCTGAATATTTGTATGTAGTATCTTTAAGGACAAGTACACACCAGCCATTGTGGGCTGTGCAACACCTGGGAAATTCACCAGACCTGTCTGACATTTTAAAGATAAATTATGCTGATGGTTTTCCTCATGTGGTTATAGCAGAACTTCCTCAAGGTGTAAGAGAGTGCTCTGATCTTCAGAGACAAGATGCCTCTGATGGATATATAGTGCCAAATCCCTGTCACACTCAATTGTCAGTTAAAACCCCTGCACCTCTTTATGGAAGAGTACTGGGAGGATGTTCTTTGGAAGAAATGATCCAGAGTTGGATCTGCTGAGCTCCCACACGGCTCTGCCTGGCTCTGCCTGGCCATGCTGGCAAGTCAGTGATAATTTCACAGGGCAGATTTTGGCTATCCTTAAGGGAAATTGAGAGACAGAGAGCTTGAAACTGAAAGGGAAGCCTCTGTTCCCTGTTGGCTGGGGGATTTTGAAAGCCTGGGGATATGTCAGAATATAAAAGGAGGTGAAAACTGGGCTGCTGTGAATGGATTAAATGCATTTAGGCAAGGCAAGGGGAAGGTACCATAATTAAGTAGGAAGTGATCCAAATCTTTGCTGTGAAGTTAACACCTTCCCTTATTCCTAAATATACAGACAATTTAGTGTGATGGGATGTGAGAACAAACCACCATCTATTCTGTCTTATGACAGTTTCTCTTTATTCATAGATTGATGGTAATATAACTTGGCAATATATAGTGGCTATAATGATGCATGAGTGAAAAACCTGTAAGTTGTGGAGGTATCATGATTTACAGCATAATTCACACAAGTTAACTGAGGGGAGAGGTATCCTACAGAACCTCATCAAGAATATCTTCTCGCTGATGCGATTTTTATTTTTAAACATAATGGAAGTTGAGAGAAACAGCTCTTGGCAGGAATCCAGGCAAAAAGGGGTTTATATGTGCATTAGATGGAAGAATTTTAGCAACAAAACAGTATCCTTTTCTTAGCTGCTAGCTTAAAAGGGAACAAGTGTTCCCTGCATTACTACAGAGACTTTTCGTTTGATTGTTCTTCTACCTTTGACTGGCACCAGACAGAAAGACTGCATGGTTTGTTTTACTGCCACACAAAATTGTCAGTTAAGCAAGAAATACATCTAAGGCCTCATCTAGAGAAGTAGTTATCCAGGTGTCATAAACCTGATGGTAGAACTTCTCCCACTGGTGGAGGGATAATTTTTCCTCTCTGTACATAAGATTAGTAACACAAAAGAAAGTCCAATCTGCAGAGATGACAGATGACATGGCCAGTGCATCTGGAGATATTTTTCAAATCCATTCTGCACTGGTCTGACTTCGTTTCCATCTTAAGCATGTGGGAGCATTATTTTTGACATCAGTGTAAACAGGTTAGAGCAGCCTGGAGCACTTTGGAAAAAATTCCTCCTATTTAATTTGGTTTATTACTGTGGATATATGTTGTGCCATAGCATGCTTTTATTACACAGCGTATTTCAATAGCATTAAGTGTTTTCTGTCTCCTTGAGAAAAGTTAATTCAGTATCATCAGAAAGCTTAATCACTCACTTTCAGGAGTTTAAAAATAATGTCAGAAAGATATAATTTATAGTCAGTAGCTGAGCTTTTCTTTGCTTTACAATAAAATCTGTTGTTCTTTTCTAACCATGTCACACAACTCAATGTGTTTGAACATCCATTTGTTATTCAAGTGGAACCTGAGGACTGTGACAGTGGGCATCAGCCTTTAAGAAACTTGCCTTGGGAAAGCTCCAGATTAGTTTAATATTGTTTTATTCATTATAAGAATTGGCAAACTAATGCTAATCACGAAACCTTAGCAGAGTCTTGGAGTTTAGAGACGTTTGTACACAAGAGTAACTTCGTTTATGTAAACAGATTAATGACCTTTTATGCATAGATGCTCTCATGCTTTTTGCAGAATCAGGGACATGAGAATGGAATATGTCCAATGTATTACTTAGACCATATACATATTAAACTGACAATTTAATTAATTGTCTCTTTTCCATTTTATTCTGCCTACAAAAGAGATACTTGGTGAGTATTTTTCTTCTTTCGTACACTCATTGGAGGAAGAATGTAGCAGTTACAGAAGAACTTGGAAAAAATGTGATAATCTCAGTATTACCAAAACAAATTAATATTAAACACTTCTCTTTAAGTACATGGAAGACAAAGGACTGCTTCTCAAATTCATGACTGATCAGAACTGGAGGTTTTCATGTGATTCTGCAGATGCAGGGTTAGGTTAAAACTATATTTTCATATAAATTAATAACATTCCACATCCTACTTCTTTCTGTTCACAGTTTTAAACTTCTTAAAATCAGTGTGGCAGTGTCATGCTGAGAAATTAGTTTGTATTTGTCAAACACTGTATTTTTGCTCGTTTTATGGCAAGTTACAGGACAAAATATATAGTAATAGTTCACTTCTATGCAGAACTGGCTTTCTTGCAAATGCTTTGGTTGACCAGTTGTCTTGCAAAATTGGAGCCCAGTGAATATTTTGGAGATGGCTACTATATTTCGATTTGCACATCTGCAGAATTCAGAAAGCAAGTTAGGTCTTCCATAGAGCCTAAAGGGAATGTTAACCAGCTTGAAGTCTGAATTATATGTGGTTTCAGATTCTGCTCATATCTGATTGAAAGCCCTGTGATTTAATAACATGCCTTTTAGTTGTTCCTGAGCAGATAGATCTTTTGCCCAATGTTGTATAAGAAGTCTGCTAAGAAGGGGAGATTTCTCCTTAATGGATAGATGGAGAAAAGTATACACAGACTATTTTAAAGAGTAGACAGTAAAAGAAAGCAAATGAAATACCCCTTCTTGTTTCGTTTTTTGTAAAAGCAGGAAATAATGTAATAATAAAATCATCATTATTAATGGGTCCTCTTGAACTAAACACTTACTCTAAATTTTGACTTGGGGGTTTGATATATTGGTTTAAACGCCTTGCTGTCAAACCAGTTTAGTTCTTGTTTTTATGAGGTGCTGAGGACTGTAGATACACCATGGTCACTATGTGGATGTGGCAGCATGAAGCTTAGCACCAGGGATAACTTCATGAAAAGATGTGTCATTTACTGACAGTTCCTTCGTACAGACCTTCATGCTGCTGCAGAGAACTGACTGCCAGTTCTCATCCTGGCTGGTTGAAAGCAGGGACTGCACCCTGGACTGTTGCTTCTGGAAAGGAGCAATGGCATAGTGGCTATTCTACCTAAGCAGGGAAAAAAAATCACACAAGATGCGTAAAACTCACCTCAGAACACACAAAGGCGTTGTTTCCCTTCAGGCCTACGTACCAATGTATTTTTATCAACTCCTTAAATACCTAGCGTCTATGATTTGGAACTATTGCTACATAAAGCAGAAGATGCCAGTTGCAATGTTACTTTAAATGAGCTCATTCTGTTCTACATAAATACTGTTGCTGATGGAGGGGGTTTTGGTGCAAAATTAAGGCAGCTGGATATTTTGCCTTCCAGGCCCCCCCGACCTGTAACCAGCATGAACGACACACTCTTCTCCCATTCTGTTCCCTCAGGAAGTCCCTTTGCAAACAGAAGGTGAGTTCTTATCCATATTTATATTAAACAAGTATATGATAGTGGTAGAAGTTTCAATTTTCAGTTCCTTCACAGGAGTAAAAAAACCCCAAACCCTCTCACAAAGCAAAATTAAGAGACATGAGCAGAGAAATGCCTTGATTAATTTGGACTGATACCCAGACATCTGAATAGAGAGCTGGAGTTAAGGCACCCCAAGCTCCCCACGGCAGAGCACTGAATTTCAGCTCTCGTTTGAACCATTTTGACCCACTAAAATGTGCTCACATGCAACCCAGGCACCCTCCCACAGGGACCAAAAAGGGGCTGCTGGTGAGAAGTCATTTTGTAACAGCACTATGGGAATAGGAACTGGGATGTGCTATTGGCTTCTGGGAATGCCTGCATCATGCTGTAGGATATGGATGAACAAAGAAAATACTTGCAAGATATAGCAAGACAACCTTTCCCATGTTAAATGATTCTGATTTCACAAGGGAGAAGGAGTAGTCTTGGAATATGGTGACTTACCCTTCAGTAAAAAAGCCGGGGAAGTCTTGTCAGAGACATTGATCCCAAGGAGGAGGTGCTTGCAGCTGACTCTGTACATTTTGACTCAGTATTTTGGCTCATCCAGCCAAAATACGTGTGCAGCATTTGCTAGCTGTCTGACCCAACCTGTGTAAGCCTAAAATGTACATAGGTAAGAAGGTGGCAGGAAAATAACTTCCTGCTGTCATAGGGAAGACAAGCAATGTGTCTTCCTTGGGTGCGTTTTATTGCTTGATTCCTGCTCTGTGTGTCAGTGCTTCAGCATTCCCAAATGACTAAACACAATCTCTGGTTATGCACAGCTACATATTTTAACACCACAACTGCAGTGTACACTGCAGTGTCAGAGTAAAGATGGTTTACTACTACTTTGATTTATGAATTTTGTTACCACAAGCTGTAAACTGTAAATTCTCAGTGTTGTCTTAGTGCAGGTAGGTGTCACTGAGATGCTTTTTGAAAGCCAGTCCCAAAGCAGCTCCCAAGGCCAGATCTGCTGCCTATGCAAATGCAGATTCATTTCTGTTGTTGGAATATATGGGGGTTTATGTGCAAGGCAAGGTAATGTATTTGTGGCCTCTCCGGGAGAGGTCATTAAAAGCAGCACTCTTTAGGAGTGTTGCTGATGCTTCTGTTTGTTCCCAAGAAGCCCCTGTGCTTGATCACCAAAAGTATCGTTTGCCCCTTAGGCCAGGGACCTGCAGTCACACTCACAGCACTGTCTGCTGTGCTGCTTGTCTTTCTTTGCATGTGAAAAATACTTGATTATTTTACTTCTGTCTTCTTTAGTAACTGACTGTCGTTAACTATCAGGGTTAGACGTACATGCTTCTGGAGCTATTAGAATTCCTTTTTTTCTAGGAAAAACTCCTTGATGAGAATCTCCTGAAGGCAGGTGATAGTACCACCCCCCTCAAGCATAGGTACCCAGACTTTCATATAAGTGGATAGTGTGACATCCCTATACAGTTAAAAGTTGCCATGATGCAGCAGTCATTCTGGCTCTTTTAGGGTTAACTGTACTCTGATATGGAAGGTAATTACATTGATTGTATATTTGAAGTTTTGTAAGTTTTGTTTCATTGACATAGCAGGATTTTAGGTGTTTGACAGCTTATTCTCAGTGGTTTTGTTTTCACCTTTTACAAATTTAATTTGCATCTTTTTATTGGAAAGAAAAGGCACCCTACAAACAGTCAAGTCAGTATTCTTTCTAAATAAATTGGATTTATTGTTATGAACCCTCTCTGAACACTCTGCTCTCTGTGTATTATTTTTGAGGTATTAACAAGGTTTCATTGTTTGAATCATTCAGGTTACTTGGGGGTATAAATGCAGCCAGTCCGGTGGCTGATGAGCATTCTCTTATAAAGCTGTATGTAAATCAGCTTCACAACAATTCACGGTCAGTATGAGAGCACTAACCTACTAATCGCAGTAGTTCTGTAGCTGATGCACTAAATCATTAGCAATTCTGCTAAACTACTCAAAATATTCTTTAAGGAAGGCTCTGATGGGCTAGAGGCTTTCTGTAGCTCTAATTAGTCTTTTGAATAGACTTCCTGCTGGCTGTGGGCTTTGCCAACTTCTCTTGCTTCTGCGCAGCACAAGTCTTTCATTTTACCCTTTCACTTACAATTAGTATTAATGTGTCTAATGGAAGTTGGAAACATTGCTTTTCAAAACTGAAAAAACTACACCTTTATGGTTTCATCATCGGTGTATGACTTCCCTGTTGTGTTCTTGACCAAGGAATGAAAGAGGCTTGCACAAAAGCCTGGAAATGACTCCTGGTCTCACAGCCAGCCTCCTCTCCCACATCTCACGCTGTGGGTGGTTGCTGTTCTGCCATTAGTGCTGCTTGCCAATAACCTTCCCCAGACCCCTCAGCTTTGCTTTTCAAAATGACCACAGGAAAGGCGGATCTAAGTCATACTGAAGCCAATGAAAATTTCCCATTTACATAGCAAGCATTGGATTTGGACCCATGCCTCTGGTTGCTGCACCCTTTTTCCAGCATTCCCTCGCATCTCAGTGACCTAAAGGAAGATCCTATTTCATTCTGCATAAAAGAAATATGCAGTTGCATAAGAAGTTTCCCCATCCTTTTTTATGTGGAGTGTAATATTCTTTCCTTTTTTTCTTCTTGTTAATCCATGAGCATTAACTATAATTCAGTAAGAATGATAGATACCAAGGTACTTTTCTGCTAAATGCCAAGATCTTCAATCTGTGCTAGACTAATAACAATATCTTCATTCATTCTTTTAAGTCTTACTGTTATTATTGCCCTGGGAAAATTTGGCCTCATTATTGAAAGCTTATCCTCTTGTACATGAGAGAAACAGGCTTTGATGGCTCTGTTAGCAGTTGTGCTGATTTTATAATAAATACTCCATGATTCATATTATAAGAGTACAAACTCAGAGTAACATTTCTAGCTGGACTTAATCAACACTAAAAGCTCTGCTGGCTGTGTTTTCACTGGAGATAACTTACAGTTACTTTGTGTTTCAGTCTAGTCCAGAGGTTCCAGATGATTTTAAATTAAGTTTTTATGTAATTTGAATGTTTATGCAAAGGAGAATTGGCAGAGAATGTCATTCATAGCATTCCCGTGGTATTTATTTCAGCTACTTGTGTTCCTATAGGAACACAGTCATTCTAACCAGTTTCTCCCTGTAGCAGCAAATGCTAAATTCAGTGCACCAACTCATTCTGCTGCTGGAAATGGATAGCATCTCCAAAGTTCAGCACACTATCATCTTTATTTCCGGATTCATGGGTGAAAACTGGAAATTAACTGGGAAGAAGGAGAATCTTGTTAGAGGAAAGATCATTGATAATTCATAAATGCAGTGATATATTGTAGGGAACAGCTGAAAGGAGGTGGAACGTTATATGCTATTTGCAGTCTAATTGCATCCAAAGCACAGATTTTGGATGGGTACACAATTACTCCAAAGTTCAAAGGAAGTTGGGTTCAGGCTTTCCCTAAGATGCTTTTTTATTTCTTCAAACTGCTTTAGAATCAAAGTCCAGTTAAAATTTCTGTGCTAGTTTTCTTAGTTTGAGCCAGCAAGTCCATAAGAGAGCTTTAATGAGGAGATTGGCTTAACAATTATAAGCACCTTTCTTCTAAATATATACAGTGTGAAAATTGGTATCAACAATATGCTCTGTACAGCTCAAGAACAGCTTTAAAGCGCTTATGTTAGAAAAGAAGAAACAAAAAACTCTGTGATCTTCTCCCAAATCATGGTCATTTGCTGTGATGACAGCTAACGTGATTAAAACCACAAGGCCTGTAATTCTTTTGCTCTAGCTAATATTCAGGGGTTTTTCTCTCATTTGTTTTGCGATTTCTGATGGCCTAGAGGGCAGCAGAACAAGGGAATATTACTGCAGAGTAGGTAATGCCCTTGAAAACCCAATGATTAGATGTGTTACATCAAAACAAGCAAAATGAGCATTATAGAAACTTCGGTCCAGTCAAGAGGAATAGCTGTCTACCCTGAATTAATGTTTTCTTCCTTATTTAAATACTTTTGTTCTCCAGCTGCAGTCTGTTATGCTGACTTAAAGTATATAGTTGCCATGGTAATGGGTACAATCTCCTGCATTTCTTAATATATGTTTTCTTTAGGCTATTGAATTATTGAGCTTAGGTAGGATAAGATGAAACAGAATGTTTTTGCTTGCATTTTTCTCAGCCCCCCCCCCTTCACAGCTAATGCATTTAGTTCTTCTAAAGGAGTAATAAACTGGAATAAATGGTGTGATGCAGCACATTCTGGTGAACTTGAAATGACTAGGCAATTGTGTGATAGATCAAAAGAATGCACTCTGATATCAGATACCCATAGCCAAGGAGAAATTGAGTCTTATTTAATGCTGAGTCAGAATGGCTGGTGCCTTTCTGAACTCCACATAAAAGTTAAAGGAATTGGATATTCTACCTAGGCATAACAGGAGATTCAGCCAAATTTCTAGACAACAACTAACTTGGAGTAAAATATACCAGTTGCTGCTGTTCTCCATGTTTCTGTGTCTAAGGAGTGTGGTACATTTCAACTGCATGTCATCTTCACAGGTTGTTTTCAGAACAAGATGAGAATCCTTATTTCATTAGCAATATTGTCCATGGCTAAAGGAAAGGTTTATATGTTTGATTGTTTAGCATCCAGGTAGACACTAAAGAGGGCATAACATTTACAGCAGTATTGTTAGGTCTACATCTTTATAGACACCTGCTGATAGTTGAAAGGTTTGTCCCTAAATTTGGATGGAGAAGCATTATTTGGCATCTTACAAGATTTTCCATTTTAGCAGGAATATATATTTTAAATACATGTTCCAGTTAGAAACTCGTGGTCAAAACTATCTCAGAAGTATTAGTTGTATTCTGGGGAATATGTGGAGGATGTAGGAAGATATGGAAGAACAAGAAGGACAAATGTCAGCTCTTCCAAATGAAGGAGGGTTGAAGGCAGAATCAGGGACAAAGGTGAAAGGGATTATACAAGAGACAGCCTAACCTTGATATCCAAAGGTACTGAAACTATAAAAGAGTTAGTAAACATCTGTAGGATAATAAACAAGAAATAACCACCACAGATTTGTCAAGAACTAATTATATCAAACCAAACAAATTTATTTCATTGACAGAATTACTAGTCCAGTGAGTAAAAAAAGAAATAGCAGATACAGTACAGGTTGACCTTAAAAGGACTTTTGACATAGTCTCAGATGACACAGAAGTACCCAAAGAAAATACAGACATAGGGAAATTAGTAGAAGAGCAACACTGAAAATGAATAATGACTTTTTCAGAAGTTTGCTGTTGCTTTAGGAGAAAGACATCTGCTGGGAGTCTTGAAAACTGTCCTAAATCAGACACTCTGCACTATTTCTTGTAGTGACTTAATGGAAGCAATACAGTGAATGTATCCAATTTGTAGGTGGTACAAAGGTTGAAACAGATATGGAAAGGAGTGCTTAGAGAGCAGTTTCTAAATAAAAGAATTAGCTCAGTTGCAATGGTAGTAATTGATGTCCAAATGATCTGAAATCAATTAGAGGAAATTCAGTAATTATAAGTGAAAAGTGCTGTAGCAAGGAAGTAAATAGTCAAATAAAAGATGGAACATAATTGGATGAGTAGAAATATTTTAACAGAGGACCTAGCAGTTGCAGTGAACCACGAACTAATTGAAGTCAGCAATACAATTGTTAGATTGCATTTGACCCTGGAACATCATCTGGAAAGCCTTTAAAATTCATTCCCCAGAGGAGGAGACATCTGCTGGAGGTTTGCATCAAGTTTGGGGCAACAACACAGGGGTAGATATGCTAACCAGCATATCTGGAGTCCAGAGGAGACACCCAAACATCAGAAAAACAGAGAAAACATAACTCATGAAAACACATCCTTCTGGATGGCATAGAGCATGTTTATCTGCATGGATATTGCCCCAGTGGAAGTGCAATATACATAAGTAGCATGCTGATGGGCAGAGAAATGTGAAACAAACACCTTTTTCTTCCTGTGTAGTACAGCATTTCATTCAGCTATCTTACATATTTATTATAAATCAGTAGGCTTGAATTCTTAGGACAACCTTTGGTCCCATCCTTTTCAGAACGCCGCTGACAGCCTTGCCCTCCCAAAAGGAGGGGAATGACATACATCTGGTCTCACTGAATTCCTTCTTTGTCCTGATATTAAAGGTTTTGAAGATTTTTTGTGCACCACATTTGTGCAACATCATCTGCCTACACACACACACAGACCCATACACCCATGGATGCACAGGTGTGTGCATGCTCACACACCCATGAGGTGCCAAACAAAAACAAAGAGGTGAATAATTTTTTAAAATAAGAAAGTAAAATATAATTTTGTTTTCCTTTGTTGTTTCTTAAACCAAAAAAATGCTGCAGCATGAAAAACAAATGAACATTGAAAATGTTTCCTATTTTTAGCCAGTGTTAGCTTGTTAACATGGATATTTAAGTGTTGGGAAAGATGCAGTTACTGCAATCCATTAAATACTGTAATTAGGGAAAAAAGTATGTTTGGTGAACTGTATATTATTTTAAATCAACAGAACAGTACTTCTGAAAATTAAACTGCTGTATCCCATCACTGCATCTAAATAAATGCCTTTCTGTAGATTATTGAAACCATCTTAAAATTAATGTGGACAAATGCAATTAAGCTGTTATGGTAAAGCTTTCCCAGCTTGAAAGCAGCATTTGAGATCATGTTTATCTCGGACTCCATCTGGAAAATACACAAGCCTTCATCTCTCCATTTGTGAGAGAAACACATTTTGTTTGTCGTTTCTGTAGTGAAGGCTTTAATAGTTTGTTTTTGGAAAACAGGAGGGAAAATTCATAATTCCTGATTTTTCCTGAAGTTTTCTGGAATTTCTTTAAAGTTTCTGTTGTTATTCAGTCCAGGGCACTTGAATGAGCTTCTCCAAACTCTGTTCTGAAGTGAATTTCAGACATCACTGTTTACCCTCTTCTTAGTTTTCCTGTCTTATTAAATAGCTCTCCTTCCAAGAATACTGAAGTAGAGCAGAGCAAACTGCTGGCTAGGGCTGCTCCAGCTTTCTTGAAAGGCAAAGGGTAAGTTAAAGAGAGAGTATGTTCTTAACTTGCACTAACACAGCTAAACCAAAACCTTTTCCTCCATTCCTCCCATTTTTAATGTGTTCTATAAACATCTTTCGTGAGAAAATTGTGATAAGCAATTAACCCAGTGAGCTAAGCAGGGCATGTGTAAATATATTTATGTACACCTGGATGTGTATGGGCTTGATCAAACACTTCCAAGCAAGTCCAGCTTGTGAATTCAGTGTGTCAGTCATGTATGTTACATATCTATATTAATATTTGTATGCAATATATAGAAAGATGAATAATACTGACCTCCCAATTTGCTGCATTTTGTAATAAATGGTACTGTATAGCTCCAGAGCTTCAGTCCCTGGCCCGCTCTGGCATCTCACTGATTTCTGAGGCTGGCTCTGTCATCAAGTGGGATGCTACCAATCTGAATTACTAAATACTAACCAAGTAAATTACAATAATAACAAAACAGTTTCTGTACTTGATGTGTTGTTTTGTTTTGATTTTTTTTTCAAACACTGAAGCATTCATTCCTAAATTCCCATTTCACAACCTTACTTGCTCCTGCTCTCTCTGTTTATCTCTGTGTCTGTCTGGATCATACCCTCTCCCCTGCCCCGGTTTCAGGTTACAGTACAGCCTCGATGTTGCAGACAGGCTGGCTGATGAACATGTGCTCATCGGGTTGTATGTCAACATGCTACAGAGCAACCCCGCACGGTTAGTGCAGGTTTTGGCACCTTTGGGGGACCCAGGAAACTGACCTTGCTCAGTCAAATGCTCTCACTGTTTCCTCCTGAAAAGCCACAAGCTGAAGCAGCTCTTCATGAGCACTGCCTTGAAGTGAATGTGTATGAATATGGGGTATGGCCTCCCAAAGCTGGTGGATTGTGGCATTTATTGCTGTTCTCTCTACTGAGGTTAGCAAGGTATTGCCAAATTTTGCAAATAATTGCTTAATTAAGAATGACTGTGCAAATTGTTTGGGATACTGTGCTGTAGGCAGTGCAGGACTTCGTGGTGGTACAGAAATCTTCACACAACGATTAAACAAGTCCATGTTTTCAAGGCACTGATTTTTGAGATCATATATAATTTGTAGTTTCATCTCCCTTGAAAGTAAGAAATAGTGCACAAATGATGATGATAATAATAATTTTCTTACTAACCTAATGAGAAAAGTTCATTTTGATTTTTGCATATGTCAGGCATTGCTTTTAAATCTGCCTGATTTCAACATTGTTTGAGTCTTGTATAAAAATTTTCCCTTCTCTCATTTGGACTCAAGGGTTTTAAATGGGTGTCTTGAGCATAATTCATTGTTTCTGCTGGAGCAGTTATGGAGCTTTGTCTCCTAAACCCATCAGCTGTCTTGGTGTTTGAGATGGTGGGATTGCAGCAGGCCATGCCAGGGAGGGGAAACACTGCCTCACCTCTTCAAGTGCAACGGAACTCCAGAGATTTTGCAACGCTGTACCAGCAATGTGGTATATGGGGCCCTGGAAGATGTGGTGCTGAGCAGAAAACTGTAGTGTTTCTAACAAAACTATGCCCAAGAGTTTTATTTTGCTCATAACAAACCGTTCCGTTTCCTGTGCTGCTGCTGCAGAATATTCTGTGGGTTAGAAGAAAGTCTCCATTTACTCCAGTATGTAGGAGGCAACAGTAACTTCATTTGGGAGAGTGAATGCAATGGTCCTTTGCAGTCCTACTAAATCCGCTTTTGCATGTAGCTCCTCTTGCAAATGGGAGTAATTTATCATGGCAAATGGATAAAAAAAGTCTGCCTCCATTGTCCTGGATCTGCTTCTCTGCTCTGTAGCTCACTGGAATGTGCCAGTGGTGGGCGGATGAGAAGGCAAACTAGGTTTTAGTGAGGAAAATGAAAGCCATTTATCCTAAACAAAAACATTTTCAAGGGGAATTTCATTCCTGAAGAAGCACTTCCAGAAATTTGATTTGTTGAAGAATATTTATATTGTGGCTGTGAAAGCAAGCTACTGGGTGCATGTGTGTGACCAGTCATTGCCCACCTGTGACTGAGGACAGCAATATGCTACCACTCAGTCTGGTTTGACAGGGAGAATGAAATGTGGCCCTGGCTACCACAAGTGACTTATTTGATAGGTTGTTCAGGCGGCTAGCGAAGAATGGACATGGTTTAGGGTAATTCTTGGTGCTAGGCTGGTTTGCCAGGCATGGCATTTTGGATGCAGTGTCTGTGATTCATTTAGCCTCAGTGAGGGCCACCAGTTCCTCACGAGACCTCTTTGTGGGTGCCTCACCTCATCTTTACTCTTTCTCTCCTCCAAATTTTATTCTGTATATTCCAACCTGTTCCCTCAAGGCTTTGAGCCAACCTCACCAAGTCACAGTGCATTTGTATGCAAATATGCATATACAAATCATATGCCACAATACCCAACATTTATTTGGTTTTGCAGAATGAATGGAGAGTGACTGATAATGGCCTTAATTGTTTAAACAACTTATGCAAAGCATAGTACATAACATCTGATTAGTGACATTAAATTACTGCAGTCACAGCACCCTGAATGAGAAACAATCTTGGTTATTTGTACAATTAGATTTTGACAGAAACATAACCTAGAGGTACAACAGTCTTAATCAAGCATCAGACCATACTACATTGCCATATTTTGCTTTGTTGGACTGAGACTTTTAGCAGAGAAATTGAATGATTATATTTCGGTAAAGACAAGAAACATTGTCATCGTAAAGCTCCTGTGTGAAACCATTTTCCAGAACAGTAGGTGAGACCTCTGCAGGAAGCTCAGCTGCTGCATCTCTTTCTGGGGTGGCATCTTCAGGCAAAGCTGAACTCCTGCCCATGCCTTGAAGTGGCTGGATGCAGTTTGCTCAAAACCCACACACTTGTGTCAGGATGGTGCTGAGTTCGAGTTATTTCAACCTACATCTTAAGAAGATTTGGTAACCCAAGTAAAGCATGTACTTAATAATGAGGTAGCTTCTGATTTAGGGGAGGCTGTAGCTCGCCAGCTCTGCTGCTCAGTCTGCCTGCAAAATATCATCTGTCCCCACCCAGACATCAGATATTTTCAAGTGCTTCTGGCAGCCAAAGATGAAAAGAGGAATGACTGTAGCTGGACCTTTATCTGTAAGAAAAACCTACAGAGAAATATTTCAAGAGCATAATGCATGGAATTAGCTGAAGAGATGTATAGTAACTTTTCAAAACAAAACAAAGTTTGGGTTTTTTAGATACTGAGTCAGGCTGATTTATAGCTAATCATCAGTCTAGTATAACCCAGTATACCTTTTATTTTTTTTTTCTCTAAGTGCAGCTAGTATTTCTGTTTGGGGGGTTGTGGGGTTTTTAAATTAATTTAATTAATTTTCACTCCTTATCTTTATTTTTCATCTGCAGTTATTTGATACTGCAACTAAAAGTACAAGTTTTCTTTTCCACCCACCACAGGCTAATAAGCTACTTGAGGGTTTTTTAGAAGCGAATACTCCAGAGCAAATTAATAAACAGGAGAAAGAATTAATTCATTATTTATAGTAACTGTATGAGTAGAAAAAATAGCCCTTAGCCAGATGCTTTGAATAGTTTAATTGCAATGTCTTTTTTACTATTTAAAACCAATATTTGATACTTTAGTTCATCTTTAGTGCCTGATTCTAAAAAAGAACTTTTAACTGCAAAGAGTTTGCATTCTTATAAGTTAGAGACTTTGCCTAGCTTTGAATATTAATTCCATATATTCCAGTCTTTTTCTTTTCAGGTACAGAAAAAGAGTAAGATAAAAGAAATTAAAAGTAAGAGGTTATTTTGGTTCCATAAGAAAGCTGATTTCTGGGGGAGGTTATGTTATACTGTGTGGTACTGTGTGAGTCCTATTTCTGTATAAATGTGTTGTGATATTCTATGGCATTTTTTGAAATGTTTATTAGGGGGGTGTGCACAACTCTAGCTAGGAAGGCTGGTCTAATCTTCCTTTGAAATAAGAAAAACATTGAGAGACCAATTGCTAGAGAGGAAATGTGTAGACATTTGGCTCCCTTGAACAGAATTCGTTTTCATGATTATTCCCACACAGCTGAGTGTTACAACATTTTGGTGGTAAAATCTTGGTGATTCTAAAGTAAATGGCAAATTAACAGTAGCGGAGGACTTAGATGATGTCTCTTGGTTTAAAGTGCCTTAAAAGCGGGCCCATTTTGGAAGTGTGACAGTTAAACAGTGACAGTCCTCAGAATACATTTGGTGTGTTGCTGTTAAGCCTTTTTAATTTTTTTCAGCCCTGGGGATTAGAATCTGACCCTTTAATTTATCCATATTTTCTATAGCAAATTATTTATTAAACGATGGTTTGTAAAATAAGAGCATATCATGAAGACCACACAGATACCTCTATTGCAAAAATTTCACGAGAGACTTTTCTAACTAGTGGTGATACAGTTTTAAGACCAGCAGGGAACGTCCATATCAGCTATTGCAGGGTGCCTACTGCAGAGCAGGCTGGTCTGACACATCTGAAGCCTGAGAAATAGCAAAAATCCTCCAGAGTCGCTCATAGGTGGTTCTCATGTTTTTCATTCTTTGCCTGCAGTTTTGAGATCCCTTTTTTATGGAGCTCCCTTAAACCATGCAAGTTCTATTTTACAGGTGATAATATTGGATATTCACTCTACATCTGAATGGTGATAGGTGCCAGACCAATTATTGCTAATAATTGGAAGGTCTTTAAAGAAATGGTTACTAATAGAAAAGCAGTGTTTCTTAGAAAAGAAACAACAGTAGCATATTTGTATGCAAAATGTCCAGTTTCTTTCAAAAGGATGCCAGAATCATTCCCCTGAGGTGCCAAATTTTGAACATGTATTCATAGTATTTTAAACCTTTTGTGTGTGATTGTCTTCCTGTATCACTGTATGGTTGTCTGTGAAGTTGGTGAAGTAAAACAGAAGTGAATTACAGTAAATCTCAGAACTCTGAGACATAAAATTCTTGGCAGTCAAGGCTAATGCTGCTGTGCATACTTCTGTGCTTAATGTTCACATAGAATAGGTATGTTCCAGAAGTAAATTTATCTCAGACATTGAAATTTAATTTTCAGAGTTTTGGGGTTAGTGATTTGTGGCATTCATAGACCAAATTTGACACATTCCTACATCTACTTTATGGCATCCACCCACGCACAAATATATATCAATGATATTAAATACAAATAAGACTCAAAAAGCTGCAGTGGCTTGGTTCATTCTGTAAAGCAGCTGTCTTAGGGGTTAACTCACATCTCAGAACTCTGGTGCAGATTGTGTTATGCCAACAAGTGGAACTATAATCCATTTTTCCAAGATGGATAATATGGCGGCACATTGCCGTAAAAAGGAGAATTGATGCTGAATGCTTGCTGTTTTCACAACCATCTGTTAGGATGCAATGTTTCAGTCATTATGGTAAAATTAAAAATTAATTAAACTGTCATAAAAGTAACCCTTATTACCTAGTTTACATAATTTTATGTGTCTGCAAGAGTTGCTCACCCCTTTCTTTCTCTGGATGACATGTTAGTACAGTAAGCATGAGTATGTAAGAAGCAGAACTGTATAAATTTAGAAAAATGCCTTTAGCTTGGGTCTTTTCAGAAGGTATATCAGTTATCCCACCAGAATCTCAGTAAGCGTAAAATTAAGCTGTATATTTAGCAAAATAAACATAACCAAAACCAGAAAGTCAGTGTTCATCTACCAGCAGAGGTCTTACGTGCAATCTGCAGCACAAGTTTTGTTTACACAGAACCTCTCTGTGTCTCACTTTCCAGAGCTTGACTGTTATTCTGAACTTCATGTTTGTGGTCTCACAGGTTATTGTCATAATGAGAAAAAGATGATGTTTGTCTCTTTCCTCTTACATCAGTAAGCTGTAAAAAATCCGCGTGACACCCAGCTTTAGTTTAATAATCAGTGAAGATCAACCACTGCTCATCTTTCAAACATAACATTTAAATCCCAGTCTATTTAATCAAGCCAACCAAAACGTGCACTGTAATTCTCTGAGGTACACAGGGATATGAACTCACTGAGCAATTTTGGAGAAATATTCCTTTTAAATACATCAGTTCTTCAAAAGCAGAACTTTTTGCACAAGTGCCATTTTGCTCTGAAAGGCTTTTTAAGTTCAAGGTACAATTTCCAGAAAAAAAACTGGAATAAAATCCCATGCCTGGACTCTTTTGAAATGTGGAGCTTATTTGCTAGCAACCAGTTGCATGCCCAGAAGAGCCCATGGGCAGGGAGATGTGTGCCTGTTTCCCTTCAGCCAAAAACCATCATGCAGTTGCCAAGGGATAAGAAAATAGGCCAGATTTGCCTCTATCTAGGATAGTCCACAGGCTCTCTTGTATTCCACATGGCAAAGCATTCCTCTCACCTCCTCTTAGGGACTTCATTTTTTCTCTCTTGTATGTACTAAGTAATGTAGTATAGGATTCTAAGGCCCAGGATTATCCAGGGTCAACTAAGTCCTCATCAGATCTCTGGTTTTGCCAGTTTATTAGTTTTGATTGTTCTCTGCAAAATTCTAAATGTTTAGAAATAGTAAAGATTCTTACTGTATTACTTTTCTCCTGCTCCTCTGACTTAATAATAGCTTCCATTTAAAATAGGGATAGCTGGAAAAGCATTAACCTGGAAGACATATTTGCATTTTATATTCTTAGGGGGAGAAAAAATAATAAGGTGCAGTATTTTAGAAGAACTCAGCATGTTTGGTGTTTAGTTTTTACACTTGTTGATCGCGGTCATGTGACTCTCTGAAATCTTGCTCCCAAATATCAAGAAACCAAGAATAAGAGAGAAAGTTTGATTATAAATTCCTAGATCAGTGGTTCGAAACAGTGGTCCATGAGACCTTGGTGAGTGCCCTGCAAAACCATCCTAAATACTGTTTCCTGTTTCAAATCTGACAAAGCTTCTAAAGTTTTTCTCAACAAATACTGAGGCTCCTGCTAATACACTGTCCAAAAAGTAATCACTCTTCCACATGAAACAACAAGGCTGAGATGCAAAATAAATGCTGACTGGTGGTCCTAATCACCTCCCAACCCTTTTTGGGCAGAGGAGTCTGCAAGTTGCATCCTGTACAACTTTTACTCTGGGTTGCAGACTGCTGCTGTTTTCCCCCTAAGGGAAGGCGCTGCCTGGGCCCTTAGAGCTGATCTTTCTAAGGAAATTGTCCTCCCCTTCTCCTCCTTGCTCAATTAACATCAGCTCATCTTAATTTGGTGGCAGTTCCCTCCTAAATTCTGTAATGGGGGGGTGTGAGGTGGTGGTGGTGTGACTGAGGCAATGGGGATTTTTGCCTTGTATAAACCTGTCTTCCCTTTTCCCCCTCTCCCTGAGCAGCGTCCTTGACAGTGCAAGTCGCCTGGATGAAGAACACAAGCTGATCGCCAGGTACGCAGCAAGGCTGGCAGCAGAAACGTCTTCATCAGTAAGTGTTTTAATTAAAGGAAGGTACTTTCCTTCTGTCATGTTCCAGGGGCTTGGCACAATCAGGGAAATTACATCTGACAGTCCAGTGATTAATGGGTTATTTTTCCCTGTCCTTTTTGTCAGAGGCTGTTATGCTTTAATAATAACACTTCTATGCAGTCCATTTAATCCAAAGAATCCACATACTAATGCATATAATCTATATACTAATGCAGTGGTATTTAAATAATTGCATCAAAGCGAATCTGACATCTTGAACTCAGGAAAGACTATAAAATATTGTCTGGACTAGCCTTGGTTAAAGGTTAATGATTTACTGCATTGCAAAAATGGGGTGGTGAATCCATTTTACTCTCTAGCTCAAATATCACAGCCACGAGGGCCCTAAGTACTAAAGATATTAAAGAATGTTCTTCAGCAGGATGACTGTAATGACCCCCTGCATTAGCCCTGGCTCCCATTTTCATTTCAGAGCAATGATTATTCTGCTCTCTGTATCCAAGGACAGAAGGTGGTGACAGGCTAAAATCTCACTAACTGCATTCAGGAACAAGAGAGAATGAAGCAGGAACCTAATCAGAGTATATAAAATCTTAAATGGTACATAAAAGGTCAGCCTAGCCAATTTTTTTTTAATCTCAGCCCATTTGATAGAACAAGGGACCATGAACGATGGTTAAGTGAAAAGCATCTGGTCTGCAGTGGCCAGAAACATTTTCACACTGAGATTTACACCATGGGGTCAATTGAAAGGGTGAAATTGGGCACCACACATCATGTAAAGGCCCTGAGTCACATTCACACCAGGTGAAGACGAATCTTCTGCCCCATGCAAATTCTGTCACGGAGATTTCACACTACCTGCACCTGCCTAGGAAGAGAGAGGTGCTCCTGTTCTGCCAGCCCAGCCCAAATCAATCCTTTCCAGACATACGACACTGTTTCAAATTAAAAGCAACCTGTAGGTGATGGTCCTATTTCTGAAAGACAGTAATTCTTCATGGGAACAAGATTTCCCATTAATAATGTCTCTGGTTAAAAACTGGTTGAAATCAGTTCCATATAACATGTGCCCTTGATGTGGGGAAAAACCTGGAAAACAATATAAACAGACCTGATTTGAAGGAAAATACTGCATTTCTCATTGCCATCCATCTGTGCTCTTTGAACAAAAGAGACAGAAGGAAAAGAGAAGGCTTCTGTATACAGAAATCTTTCCAAGCAAAAGAGTGACACTCAGTAGGGGCCGTGGAAATTTTTTAAGCTTTGCTGATGGTCATTCTGGTTTTTAAGGAGCTAAATATATTAATAACAGTGGACATTCAGGATAAAGAGCCTAACTCCTTCTGTATGAGTCATGACATCCACCAGTGTGTATCAGTTCTTCTTTACACACTGTTCTGCTTCCCTGTGGTTGATGTGTTAATGGGAAAATGTATCCATAGCAGAAAAAATAGTATCTGATTGCAGGGGAAACATACTGTCCTTTCCCCACAGACAGTCGTAATCTTTGCTAGGTTTGTTAGGCTATTGAGATGTATCTTCATCCTTTTTGAGGGTCCACTTCCTGGCGGAGAGATGCCTGGCATCACAGAAAATAGCACTCCAGAGTTACACTTCAGAGGGCTTTTTGTGGTGAGAGCCCTCATATCACAGGGCTCCTCACATATACAGTCGGCAGACTACTTTTAAATATTGGATTCTTTCAGGTTGAACTTAGAAATAAGTGGATATCTTTGATAGTTGCGAAACTTTTAAATGTCCTGCTCTGTGTTGTTATTGTTACAATACTGAAATACAGGAGTGTGAACAAGGAAAACAATAATTGGTTATTGCTGACAAACATGCAAATAGAGCATAGTCCAGTGAAGCTGTAGTCAGCACTGCCTAGTTTGGTGAGAGATAGTTTAACTCCCATCTCATTTTGTTGAGGGGGGAAAGGTTGTGCTGTACCTGAAGGGCTGGGGAAAGAAGTTTTCTGAAGTATCATGAGAGCATTGAGGAAAACTTGGCCAAATGGGCCACACAGCCAGACTTAAAACTGAGTACTGCTTTCAAACTGAAAGTAAAACCATACTTTCAAGAGAGCAAAGCGTCACGCACTGGAAACATATCCTGTTCTTTCTGGAGGCAGACACTGGATTTTGCTTCAGTGTATTCCTCTTGTCTGTAGCATTAAAATTAAGAGCCCCGTTACAGCAACTGCCTGCAGCAGTGTCATTGCCTTTTACAATTGGTTCAGAGGAAGCTGCTTGAAAAAGTAAAGACTGACAGGATGGTAAACACTGAGTCTTATTTACTCTAGCACTTACTCTGCTTTTACTAGCAATGGTTCCATACTGGTACAAGCACAACATGAATGCTCTTTTTTTAGTGTAGACAAGCTTGGTACTGCACTTTATGTAAACAGATTTCACAGAACAGATCTGTGTTGAACTCATGGTGCATGCTGGCCATTCCTCTTTCAATGCAGCCTTCTCTGTTTTACAACAGCAGCCGAGTCAGCAGAGAGGGGCATCAGATATCTCCTTCACCATTGATGCAAACAAGCAACAAAGGCAGCTGATTGCAGAGCTCGAAAATAAAAACCGGTAAGCATCCACTAAATACCTGGTTTTGTTCAGTCCCATATATTACATATGTGTTTGTTTCATAGCGTTTTTTACCACCTACGCCTGTACAATGTGCAGGTACATGCATCTTCCCCTACAAAAAACACAGAGCACGAAAAGGTCCACACAATATGATAAAGGCTCTGAAATCCGCGGCCACCCCATGTTTTCATAAGTGTACTGTCCAATGACATGATATAATCATGGATACTTTACTGTGTGCAGCTGCTGTTTGTTAAGAGGGTTTTTTTTAAAGCCTGTCCTGTTTCAAAACCAGATTAACTTTCAGTTGGATTCTCAGTAGCACTGTAACATGAAATGATAAAAGGATCAGTCACGCTTGTAATGTTATGCTCCCATGCTTTTATTTGGGAAAAAGATGATTAAAGCTCTCCAGAATACAGTCTGCCTGGGAAAGGTTTGCAGGAAGATTAGCAGGAAGTTAGGCTGCTGATCAAATGAGACAGGAGGTGCAGATGTGACTGAGACTGAGAGAGAATGTCCAGGAGAAATAGGCCAGCTATCTCCAAAAAGGAGTGATGCCTGTTTGTTAGCCGCAGAGAACCTGGCCCTGGGTACCAGGCTGTCTGATGCCGTGAAATGTGTGGCAGCAGAGCTCTGCTTTTAGTGCCGGACTGTAAAACAGAGGCCAGCCCAGACCAGATGGTTTCCTATTCCAAACTCTGCACTGCCTTCTGTCACCGTGTAATGAGCACCACCAGCTCCAGTCTCGATTTGCCTTTCATAGTTCGAGGCTGTCTCCTGACCGTCTGCTTCCAGCACATTGTGAAGAAGAGACCAAATTCACAAAGGTTTCAACCTTCTGCTGTGAAGCTTTGTATTAGCCTTTTGACAGCACTCCAGGGCTGACGAGCCAGTCGTAACAAGTCCTGTTAAAGTGCTTCTCTGAATTGTCAACTGCTCTCACATCTCTACCTACATTAAAAGTATCTTTTTAAGGGCTAAATATTTTCTGTGATACTCAACGATGTCCAGAAAGGTTACTTTAGTTTTTGTCAAGTTCATGAGATGCTTGAAATGTTCATGGTGAAGAATTAAAAGGGAGAAACTCAGTCAAATATAGAGCTATTTTATGTCTACCTCTGTTTTTTGGGAGGCAGGTTTGAAGAATGATTTCCCTGTATGGCAAAATCCTAAGAGTTTATTTAAAAAACATTCAGAGCCCTCTCCCATTGCTGAAGGCTTCTTTGTTTGCCTGCAATCCAGTCATTTTATATACATCTTCATTGATGAAAAGCTAAATACAGTCATACTTTTTGTCCTCTTGCAATGTCCAGTGAGCTGGTTTTGTGGCAGATTACTCACTTGTGGTCTTATGCTTATTCTCCTCCCCAAGAGAAATCCTACAGGAGATCCAGAGGCTGCGACTTGAACATGAGCAAGCGTCTCAGCCCACACCAGAGAAGGCCCAACAAAATCCCACTCTCCTTGCAGAGCTCCGGCTCCTGAGGTAAGCCCACAGCAGTAAAACCTCTGGCCTTGACAGGGGCGTAACAGTCATTCTCAATAAGAGAAGAAATAAAAGATAAGCCTAGCTTATGGTTTTGGAGGCTTTTTTAAGTGAGTCAACCAATGTGTATTTTTTATTCATCTTTGGTGCAGCCTGTTATCCTAGAAGTAATTAAGTTCATGCTTTAAACTGCATGCATGAGGAATCTCACATATTACTCCTCTACATTAAATAAGCATGTGCATTAGTGTTTGCAGAGTTAGGGCCTTAGGTCATTTGGAATAGATCCCCACAGCCTGGTCCAAATGCCGTTAATTATACAGGGGAAAATGTTCAGAACAAATGCCTTTACAAAGATTTCTCTTTTATGCTATGAAATACAGAACTACATGTAAATACAGCCAGAATTAGATGTTAATCTCTGGAAATTTCCCCCATGTGTTGAACTCTAAGGAGAGGTCAGTTCTCTACATGGTGCAAAACCAGACTACAGAATGATCCTCCTTGTCACATGGTGGGTGAGGAGTAATGTCATCTGCAGATGCTGAAGATTTAGAGGATCCTTCCTCCAGTTATCCCACCAAGCCAAAAATATTAATATGGATGTGACTGCATGTTGGTTATGATACTGTACTTGGATTTACTGACTTCCATGTATATCACATTGAAGTACAGTTGTCATTGGCCCAGCTCCATAGGCTCCCTGAAAGTCCTGAAGTTAATGTTGTGAGAGCCAAAGAATCCAATAAGAACTGTTCAAAATGCTCTGTATTAATAGAGTATAAAGTGTAAGCACTTTCTTTCCAGTGAAACAATGCTAGATTGCTCTGCCCCCTGACTAAAGAACATTTTTTGCCCCTTAGTCACTCCTCACACATCTAATATTTTAGTGGTCTGATACATATCCAAAGGAAATTACTGTAAGAAATTGTGCTAAATTTTTTTCTTTACAAATACTTGATAGTGTTATTACAGAGTTTTCCAGTGAAATGTTTTTCTGATTCACAGATAATTACTTTTGCTTTCTGATCTAAATACAAATTAGCTTCTTCATTTCTATGAGTGATTTTAGTATGTAATTACTTCTAGAGATCTACAGGCAAGTGACATTCTGTGAGACATATAAAACTGACTGTCATTAAATCATTTACACTGTATACAATATACCGATAATGTAGCTCTTGTCCATCAAACCTAAAGTATATTTTCAATAAGTTTAGGAAATCAGTTTTCTATGTAGTTAACTAATAAAAGCCATTATACTTGGGGAAAAAAGGAAAAGGAATGATTGTGCAGTGTTAGCAGGCTGACTACTTAACTTTTCCCTCTTTTCAATTTTGATTCACATATTAAAGCATAATACCCTTATTTTAATTTCTTGACATGCAGTGTCCTTAGGGCAGTGATGCTGAATTCCTCAACTATATCTTCTCTGATTTAATATGCAGTGTGAGAATCAGAAAATAACTTTTAATCTGTGGGTCTGAACTGCTTTGTATTCCTTCTGAAATGTTCACCATTTGAAAGGCGAAAATCTGACTTTGGATTTACTGAGGAATTTTGACACCACATCAAATTCCTAGACACTTAAGATGGCATGAGGCTGTTCTTATGTGTAAAACTGCAGGACTCAGGATAGCAGCCCTGGTTTGTCTGTTACCCTGCTGATCTTTCAGGCATGAAGCACTTAGGTCAATAGGGCAATTCATATTGTATTAAGAAACGCCGGAATCTGTAAATTATGTTGTGGGTACCTGTCCCAGCATCTTTTATGAGCTGCTGTAGTGTGGCACTCACCGAAACAAGGTCCTGAACACAGCATTCCTTCACATTACCAGTCCTGTCTTGGAGACAGGTTGGAAGACCTGTTACTTCCAAGAAGTTTCTCTGGAGTACAGCAGGAGAAAAACCTCAGAGGAGTAGCCTGTGCAGTGCACACTGCTTAGGATCCTCTCTCCCCGTGGAATGACTCTAAAACCCAGCAGAGCTCTGTACTAGGACCTGCCACTTCGAAATACATGGACCTTATTTTTGTTAACGGTTTCTTAAACACCATTACCTTTGTACAGTTCATAGCATTTCCAACCATGACATGTCCGGAAAAGGAAAGGCAACACAGGCATTTTGTGGCAGGGAATAGATCAATCCTTCAGAAGAGTAAATGCAACATGGCAGTGTTACTATATGATCTTGGTGAGAGATAGCACACATGAGCAGTCCTGTAGAAATCAATGTTGACTGTATCTGTACTTGCCTACATACATTGAATGCTCAAAATCAGGGTTTCATATTACCCTGAATACAGGAAATGTGCTGAAGTCTTCTTGGCTGTGGTGCTTTAACATTTAGGAATAAATTGTCCTATTTTGTAGGTAGTGCAAGGCTAACCCCATAGCGTTTGTATGTTATTTGCAGTGCAATGGTGTATAAAATATACCTAATATATATACTTTTCAACAGAAATGTTAATTAAATCATAACTTTCAGGAGGCAACAATTTTATTTTTTTTTAAGTGGGGGCCTCACATAATTTAGTGGTTGAACGTGTGCAAGTGCTGTTTCCCCATCCTGTGCAGTGGAGCTGTGCAGAATCAAAGCTGTTCAGATTTATGGGGACATAGAGAGACTGTCACACTTGGAGTGGCTCCGTATTCACACTGCCACACAACCAGCACAGGACTCCACGTCCAAAGAGCTAATTTCAAGCAGTTATATCTTTACTATGTGATAGCCTTACTCTTGCTTTCAGGAAAAAAAAAAAAAAAAAAGGAACAAAAGCAGATCACTGTGGTTTTCTGCCTGAATTTCTGAATTCTCTTAGCTTCTCTCATATCTCACTGTGTTCAGTGCCCCTGCTGTAATTTCCTGTCCTTTCAGGGCACGGCTTTAATTTCTCCTGACAGCTAGTGAGGTTATTGACTAGAGTTCCAAAGCAAAAATTGCCAGGCATTTCCACAAGGGAATATAACACAAACTTGTTTGAACCTCATTTGTTCTTTGAAGAATGGTCTGTCAATGTCTGTATTTTCCCTAATCACTGTTCAGTCCCATGAGGATTCCCACTATGAGGGAACTCCCTAGCCTTCATGTAGCCCAGTTTCTAAGCACCGTGCTGAATTCATACCATGTGTTTGCTTTCCTGTGGTCTGTAAGCATGTATCCCATAGTAGGGCTGGAAAAATGATGCAGTTAAAAGTTGCTGATACTGTAAGGGGTAAGCTCTAACCAGATCTGCTTGTTTCTCAGACAGCGGAAGGACGAGCTGGAACAGAGGATGTCTGCTCTCCAGGAAAGCCGAAGGGAGCTTATGGTTCAGTTGGAAGGCCTCATGAAACTGCTGAAGGTAAGGAGCTCCACCTGGTACTACCAAGGAGAACAGACAGAGTGAAGCAAGAGAGGAGAGGGAGGAGATGTAACCACAGAATTCTGCAGAACTTGACTGTTTCTACCCACAAAATTTGTCTTTTTTTCCCTCCCTTTTTATTTTTTGCATTGGTCTTTTAATTCAGGGGTTTCAGATGATGCTCAGATGATGTTGTTCCTGTAGCAGCACTGCATCATCATTGTCACCTACTGCTAAGTGGAGTAAGAATAAGAAAGGAAACAAACGGACATGTAAAACAAGTTAACTGTTAGCTATCAGAAGAGATCCTCAGCACTGCACACTATTACTCACTGCAGCTGATAGTGTAGAAACACTCAGCTAGTTCCTTTAACTTTGCCCATTCAGTTGCTGGTTCTGTCATATGAGTTGTTTGACAACCACATCTGCCTGTCTCACCTTAGAGATGCTTTCCCTACAGCACTTTTTTCATTTTCACAAATAGAGAAACAGGCGCATGTTAAAATGGTGAAACGTCTCAGCAAAGGATCTCAGTTAAGAATGAAGATATCAGAAACCACATGCATTGTTAAAGACAGACCAGGGTGAGAGGGAAAATGTGTTTTTATTTGCAGCCCTATTTCACCTGATGTGCTTCAGGACAGATGATGCCAGAAAATCACATTGGAAGAAAGTGCCCTGAATAGCACAGGAGTCTGTTTTGTTGCTGTCTATGGCAGATCAAATGAGTTCATGGAAATTCAGTGCAACTTGGGTCAAATGTGGCTCAGATAAGAGCAGAAGGAATTTCACTGGAATCCATTTAGCAACATGCATCCGTTTAGATCCATTTGCATCAAAGGATGAGTTTGACACCTTATGTCACTTGCCCCTCCTCAGACACAGGCTTCTGCAGCCACAATGCACAAATCAGTGGCACCTCAGCAGCAGAGCCCACTGAATAGCCAGCAGATTTTTGGAAGCTGGAAGTAGGCAGGATACTTTTTGTTCTACCCATGAAATGCTGCAGTGCCACAACTAGTAGTGAGGGCTGCCTGCTGTCAGTCGCTGCCTGGACAAAGAAAATTTGGGGGAGGAAATGACAGTAGCTTTCTGCACACTTTGTACTGTTCTGGTGTTTGAAAGTATGCAGAGGTGGGACCTCAACTTGGTCTCATACGTTCAACTGTCTTGACTGTACCTTTAACCCTGTACTCCACATTTGGCTTTGTTTTTTGTTCTTCACTTACATCCTGGCTCATTTCATGTGCTGATCCTCTTTTTCTTTAGGAAGAAGAATTGAAACAGGTAGTAAGTTACCTCCTCTTTGGAGGTCTTACTAACTCCTAAATGTGATTGTGTTCCTGTGATTTGTTTTACTTCCTTTGCTTGAGAAATGCGTGTGTTCTTTTGACCAAAATTAATATTTTGCAGTTTTTTCCTACATTAGTGTCTTGAAGCGATTTTCGCATGGAAATGTCTTAGCCTTCTAGAAAGTGAGTCATGGCTACAAGGAATCTTTATCTTTTTATCACTCCTCTAAATTAAAACATGTAAGGTATAGAAACCACCCCTTAAATGTAGTGAAGCCAACCTAGAATATGAATTAAATAGAGAACATTTTGAAAATGCAATGAGAAATTTGGAACTTTCAAGAAAAATGTAACTGAGCTTAAATTAGAAAAAGACAATGAGTTTGAAAGCCCATTTTATCCAGAAAAAGTCAGGGCATAGTGTGCACATCTTTAAAAGTCAGCATTGATGCTAACAGTCCCATGAGTCTTCAGGAAAATAAATGTCTTCTGCAACCTAGATCAAAAAGTATTGATATTTCTCGTAGTAAATTTTACAAGAGTTAATTGTTTTGGAGCTTTCCAGTATTATAATGGATCTTGGAAATATATTAAGCTTAAAATTAAAAAAAAAAACGCTTTTCAGATAGCAGTCTGATTTATGAGTTCAGTGAAAGCATTTCATTTTAACAAAACACACCTCCTCCTGCTTTCATCAGCAGAAGTACAGTCACAAGTCTGATGTGTTCTGTCTGTGGTACAATATGCAGAGTTTGAAGGTAACGCTCACCTTCATAAAACTAACATTTGGCTAATTTTTGTAGAGCATCAGTTCGTTGCACACAAAAAATAAATCTGGCCAAATACCACATCTGTGTAAGGTCTGTCTTTTTTGATTCTGAAGATCTGTTCACAAAAGCAAAGCTCCCAGTGCGACAGGAGTTACCTTATCATATAAAATGTTCACTGGACAGTGTAAGTGAAAGCACATTTTCAGGCTATTATGAGGTATTTTTATGAGATTTTTTTTTCCAAGAGTGATAGCCTTGCTGAATACCAGGTGATGATGCTGAAGAATTACTCTCACCATTTCCATTTAATGATCCCCATTATGCTATGCCATTTCACGATCTGTTGAGAGAAACAGGATTAAATTAATATCTGGAGGAATTCAATTGGAATGAGCAGCTTGGCAATTCATCTAATGCTTATGAATTATCTATTTCTCTACTGCCCTTCCTCGAGAAAGGATAATGAGTTCTTCACATCCTTGTTTGATGAGGCTGAGATTTCTCCATCTGTCATCCCCATTCAGTCCCAGCAGAGGGAGCAATGGGCTAAAACTCCTGTAAAGCCAGTTTTCATTTCAAGCATTTTATGCTAAGCATGCATGACACTTGATAGTGGGAAAAATTTTCTGTCTAGCAAGAGTTAACTTAAAAGCTGTAGCAGTTTGACTAGGAATGGTGAATTAAATAAAATACCTGAGAGTTTTCCTGAAAGGCATGAGAACACTGATAGCTGCAAGCAAGTGCAGCACAAAAGCTGAAGCCCTCCAAATATCCATGGTGTCTGTGGTGGCTCCCCTTTCAGCATGCCTTAGTCCTTAGCTGGTAAGAGCTGTCAAAGTTTGGGAGCAATTCAATGCTTGACTTCTCTGCTGACCTTACCAAGAAGTTGCTACTGGCTGTCATAGCAGATTTCAGACCATTAACTCCAGCCTTTGGCAACCACAATTCTTCTGATAACCACTAAGCCGGAATCCAATCCTAGTACTGCGTCATTCCCACAAACTTGGGCTGAGGTGGATCTAGATGAATAAAATACATTTCGTGTTTACCTTTCTGAAATCAGACATTTCCTAATATTTCAATTTGCTGTTCATCAGTTCTGTCTGATACTGCCCAAATAGTATAAAAAGTGAGGAGTTTTTTTCCTGGACAAGGGACTCTGAATGCTTCATCTTCCTGTGCTTCCCAAACATTTTGTGTTTGTTTATCATAAACACAAGATCTCAGTCATAGCTGCAAAGCAAAGAGAGGGTAAGCACTGTGCAGCAGCTTTCACATTTCTCTTAAGGGAAAATTCCAGTGCAGAAGGACCAGCGAGTATCTATTATTTTTAGTAAATAAAATTCCTATTCTGAAGCTCATTCCTGAGTGTGACTTGATGACAGAAAGCAAATTTTGTCCATTTTTTTCCTCATCTTCTCTGAAAGTTCCCACTGTTGTTGGTGTTTCCAGAACAGAGATCAAAGGCAAATGAGACCTAAGGAAGAAAGGCAAGTGAAAAACGGCACTTGTTTTTCAGAGAGCTGAAAAGCTAAAATTCTTTTGCAAATGTGTTTCACTGAGGATGAAATGTGCTCCGTTGGGGCATGAAAGAAGAAAGCTGTCCTGGATGCTCTGCTTGATGTGCAGGGGTTATGACTTCCAAGGACCTTGGAGCATCTCCAAGTTGCTCTGGGCCCTTCCTTTGTTTCTGCTAGAATATCTCTGTTTCTGCTAGAGCTGGTACAGATGATTCTAGAAACAGGAGAGCATCTGGCCTTTATATATTTGATTCACCTTTCATCCATCGTTTAAATGTTCTAAAACCAATCATTAAACAAATTATAAGTATTAAATCCTCCATTCTTCCATCAGTAATGTGCTTATTTCTCATAAACCTAATTTGCCCTTGATGGCTTTTGGATGATAATGTCTCTTAGAAAAGGATGATAGGAGAAAAGAACAAATAGCTTAGTATTCTGATACATAATTTATGGTCCAGGGCAGAAATTTATAAAAATCTCAAGGACAATGCTGCACTCATCCTGCAATGGGTTGTTCTTTTTTAGAATATATTTGCCAAATCATATGAAAGCTGCAGTGACAACCAATACCAGAGTCAAAATAAATGCCATGGGAAGAGTTAAGAAATCCTCCTGTATTTTTAAAATAAAGCCGGAATAGGGGAAACACGAGGCCTCAGGTCACTTTTGACTGAAAATATCCAGGAGCTTGTGTTGCAGTTCCCCTCCAAAAGCGCTCACACCACCTCCATCCTTGGTATCTGCTAAACACAGGGTTTCAGTCAATAGCCGTGTGCAGTTTGATGTGGGATCCAGCATTAGTTTTTTCTTCCATGGATGCACATTCCCAGGATTTTGAAACAGTGGATGAGAAGAGCACTGTGTCTATTGGTATCACTCGTCTAGCTGCAGAAGTAAAAGTTGCAGTTTTGTAAAGTCTGCTTGAATTTCTGCTAAGTGATCCTAACTATGAGGTGCTAACAGCATGACATTTATATGACTGGTATTAAAATACTTTCACTTCCAGCAGCTGAACCCATGGCAGGAATTTATATTGCCCAGTCCCCACAGTGTTTTGGGAGTGCCTAAGTATATCCTGTGGAGCAGATAATTTAATAGTGGGTTAAATAGTTCTCTAGCTCTAAATAAAAAGCAGGAATTTGTATTATTTATTGCAAATGTCAGATTTTATGTGACTTAGAGGCTGCATGTGCCATGAACTTGTCCTGCAGGGAGGGGGAAGGCAGGGCTGTGATCAGCTCTCACGGCAGTGCTCTGCTGAAAGGGGCTGTTCCAGTCCCTTGCTCAGGCTGAAAGCCACGCTGGTGCCAGCAGCTTTCCCCTTTTCACAGCCAGAATGGGTCACAGTTTATCAGACATTCGTGTGACCTGGGGCAGTGAGAGAGGGGAGAGGGCAGAGAGGTCTTTAGTGTGGTCTTTATTAACTTGGATTTTTTTCAATTTAGCTGCCTGGCATTTTCCCATGCTTAAAGGAAGTCAGACCTTGACTCATATTTTCCTACTTGCTGTTTCTCTACACAGAAGCATTGCTGTCAACTAACAACTGACTTTGGTTTATTTCTTCTAGCAAAATTAACATTACCCAACTGATCTACAAACAGCATGATGCCTTTAAGCTGAGGGATAGGTGACAAGGACAGTAGGCAGGCTCTTGCAAAGCCCCTCTTTAACCCCTCGCTTGTTTTTCAGACGCAGGGGGCAGGATCCCCACGTTCCTCACCCAGCCACACTATCAGCCGGCCTATTCCAATGCCCATCAGGTCTGCCTCTGCCTGCTCCACCCCAACCCATGCACCTCAGGACTCTCTGACCGGGGTGGGAGGAGACGTGCAGGAAGCCTTTGCGCAAAGTAAGTCTCATTAATAGCTTGTCTGAGGTACCTGGAGACTGAACAATCATTATTTCTTGTAGTTACTGTACTTGAGCTTCTGAGTTGCATGCAATTAAACAAAACAAAACAAAAAATATCTGTGACAACCACATTTTGCTGTTGAAAATCAACTTTGTCAGCCATCAAACTTTGCAGTCAAAGCAAGCAGGTAAGCAAAAACTGGACAATGATGCCAATTAATGGAGTTTGGGGTTAGAAGGAATTTTGATGCAAGATGGTGAAAGCAGTTATCAGTGCTCTGTTAACCAGAAAAATTGGTATTGACCTCATCGTGGCATTGTCAGTGTGTTTGGTTTTAAATAAAGACTTTGCTAGAAATAAATGATACAATCATAGGATTAGTTCAGGCAGAAAGGGCTTTTGTAAGTCACTGTGTTGTTCTGCCCCAAGAAAGAGGGCTTGAAATTGAGATCAGATCCTTCAGGACCCTTACCAGCTGAGTTCTGGATGGCTCCTGTCACTCATTTTCTCTGTTGGAGTGTGTCACCATCCTCATTGTGTAAATTTCTTGTCGTTCTATCTGATTGGAGCATTCCTTGCTGCAGCTTGTGACTGTTGTCCCTTGTCTTTTTGCTTTGGGCCTAAGAAGGGTCCAGTTAGACTAGACAGGAATCAAGTCTGAAAGTCTAGGTGAAGTCTTTCTTTACATTTCCAGAAAACTGCCATCCTCTTCCCACTCTTTTTTCAAGTAAGAATAAATTTTAAACTATTTTGAATTTCTAAGGCCACAAATTAAATTATTATGTTGAATAACACAGAAAGTGAGTAGTCTGTGTTATCTAAATGAAGAAATATTCCTTGTTTTTTGCAATCTGCTCTCTCTAAAGTATTTATTTAATTGCAATTCTATGATCTGAATAAGTTTTTTCCCTCTTTCCCCAATACAAATTAAACATAAATTAAAATGTAAGATCAGAAGTTCCTCTGCTACAGGAGGTATGCTTCTTCCAAGGAACACAGTTCAGCCCTCTCATGCACCCTTCCCCTTAATTTTCTTGTGAATTGTGTGTATTTTTGGACAAGGTTGAATCTGTAATGCAATCAAGAACTTACTTCTGAAGTGCTGATCAATTCAAGAATTGAGCATAGGCATAATTCCTGGTCCCAACGTCACGTGTTGCTGCTGATCTCATTTTCTGTGGCAAAAGAAATGGGCAATATGTTTTCCTTTCTTTCTCCTATGAAAAAATTGAGACAGGCAAAAATATGGAGCCCTAACTCCTATGCTGTTATGGGACAGCTTTTTCCAGAGTTAAGAGTAAAATAAATAATGTAGTGGCCACAATAAAATATCCATAAACAATACTAAGTCTGCCTCAGTCAAATACATTGTAAGTGTAAAAATGTGTTCTGTTCAAGAATAAAAGCAATATAAGAAGTTACGTGATCACATTTTAAAACTGCTGCATTTGATAAGTACCCAGCTTTGTGTCATTATTTACTGTATGCTCTAGATGGGAAGGTCAAACCCAAATAACTTGAAGCCAGCATTCTGTCACATCTTTGACATACGACTGTGAGGGGGGTTGGGCTGAGATTTTATGGCTCCATTCTCTGCTGCACCAACAGAGATCTGCCTATATATATATACATAATGCAGCCAGGCCATGGTTAAAGGATATTTTCTCTTCATTGTTGCTGTTTCTCTTTCACAGCATTTGCAATAGTTCAGAGGCACAAAATTGGGAAGACTTTAGAGAGGGAGTGGTTTTCTGTGTATGTGTAAGAGAGTTTAACTACTATAATTTACATTCCGGTAACTATTTGCTAATGGATACATTAAAAAAAAGCCTCTTTAGGATTTGAGAAACTTTTTTTAATGTATTGGTTTGCATTCAGCCAGTTTTTAAAAATTTACAGTAGCCAATTCCTGTAAATAATTCCATTTGGAAGATTAGCAGTTCTGTGGAATATACTGAATATTCAGCTATTCAACAATAGTATCTATGTTTGGCATTTGGGGGAGTTAAGCACATGTTACCCACAGACCCTTCCTGAGGAAGGAGTATTTCATGCAGCTCACAGGAATCTCTCATGATTGATGGTTAAGGGAATATTGCCAGGTTCAGCAGAGAAACACTTCTAGATGCATTATTAGAAAGAGTTTAAAAGCAGCTTGGGGCTGTTTAGAGAGGCAGTAGCACTTAGCACTTCCTTTATTAAAAAAACAAGGGGGGTTTGAGGGAGAGAGAGGGAGAGAGAGAGAGAGTAAATTATAGAATATACAAGAAAGTCCTTGAGCTACAGGAGAGGCTAAGAGCGAGCAGAGAAGAGAAATCTGTATAGTCTTGATGAGGGATGAGGTCGAGTGTGTTTCTTCAACATTTGCCATAATTATCTGGCAAATACCTGGCAATAATGGTGTCATTAAGCAGAGCTGTGGGAACTTAGAGAAAACACTTCATTTCTTCCCTCCTCCCCCACAGGCACTGTAAATGAGTTCACGCTGGATTTAATCTTCCAGGCCTGGTCTGCTGGTGTCACCACACAAATGCAAGCTTGATGGCAATGAATAATCTCCACATATCTGGCATTGTGGTTAAATGAAGCATGAGGGTAGGCTTCTGCTTTTGCATACAGCATAAGTAAATGAGGCCATTCTGCAGAGAACTCTTCTGCACGTGTCCCTCAGAAGGACTTTGATACCCTGAATTATCACAATGACAGCTTTCAGCAAGGTCAAAACTGCTTTCAACAGTAAAACATATGTCATGTGAATAATAGTAACACTGTGCTTTGTCAATCTCTTGCTTCAGGTGCAAGACGAAACTTAAGAAATGATTTGCTGGTGGCAGCAGATTCAATCACCAACACCATGTCTTCTTTGGTAAAAGAACTAAATTCTGGTGAGTGAGGCTAATGAGGGGGAACAGTCACCACAGTGACATTTCACATTTATATGAAAAAAGTGGGAGATGGGAAAATACATATCTCTAAAGTTTTTTATGCTTTTGTGTAAAAAATACCTGAATAACAGCTTCTGGAACTTAGCCATTCTCAAAGCCATGGATGTAGAGGGGCAGCTGGATACAGTGAAAACTTGTTTGTGATTCCACATTGTAAAATACAGTCTGTAGTATTCCCATCAAAATATCCTACCTAATAACTGAGATAAGCAGAAGCTTCATTATTTGGTCCCACCTCAAGAAGAAAACTATAAGCTTTGCCAATATAAGTAGAATAATATGCTTTTATTCACTGTGAGGAGGTGGCATTCTCGGTTGAAAAGACAGAGAAATGCTTAGAGAAATAGGCAAGTATCCTTACTTTTGTGAAAATTAAATGGGACTTTCTGCTTCATAGAAGTGGGCAGCGAGACAGAGAGCAATGTGGATTCGGAATTTGGACGGACTCATTTTGATGACCTGGTTCCATCCCCGACATCTGAGAAGGCTTTCCTGGCTCAGATCCATGCCCGGAAGCCAGGATACATCCACAGTGCTGCTGCCACCGGCTCCATCCGCAGTGACATGTGGGTACCTGCTCAATGCCCCTTCTTGAGCTCATTCTTCTTCCTTTGAAAACAATGTGCAGCCCACAGTGTTTTCCCTCCCTCTCAACTATTTGGTTTTTAAAAAACCAAAAAACATAAATCCAAGTGAGGACTGCTTCATGGTTACGTATTACTGAGCTCTGTACACAATAAAGGCTGGGACTTAGGACTCCCTCAGGAGTGAACTGTCACATCCAGCCTGGTACACTCAGGCGGCATGGAGGCTGTGGGACAGCTGTTTTCGCTAATGTGCCCTGAAGTCCTATTCCCTGTTTATCCAGACTGAGGGACCTGTTGGAGCTCACTGGAAAAGGAGAAATTTTTAAATGGAAAAGACAGAATGCTTTTCATTGACCTACTCAATTGATGGACAAACTGATTGATTTTTACAACCTGATCCTTCCTTTCAGAGAAAATAGGCATCTTTCTAGTTCTTTTTAGTTCAACCTCTTTGTATTATGGTTGTATTGTTCTCAAGTTATTGAGAGCTTTTGTTACTGATTTCCTTAAGGGAGTGCCTTCAGCAGAATATGCCCTTTGGTGTACTTCATCAGTGCCAGATCACTGGAGAGGGGAAATATGGGAAACGTTTTCCACTTCCAGGCACGTACTAGCCAGTGGAGCGTGTGTATGGACTAAAAGCGTCCCACAATCATCACAGATTACAATAAAGGGAAGTTTTATTGACTCTGAATGTCATTCATCTCAGGAGGCTATTTATTAATAATTGTCTTTAGGGTTACAGAAGATGGAGACCCTTATGTCAGAGCAGATGATGAAAATTATGAGAACGACTCTGTCCGCCAGCTAGAGAACGAACTGAAAATGGAGGAGTACCTGAAGCAGAAGCTGCAGGATGAGGCATACCAGGTGGGAGAAAGACACCAGCTGCCCATGTTTCTCCATAAGTGAGAAAGGATGATGCACCTCAGGTGCCCAGTGCCGTCTAACCAGCCCTGGCTCTGGGGTGTGATCTCGTCTAAGTTTCTAGAACAGTCACATTCCACAAAATGCTGCCACTCTTCCACAGACATCCATGCATGCAGCCTGTGTACATATCAAGGAAGACCACACTGCCTGAGGCACATAACAGTAGTCCATAAGGGTCCCAGGGAACCAGGTGGGACAGAATTGCCTCTGAGCTTGTTCTCTGCCCATGCCTGTTAAGTCACTTAGATCTCATTCCCCACTACCATAGGTGCTGGTTGGTGGTGTCAAGCTGTCCTGCTGTTTTCAGATTTTTTTTTTTCTCTCCAGTAGCAAAAAACATTCATAATGGTTTCTCCAGCGTGAACCGGAGGTCAAGTGCAGTCTGTGTGTTACTGTCATTGTCAGAATCTGGAAGTACAGAAAAGGGTCTGAAACTCATTGTGTCCCAGAGGATCAAGTATTCAACAAGCATCTGGTACAGAGAAGCCTGGAGATTTGTTATTAAACACCTCCCTGGGGGAAAACCTAGTTCTGTTATTTGGGAGCAGAAGCAAGCAAAAACAACCTTTTTCCCACATGGTGATTAATTCAAATTTGGACCCTACAAAACATAACAGAGACCAAGAGATTAAATGGGCTAAAAAGAAAAAAATTAGGCATGTTCTGAGAGATCAGATGTCTGCAAATGAGGTTCAAAATCACTTTATGGGCAGGAATTCTTTAAACTGATGATTTCTAGGAGCTAACAAAATCTAGCCTTTTTTTCTGGTAGTTTTCCTCCAGTGTTTTGTGCTGGTCGCTTTGGAGACAATCTGTCTGACAGGCTTGGTAATGTAATGAAGATTGGCTGCTCTTTTTGTCTTCTTTTCTGTAAAGCTGCTAGGATATGTTAGTCTTGTAAAAGTTCATTGAGTCTTACCAAAATTTGAAGTAACTTTGAGGTTGATGTGAACATCTTGTTGTTGTTGTTGTTGTTTATGTAGACCTGCTACATGCCCATGGTAGCTTGCCAAAAGTAATTTCATTGCAGAGGTCTTTAAGGACATGATGAAAGGAGCAGGATTGTTATACGTCATCTACTAAGGCAATAACAGGTGACATAGGGGGTCTTGTCAGAATTTTTTATCCAAGATAGGAAGTGCCAAAAATCACAGCCTTTAAACTTCTGAACAGGATGAACAGCGATTGCTGATGCAATGAAAAGTAATTGTCAGTTATAAAGAAGGAGTGCCTCAATAGTCACAGCTGTCAGGCATCAAATACTAAATCTTATTCTTGCTGGTGAAAATGCCATTTTCTTCAGAAAGAACAACAGACCAGTTTGTCTGTGTTTTGATTACAGTATGGAAGTGCAATATATGGCAACAGTGTTACTCAAGTTTCACATGTTACAATGGGATTTTGTACATGCATTAAATTAAGTATGTATATACACTGCAAAAAAGGGTAGGAGAAGTTATACATGTCATTTGATGGCACTGGGTGTTACTCTTGCTTTGGTCAAAATCATTTTTCTGCTGTTTTCCACCAATGTTCCCAGAAGAAGGGGAGGAAATCTTCTCCCTATTAACATCAGAATAAAACTCCTGAATTCAGGTGGGCCAAGACTACACACAAGTTTATTCCCCATTGTTTTACATTATTTGTTTCCACCAAGGGAAGAAAAACAGACAAAAAAACCAACACACCCACGCATGCATCCACCCCCCAAAAAATAGAAAGGCTTTTTTTGTCAAAAGTTTATTCATTGAGGGAACAAAAAGTCCTCATTCTAGACAAGTTCTGCCTAACAGCATTTTTTCAAAAGAAGTTTCATGGTGTGCTTTACAGTCAATGAGATTGTCAGCTCCTCTCAAGCAGTAATTTGACAGTAGTGACTTGTAAGCAGAATCTGGTTTTAGTTGATACCACAGTCCCAAAGCATGCAATGGCAATGCATGAGAAGACCTTCCCAGTATGGCTAATGCCATTTAAATTAGGGAATGGGTTTAAAGAAAGCAAGAAAAGATGTTGAGTTAGTAGGAACTGCTAAGGTGATTAGGAGCTGGTTGGATAGTGTCATATATTGATCCCAAAGCATGTGCTTTGGCTTTGGTTGTTCTCTGCAATTTGCTGTTTATTTGTGCTATTTTGCTCTTCTGTTCCTTTTTCTACTAATACCACTGAATATTCTAAAAAAAACACAGCTTTCTACTTGCAAAACAAAGGAAAAATGGGAAATTTATGTTTAGGGTATCCTTTGAACAGAGGCCAGGTCAACTATTCTCATTTGCATCAAGTAATTGTAATTTATTACAAGCTGTTTTACTGTTTGTACTCACATGTACACTGTATTCATCTGGATTGCCAAAAAAGTCAGAAGCTGTAGCTATCCTAATGCAATTGTCAGCTGAAAAAATCTGCAAGGAGGAACTCCTACTAAAGTTACAGAATAGTCACCTCAGTAAAAATCTGGTAACCATTTTTATGTTATTAAATGTCTCACTTTGTATAAAATCAGCACATTTAGAAAAACATGTAGATGTAGTGTAGCATGAAAGATGGTTGGCCCAAACCCACTCTTGTTATTTTGTGTCACCTTGTCTCCAAGAAAGATTTTTATGCTGAACTCTAAATTAGTATTAAAGTGTAGGCAAAAAACCCAAGATACATAGGGAAATCAGGGACATGAAACCTTAGATGAGGCTTCTTTCTCTCTCTTTTTTTTTTTTTTGAAGTATGTTGTAAATTACAAGTATCTGTATCAGAAAAGAAAACAAACCACATTTAATGCACAAGTGTAAATGCTAACAGTGTTTATCCTCCCACATCTGCTTCCAGTTTTGTTCTTGGTATGGTCTTTTGCTGATATGTTGTGTAAGACAGTTTTCATTGGGGTTTTTTTCCTGGGTCCCTAATTGCTCCCTTTATTTCTAGGCTTGTGCATGGCTTTTTTCAGAATAATACACTGCCTGGCTGCTCACAGGCTTAATTTGTCATCTTCCTGTTTTCTATCCTTTGTTATCTACAGGTCAGTTTGCAAAGTTGAGTGCAATATTCTTCTCTCTCCTCTCAAGTAAGTACTATTATAATTTAGAAGAAAGTTTAGAATTAATCATCATAATATATTCATTTCAGTTGCAATGCACCTTGTGGCACCTGAATGTATGTGACAATGCTGTTTCTTTCTTCTTTTAACCTGTGTTGGGATGCCTTGGAATCTGTCTGAATCAGTTCTAATTTATTGATACATGGTCCTAGTACCAAGGATCCCTGTTAAGCCATCACCCTTTTTATATTTTTCTTTTGTTGACCATCAGAGTGAGAACAAGGGTTTTACATTCCCAGGGATGATGACAAATATATTAGCCAGTATAGAGAAACCTTACCCAGAAGATAAGGAATCAGACTACATTTCAGGAGACCTGAGTTTAATTCTTTTGAATGCTTTAGACTTCCTAGGATAACTGAAATAAGTAATTTCTGATGAGATCAGAACACCTACCCTAGTGTGTGAAACAAGAGTTATGCACACATTAAAAAAGCAATCCACCAGCTGCTTAACCACAGAGGTGTCCTCAGATGTGTTGTGGAAGTTTCAAATGCCCCAATTCAAGTGGAAGGCACTCAGCTACTGGATAGAGTCTGGCAGTTCAGAAATATGGCAAGATCTGTGAGTTCCCTGCTGTGCCATGTTCAGGTCATGTTCCTTACACCTGCCAACCTCACAGTTGCAGCACTGAGATTATTGCCAAATTCAGCAATTGTCTTTCTCCTCAGGAAGACGGACAACATCTATATTTATGAAGTAGCCTGTTACTCTGAACATTTGCCCAGAAATGGGAGACCACACATTTCTTCTTGTCTCATCTGAAGCCATGGACTCTGCATTTCTGACTTTCTAGGAGAGTGCAGTACCCTGCTGTGAAGATGGCAGTGAGACAGTGCTGTCCATCCTGTTGAGACTCTGAGCCATGGGATTACGGGGACAGAAAGGGAGGAGAAATCAGAATAGGCATCTGATTCTGGTCTGCAAACTGAGCCTCTTCCTCAAACCAGATCTAAAAGCAAGCAGTGGTCAACAATCAAATGGACACTTGAGCTTGGGAGCAGGGTTCAGATAAGCAAAACCAGTGAACTTGCCTGTGCCAACTCTAACAGGAAATCATATTGTTAGATTTTGTATGTCATGTTTTATGCTAGACCTCCTTATTTATAAAGCAGTCTTTATGGTAAAACTTGACCCTGATTCAAGGGGTTTGCATCTTCTGATGGCAGTAAAATTTCACTGTTGAAGTGTGTACTTTGTGAAAGCAGCTGCTAGTGGGTATTTCCAAAGCATCTGTCTCAGTGTCTCTCATAGCTGAAGCAGAATAAATGGAAAAAGCAAATAAACTGGAATACCAAGTACTATAAACACCAAATAAGTGCTCATAAAAATTCTTCTGACATTGCCCCTCAGGTTATATTCATTTTCTCAGTAGTGTTGTTAAAAACATGAGCCATATAGAGTTTCCTAAACATTGACAGCCAGAAAAATAAGTTTTCTTACTTTGTTTAGTTGCAGTTGTCAGTTTTAGATCACATCATGTGAAAAGGAACATCGGTCTTTCAACAACGTGTGTGTGTAACGATGTATTTAGTGGAAATTTTATATGTAACTGATTTAATTACAATTTGCAATAATAAGTCAAAAAACCCGTTTTAATTAGAATTATAAAACTCAGGCAGTTCCATTTAAGGATTCCTTTTTTTTTAGGAAGCAATGTTAACATAGTGGTGTGGGGAAACATACTGCCCTAAAGCCTGGCTTTCTTGAAAATGTGTATCCTATCTCAAATTAGCAGAGATGTGAGACTGAGCTACTCATGATTTTTGAAACATTTCGAAACCTGATCAAAAAGAAAGAAGATTTTAATAATAACATTCTTTTTGGCTCCTGGGGGAACCCTTTGGCCAGTACCAAAGACTGTAACATTCCCACAAGCCATAAAAGCCCAACCCTACAGAAATTAGCATTCAAAGCTGGTGGACTTGGCACTTCACCTGTATCCACAGGAACAAACTGTATTATGGTACATTGTGATAAACACACCTTCATATGGTAGATGAATCTTCCCAAGATTCACTTTCTTGTGAATATGGAAGTCTGTCATACCTTGTGTATTTTATTTGGTACTTATATTTCACAGCACTGGAAAAATAAATTTAAGATAGTTTATACCAGTTATGGTATCTAAATTGCTTTTGCAGTTTTCATTGGGTTCTTGCTTGAAGCTTAGAAGCTGCATGATCAGTTTCTTGTAGTTCCATATGAGTGATATTGCTGCTGATGGCCAGTCACAGAGTTTTGTTCATTTCCTCATTCATCTGGAGTTGACATTATTTGATTGAGGCTTTTTGCAATTTATTTGCATTTACGTCTTTAAAAGTGCTATGTACAATTTTCTAGAATTGATTTTCAAATAATAGTGTAACAAATTCCCAAGACAGCAAGTGATTCCAGTAATATATAAAACATAATTTAATTGTGTTTTCAATCTACTTTTTATGTTAAATAGACTTGTTTTAGTAAAGTAACAGAGTGTATTTGAGCTTGTTTTCAGCAGGCACTAGGCAGATCTTGACATGAGCAGAAACTGCAACTTTGATGTTTTTTTACCTTTATCTCCTTGATAGCATTTGGTTTTTTGCCAAGGATGGCCAATGGGAGCAGAAAACCTGCATTTTAGAAATGGGTTGAAAAGCTGTCATTTTCAATTAATTGCTGTTGAGTTGTGCAGTGGACATATCCCCATGAGACCTACAATTTCCTAGATTTTCTAAAGCTATGCTTTCTTAGTGCTGGCACCCATCTGAATTGGTCATGCCTAATTCATTTGTATGCATTATTATAATGAGAGAAGGTGTGAAAAGCTAATAGAAATCAGACCTAAAGCATCCACTGAGAGGGAGTACAGGGAAGAGGCTTTATTACAGGTTTTGGTCTCTGTTTTTTAATAGTGATTTTAGCTATCTTGACAAAAAGATGTAATAATTTCAGTTAAAGACTCAGTTCAATTCCCACTCCAAACCGTCTCACTCACTCAAAACCTTATAACATGAACTGTTGTGGGGTCTGAGGCTTTGGGTGTCTGTGGGGGACATTTTCCATTGCAAAAGTGACTGAATGGTTTGTTTTGAAACAGGTGGAATTTTTTTCAAACACAAAACCCCCAAATTCTTTCCCATTTTTTATATTATTGCATTCTTAAAAAATGCTATGTATATTCAGCTTGACTGTTTTTAGAGGACAGAATTTGTGTTGAGTAACACTTTCATACTTCTCTCATCTCTTTCTGGTTTTTTTTCTATCTCTGTTTTTATGTTTACCAGCAGAGATGAAGAATATCAACAGATATCAAGTGATAAAACCCATGGGCCAGGGGAGATGGTGTGGTCAGTCTAATCCAGTCTTTTTTTCTTTAACAAATACAAATACAAAAGCCAACCAGTCTTCTGGACCATTTCATTTGTAAATAACAGGAGGATAACAGCACAGTAATTATTGAAAATGTCTGCTATATTCACTCAGCTATGTTTTGCTTTTTTTTTCTTTTTGGTTTGTTTTTCTCCTCAAGTCTTCCTGTTCTAAGCATGTGGGTGTAAAAAACACTGTAAAAAACTGTGACCAGGGAAGAAGCAGCTTTAGTTTTGTGAATTCAATTCTAAAATTACGCAAGTGTTTTTTTCAAAAATCACTGAATGACAAGTAACAGAAAATAACTTGTGGATTAAGTAACAGAAGAGGTCAAGAAACAGTTTTATATCATGACAAATCATACAAGTCTTAACTTGGAATTAATTTTGGCACTTCCAAAATGTTGCAATGCATTTAAAGCTCTGAGCTTTATTAGGATGCATTATTTCTTGTAGGAAAATATCTCTATACCACTGTTGGCTGTGGAACAAAGAGAAGACTGGAGAGAATTTAGAATAACCTTTCCCACACTCCACCAAAGAGAAGGAATTTATTCAAAAAATTTGAAGCAAACCCAAATACTTAACATTACTGTCAATGCATCTTAATGCATCCCATGTTTCACAAGCCACTCTGATTTTCCTCTTGTGGTTTATGATGGTACCATCAAGAAACATGAGATGTTCCTATATTTTTGGATGTTAGGAAAAATTTTGTCACCAAAAGGGTTGTCAAGCATTGGAACAGCCCACCGAGGGAGGTGGCTGAGTCACCATTCCTGGAGGTATTTGAAGGGCATGTAGCTGTGGCACCTGGGGACATGGTTTAGGGGTGAGACTCAGCAGTGCTGGGTTAGTGGCTAGACTCTATGTTTTTTTCCAACTTAAATGATTCTATGAATTGCATAACCCTGACATTGATTCAGTAAAAGTCAGTCTCATGCAGCTAAGAACTGGCCTCTTCCATGCCTTTGATTTGCATTTCTGTATGAATTGTGAAGAGCAAAACGTTCCTTTGCCAATATTTTCAGATTAGTTTGCAGACTTAAGCAGTACAGGTACCTGTCTGATTTTAAAACCTATCATTTAAAATGTACCTCAGAAATTTTTTATGAAACTTTCATTAGACTTGCAGTGCAGGTTTCCTTTGCATTTATCAACAAAATGTTAATGCTTGTCTTTTGTAACCATCTGACACAAGGAGACACTAAATTAAGACCATCATACCATTTGGCATGCTTAGGTATTAAGGAGTGGGGTGGAAGTGTTTGTTCTTGAATAATTAATACAATCAAATGGTGTCAGGAAGGAGAAGCAGCAAACTAAACTACCTGACCTTTTTTCATTCATCAGATTTAATTTAACTATTTTGCTGGAGTAATTTGCATTTCGTCTCCCATATTTTAGACCAGCTTTATGTCTGAAATGAGTAGAAAAAAATTCATGTGTAGGGAGTGCTCTATTATGCTATGATTTTCTTATCTCATGCAATGCAGATTGCTTTTCCCTTTGAGGTAGTTCAAGAGAAAAAGGAATGAGTTACTTAACTTTGGAAGGGTCAAATGTGTAAACAATGCCTTTACAATAAATGTGCCAAAAGCAGAAGTTTGCAGTATTACCTGACTGTAGATCCTGACATCATTCTGAGAAGGAGTGGCAGTAACCTGCCAAGCATTTTCCATTAACAACTAAAACTTTGATGCCTCTCCTGTAGGAATTTAACATACTCACTGATGCTTCAGGATACAGAGGAGCACCAGCAGAAACTGGTGCACCAGTGGACTACGCTGTTCATGAGCTATAGCACCCAGAATGATCCTTTCAAGTAATTACAGGTTTCTTTAGACAGAGTAAAACATACCCAAGGCAGGACATTTACATGTGAAGGGAGGCTTATGATGGTGAGTGACTGTAAATCAAGTGGCTGAACACTGCACAAGGAGGATAAACTGTGTTTCACTTCCGACAGTCTATTTTTAGAGCAATCTGGAAAGGTTAAATGGAAGGAAAAGTGAAAACACTGCAAATCTGTGTCAGTGCAGACTGACTTACTGTAACCAAGGTCCTAGAGCAGAGCAGGCAACAGTCTTCTTGCCCATGGCAAAGAAAGTTTCCAACTTCCCACATGCCCTGGAAGTTCCTGTTTATGGCTCAAATTCCTATGGCTGATGTTGGTAGAATGGTTTTTTCCTTTTTTTAATTCCTTGAGGGGTAACCACAGGAATTGGCCAGCTCCTCCTTATTTCTCTCAAAAAAGCAGCAGTCCGAGCTTTACTTGCTCTGCCGGTGTGGGTGCAGCATCTTAAACCAGCCCTCTTTAAAAACCTTCCATAAACATTTCTCAACAGGGAAGCTGCAGTCAGACAGACAACGAAAGCTACATAAGAACTGATGATGAGGAGAGCTGCTTTCGGACAGACGATGAAGAAAACTCAGCTGCAAACTTCACAGAAGAGTGGAACCAAGAGGTGCAGCGTCTCTTGACAAAAAAATCACATAACTAAGTTCTGAGGACTGTAGCACAGTACTTTTGTTCTAAGAGTTGTAGTTTGTAGATGTGTGTTTTTTGACAACAAGACTTCTGTTTAAAGCTAACTTATATTAGCTACATCTAATGTAACATGGCTCATTACTGGCAAAGCAAACAGACTGACATTTGTACCGCTGTCACACATGGCAGTGCTGTTAATAACTCATGTAAACCCTTTGCACATGATATTGAACCTGTTCAGTTTACAATGACAATACTGTTTATAGTTAGAAATTTGATTTCTGAATACTTTGAGATTTTAGTAGATCGGTTTACTATACATTGTACATTTTTTTCCACAGAAGAAATAAAAAGCGACAATTATGCATTTAACACTGAATGGTTATACTCCTGAGTGTATATATCTAGTAGCCCAAAAAACAAAGTACCAGACTATATTTGCAATTTGTTTGCAAGTCTTTAAATTAAGGCTTATACAAAATGTACTAAAATAATAATAATATAATTAATAATAAAAATAAACTTCTCTAATTTAGGGCTAATGTGTAATTTAGGAATATTTCTTTCAAAATAATCTAACAAATCAGCCATAGAAGTTAGTGTAAATATTTTTTTTCCAAATAGATATCATATACAAAAGGTGACATTCAAATGATATAGAATCTAGTTTTTAAATCAGCACAGATCTTCTTAAAACTGTGAACTATGTTTTGAAATACTCGTTGCTAAAGCTGTTTATAAACCACAGGTGCCATAAGATCCCTGAACTGACTGATGTTACGTATAATCCTCCATGGTATTGTTTCATTGATGTTTTAGCTTTAGTAAGCATGTGTTCAACAAACCAGCTCTTTCCATTTCTCTGCCCCTCCTCTTCCTCCCCGTCCCCTTCCATTATGTTATTTTCGAGGCCTTCAGCTTTAAATGTACAGGCTTAAAGTGCGCTTGCAACTGTTTTCTTTTGATTTCCGAATGTGTACTGCCTTAGCCAGCCACCAGATGTTCTGCATGCCCTCTTGGAAATGTGTGGTGAGACTCTTTCAGAGCTGGATGGAGAAATAGCGATCAGTGAAAAGCACAAGAAGAGCAGTGGATTTTTTCAAAAGGACAGGCATACAGTTAGAGAATTGGAGTTTCGTCTGGTTTAGTATTTTTCCAATATCAAGGCATTTCAGGAGAATGGGGACTGACCTGGCCATTAGGCAGGGTTAGGCAGTGAGGCTGCTGGCTAAAAAGTGTTTGCTCTGCTGTGACTACAAACCTACAGATACTCCTGAGCAGGCATTGACACAAACTAGCATCAGCATGGTCCCCAGAGCACCCTGCTCTGAACAAAGGTGACACCTCTACAGCACATGGCACTGCCATGCAGAGGAACCAGAGCCGGGCCAGGGACAGCTGGAGCAGCAGCCAAGCAGGGACACCAGGAGGTGCTCCATGCTGGCTGCCTGGCCCGCCTGAGCTGCATAGTGTGTGAGCTCGGGGCCGCCTCTGTGCCAAGGGAACTTCACTGCCCTAATGCAATACAGGGCTTCCAGTACCTGGCTGACCTGAAGTGACACTGTCTAACAGCCCTGAAAACAGTGGTGTTTCATACAGATATTTCACACCAGCACAGTTTGCCTACAGCAAGTGATGAGATACCCATCTAAAGCAGGTTAACATGGCTTGTCTGTCCTTGCTTTCATGGTGACGTGGATGTGTGCTGCCGTATTTACGTGAGATTGCTATGTAGCTCGACCCAGTAAGTCCACTTGTTTGCATGCGTTCTCCAGGCTCTTGGCTGTTTCCCTGGGCACTATGTGTTAGGGAATGAGTATCTGTATGAAAGAGCTGCTGCCATTTTTCACTCTCATATCATTTTACCGTGTATGCAGATCTCGTCTGTATATTCTTGCATATCTGGGCTTGTTCTCAGACATCCAAATGCATACTAAGGGATCCAGATATCTTCGTGTAAGCTTTTCATTTTCGCAATCATTGGTCTTTGCTCCTGGGGTATGTGCCATCCTGGCAAGGCAGGCACCATATCCTCCACTGTCCCTTCCTCTGACCTCCTCTCAGGAATTAGTTAGCCTCCACTAGTGCCTAGCACTTCATGTTTTAAGCTACTCCAGTGAACCTGTAGACAGTGCTGTCAGCTCAGGATTCCAGGCAAGCATTTCCTGAACAGGGAGAAAACAAGCTAGAACACAGCTACATGCAATGGCTGATTAATTCAATCCATGTCATGTTTAACTGTACCCAAAGTAATAGATCCCTCTCATCACTTTAATGTCTGCATGCTCATTATCACCATGCTTAAAATAGATGCAGTAGATAAAATCCATTGCAAGAGCTTTCAAACTAGGAGTAAGAACTGAAGTTGACTAATCAAGCACCTTTCTTTTAGGCTGATGTCAACAAGGTGATCCCTTAGAGTTGGAGTTCTGGGTTCCTTATGCCCTGGAGCTTTGAGATGAAGCACCTCTTACTTAGCTCTCCAAATGTCTATTTTAAGCATATTCCAACTGTTAAGCTGGCTGCATTTTTGCCCAGCTGGTCTTTGTCTGTTTGTTGAATATTATTTTGGTTGTGGTTTGTGGTCATTAAAACAAACAGTTACAGAAGAGGTCCCTGGTATGGCCCTTTTCTTAACTACCAATGGCCCACCACAGCAGTCAAAACTCCAGGTGGTTTTACTGTCACTGGAGGAAAACCAGTGGTTTGGAATCAGGAGACAGGGATGTGAAGATGTATAGGGTCCTTGAATGTCCAAAGCGAAGGTGGAGAATGGGTTGTCTGTAAGTAGTAATGTTAACTAAACTGCATAAAAAGGTGTGTGGCCTTTGTTGTGATATAATATGTATTTTCTTATATGCATGAGCCAAATTGTTGCATCATAATTTATCATAAGTGTGTCCGCCTTTACTTTCAGTTGTCATCTTCTCCCATCCTTATTGGTTCTTGGCAATTACTGTAGATAGACCTTGTAAATATTGCAACCTTGGGTTGCTGTAATCACATTGGTTCAATTCAGCAGACGGAGCTGTGAACAACAAGCACTCCACTGTGTCCTGAGGAATAAAGGGCATTTTTACCTTTGAACCAAAAAAAAAAAAAAAAAGAAGAAAAAAAAGTATGAAGAGTTACATCTTGAGGCTACTAACTGTAACGCATTTTTAAGACTACTGTACTTGACACCACTTGAGACAGATAGAGAGACACTAAAGATGTCACAATATTCATTGGTATTGTAACAGAACTGCTATTGTATGGGGTTTTTGTATTGCTGTTAAGTATTGTTTTGTGTGTGTGTGTTGGAACCTACTGGGGACATGTTATATTTTGAAGTGATTAAACTATTTAATTGTGTGTCTATATTTTGGAATGGAATTATTTCTTCATTAAAAAGATTTTTAAAAGGAATTTATGGAGCATCATGTTTGTGGCTTATTTTGGTTTTGGATGTCCTGCTCCCTGGAGCCCAAGCAGCTTATTTTTTCAGTAGGGTAGGAGAGTGTCCCTGTGGTGCAGCAAGTAGTCTTTGCGTCATCCTCACTGTCTCCTCCACCACTTCACAAGAGTACTCCTTCTACCACCTCCCACAATGCTTGAGCAAGGTACCGAGCAGCACCTGCTTTCAGCGGCCCAAGCAGTTTCTTCTTTCTTCCTAATTCTCCGTATCTTTAGCAGTTTCACAACCTGAAAATGCAGTTCCCCACCTGTAAAGCACTTGCCCCTGAATCCACTTCACAACAATGAAAATGACCGTAAGCAGAAGACATGAGGCCTGACGTGTCTGGTATGGACCTATAAGGGGGTATCTGATCCTCAGGAGCCCAAATAATTTGCAATAGTGTAATTTCTTCTTACCCACTGTGTTTCTCTGGCCTTAGAAGGAACAAAACATTGGAACAGGCGCATTTGAATGGCTTTACCATACACAGGCATGCATTCTTTTATTGCAGAAGGACATAAACTCTTTGTTTTTCCACTCACGCTTTTAAGATGTGTTTCCACATAGTTGCTGGTAATTGCAACTGGTTGCTAACCTGAAAGAGCATGGAGTTGCAAAGCAAGAGCTTGCACTGAAAGCAGCAAGTTTGTGTTCTGGTGCAGTGCTTGGGGCTACTTCGTCAGGTCATGGCAACATCTGAAGGCAGTGCCCAGTGGTGCCTGCTGGATGTGGTGGCAGCCCTTTCCTGCAGATGTGCTGCAGCTGCTGTCCCAGAGTGTGTCCCTGGCATCCAAAATGTTCCCAGCTGTGTACACAACATCGTTAGTTGGCCAATGAGTTACACCAGGGAGAGGTCTGTTAGAAGGAAAGCAGTAGCAGCACACCAAAAGTATTCTCTGTCTACTTACCAGATATCCCAGTGTGTTGGGAAGCAGATAAAGCTCTGTCTGCTGCCTCCTTCAGCACTGACTGCTGTGGTAACCTATAAATCACCAGGGTTTATTTGCCCTAATCCCCCTGTCTATGTGTTGACATTCTTCAATAAAGATGATCATTTTATGCTGTGAATTATTTGCCAGATCTGCTGAACTTTGCCTCCACAATCCCAGTCCAAATTCATATCCACAAGATTGTAATGTATGATGACATATCATCAGGTCGTGAGGATAACTGTTTTATCCATGCATAATCCCAAATTGTTGTATTGCTTCCTAACCCACAATCAAGTCCATGGCCCTTGGGGAACAAAGGAGCCAGTGAAAACTTAATTTATAGGCAAAGGCTCTTTTTCTCTTTACCTCTTGGTTACTCTAGCTGCTTTTTGCTGCCTCCAAGGAAAATACACTCATACGGGAAGAAACAAATTAGTTTCATTTGCAAAAGGATACAAAATAGTAAATTAAGATAAAACAAAACTAAATTAGACTAAAATAAAAAGAAAATAAAATAAAATGTCATCTTTAGATCTGGGTAGTTGGGTCCTTGGATGCATCAGCACTGAGCTAGGGGATTAAAAGCATCTGGAACTTTCTGAAAACACCTGAGAGTTTCATTCAGCAGCAGACAATTCTATGGCTGCTCTTCCAAAATTTCCTTAGGCCTCTTGCTCAGCAGTTGTATATTCCCTTGCAAGCAGCCCTTAGGTCTGGGTGAAACTTTTAAGAGACTATTGCAGGAATATGAAGCTGAGTTTACCGGAGACATACAGTATGTTGGGTAGGAAGAGCAATCTATTGTTCCACAAAGAAAAAATGCATTGAAGAATTTCATATGCCTCAGGATCATCCTGTCTAATACCCCAGATAATCCTCAGATTAAGGATTCGCCTTTGCTTCCTCCTGAGTGATTGCCACCAGTTGAGTTGCCTGTGGATTAGGACAGCTCTCCCAAGCTGCCAGCACTGCACCAAGAAGCCTTTGGCTGCAAAAGGTAAAGTAGCAGAATTAGGCTGCACCTTTCACCAATTTCCCGTTCCTCAGAGAACAGGTTCCAAACTGGAGTAAGTTTTTCTCAGGGCCCACAACTCTGGGGCTTTCTAAAAAGGCCACTTTGGACTAGCCACCTCCAAGGACAAGGCTGAGAGATGTGCACAGGGGAGAAGGGGAATCATTCAGCCACATCATGCAAATTCTAACATAAGATGGTTAATGCAGCTAGGAGATAGTAAAGACCAAAGAGGTGATTTGAAAGAATTGGTGCTTTTCTGTGTCTTTGTAGGAAATGAAGAAGGATCTGGTGCGTTTTGTCATTGGTTTGTGATGCTGCAGAATGTAGTTTGCTATTTAATGCAACATAATTTACTACTAGCAAATTAACTTTCTCGTGACTTGCGTTTTTTACATAGCACTCGGCAGTGGCCAGATGGCAGATGTGTCAGGCCTGCTGCTCGTTATGCTAATTGTCAGCCATAAAGGCTGCCCAGTTAACACTTCTTCTCCCCTGTTTGCTACAGCCCGGCACTGCCTGCAGCCAGCAGGCTCGTTCAGAGAGGAGGCACCCTCCAAGTGCATGTTTTGACTGATTTTCTTGTTACTGCTCAGTTCAGTTTTGGTCCCTCTTGGTACATTCCTGTCAAAAAAAAAATATGGGTCAGACTGGTTTCCACTATGGGGATGTGTCTGTGCACACCTGCATTTCTCAGCCTTTGGTCTTTGTAGCTCCCAGATCCCTGCCAGCTTCCCCTAACCCCAGCCTGGGGTGCAGAACATCCATCCTTGCTCCTCCTCCCTCCACCACGTGAGCCTCAGTGCAATTTCAGGACAGGAGGCTGCTCCTCGCCTGCACCAACACCTCTCCTTATGTTTTTTTGTTTTGGTGGTGCTGAACAGCACCACCTCTTGGAGCAGAGGCTGCTGCTCACCTGGGAAAGAAGTTTCTCACTGCTGCCTTCCTGTCCCACTTCCCACAGGAGCTTCTATGGGGCTCAGACTGTTTTTTCCTGGATGGGATCCCCTGCCCAGGTCAAAAAGTTCATTTTGGACCTCCAAAATCCTTCCCTGGTTTCACCAAACAACCAAACACGTTTGTACTCCCGTGCTCCACAGTTACCTCCCCTCCTGCACCCCTCAATGGTGTCTAGTCCAATAACACTCTTTTTCAAGGCTTCTGGCAGTAGCCTTAAATCCCCAGTTTTGCATCTACACTGTTGCTCTGAGTAGGAAACAGGTGCTTAACAGGTCTCTGCACTTCTTTAGCATCTGCCTTCACATGAAAAAGCAAAAGATTACGTACTCTATAAGAAGCACTTTCGTCATCATATTCATTATGTAGGTGCAATTAAACTTAGAAATCCCCCTCAAGAGAGAGCTCTGACAAGTGGCCCTATTGTCCTTTCCACAAAGTAGAAAAGTTGTATTTTTGTGCATTCAAATGGCACCGAGTGCTCTCTAGAGTGTTTTCCATTTGCTACCTACATAACTGCACCCTGGCTCTCAGCTCGTTTGCCCAGAGACCCTCAGAGCCCCCAGCCCCCGGCAGACAGGGGGTTTCAAATCCTGTTTGTTTCAGCTGAAAGGCTGATACTGAAGTTAGTGCAGATGGTAATTAGTACTTGGGGGAGTGCTGTTTCCAGGGAATCCTCTCATCACTCGGTCTGAGTCACACGCTTAGTGGAGGACACTTCACCAGAAACACATTTTCTGCTACTTTTGGATCTAAGCTCTAACAAATTAATTAATTGAGTTGATGTATAAATGCAAGAGGGAGGAAGGCAGAACACTTTTTTAAGGTCACAATCGTGAGAAATGTATGCAGACAGACACCTGTTCGCCAATTAAAAACTGGGTTTATAGAGGTTATACAAAGTGTGCACAGCTTTAGTATTGATTGTTTGTCTGGCAAAGCGATAATCAACAGAAAAATTAACTGAGTTTGACTGCAAGTTGGGATTGCCGAGGCTGATGGTGCCCGGAAGCAGAAAAATTAAACTGTTTTATGTTTAGCTGGGGATGCCTCACTTAACCCAATGGGAGCAAACCCAGAGGACTAAAACCGAATGAAAACCAGATCACTGGCTGAGTAGCTATTCAGTGGCCAGCTACTGCTTTCCTTGGGAAGCAATTCATTATTGCCCTTACATTTTGCACAGCTGGGAGTGAAACCTCTCATCTGCTCAGCCAACACTGCTGAGTGGCAGGTGCTTTTCCTGCCGCAAGGACACAGCGTGCTCAGTCCTGCCATGGCTGGGCCATTAGGTACAGCTGAGGTACAGCAGGCAGAAATTCGCCCTAATAGCTCTCTCGAGTTGATAGCAGGACTGCATCTGGTCAGCCCTTTACTAAATGTGATGAGTAACCATGGAGTCTTTTCCCTGGCAGCTGAAATCTTTTCCAAGGTGGAAATAATGTTCATGCCTTAAGCCACCTAACAGATGAGACAGAAAAACTGGTAGCCTTGTCCAGAAAGTGTGATCCAGCCTCATTCTGGGTTGAGGTTTCCCACCAATCTGTTTGATAATTCAGAAAACAAGAAGTGTCAGATCCTTCCCCTATCCTTTGCTATAGACTGCCTGTACTAATATCTATAATACTTATTGTCTCACCTCTGAATATAGAACTTGGCCAACACATTAAAAAAGAGCTGGGAAAGGCAGGGCTTGTGTTGTGTCAAGTATCTGCGTCATGCCCTGTTGCCTAGGTAGCTGCATCTAACATTCAGGGACTTGTTTCTAGGAATTATGAGCTAGAGAGATAAACAAGCTCTTTTAAGGATGCAGAAGAGAACTTGAATTTGGTTTGCTATATTTACTTGTGCTTGTTTAGACATTCATGATCTAATGATGACCTAGAAACAGAGACATCCTGCGGAAGTGTTTGCCTTGCTCCCCTCAGGCAGCTCTGTGTGCCCAGCCCTGTACAATCGCTGGCACAGACACACACATGTGCACACCCCAAGGAGATTGTTTTTATTGTGTGAAGAAAAGAGTGACATTCCAAATTGATCAGGGTGAGTCAGATGTAGCATTGAAGTTATCCTCTCCTGTTTGTATGGATTGGGCTGCTCTCATTTTCACTGTACCAGAGGATGAACAGTCCCCACCAGGTACAGGTGAGAGCTGCACTGCCTGTGTCCTCATGCCAGCCACTGCTGGCCATTCCCTGCCAGATGTGATATCCATCATATCCTAAGAGCTTCATTTCCTTGCCTCATATCTCAGCCACCAATTCTGTTTTTATGAGATCCCACTGGTGGGAGGGTTCTGTTTTTATTTCACAGTGACCACCAAACCTTCTGGACTTGGTCTTGTGCCTTCAGTGCATGCAGAGGCTGCAGTGCAAGTCAGGGTCCCCCCATGCCAAACACAGGCAGGTGTCTCTCCTCACCCAGAGAGGGGATGCTCCAGGAAAGAAACATGAAAGAAGTATAAAAAGTTGAGGTGAAAGGGAGGTTTACCTGCTAACATGAAGTCTTAGTAGATATTGCTGGTTGGCCTCAGGCCAACTTATCTCTAAGATGGCAATAGACAGTGGCTCTTTGAGATGTCAGCAAGGTGTGCTTGCCCATCAGCCTCGTCTGATTGAAGCAGCGTTAGTGCGGCTCCCTTGATCCAGACAGAACATTTCTCAAAGGGCACAGAAGTAATGAAAATGTTTATTCTTCATGGCCCATGAATGCATTTCATCACCATTTAACAATACCATAGATGTAACTCAAGAAAAACCTATTTTCAATATACCCTATGTCTATAGAGTTATTCAAGCTTGCTCCAGAATTTCTGGGCTGACTTCTGGCAAGTTTAGCCAAATCCAGCACTTTCCCTCATCTAATTTCCCACAGAGACATGTGGACATGTCTTTAGCTGCCTAAACCTAATTATGCTCCCACAGCCCCAAAACTGACAACTGAATTACTGTTGCAGAATACTTGCAGAACAAAGCTTAACCAGAAGCGTCGCAGCTTGATTTGTTGGACCAGCAGTCTGAAAAGAAAGATTGTTATGCAAATCTAATTTGAAAGTCATTAGCAAGAGCGATGCATAGAACAGAATCCTTTTATTTTTTAAAGGGATTCCACCTTATTATAACCACATTCAGTTTCTGGTTACATTAGCATAAATAGATTGCAGGAGTATAAAGTGTGTTTTATACTCTAGATTGGTTTTTGAAGCTGAAGTCTTGCTCATATATTGCAGTCTTAAAAGAGGTCTTAAATAATCTTTAAAATCCAGCCTCAAGTGTTAGTGTTAGTGTGATTTTTTCCTTGTAAAGCTGCAAAATTGTTGTTCTGGAAGTGCTTGTTTTCAGCAGAAAGTTGGCAGTGTTCACAAATTAACTCACACTGTGAAAATTAAAGGTACCCACCCAGGCCAGTCCCAGTCCATCCAGTGCCTTTCCTCCTGCATTTGCTGCCTGACATAAATCTACAATACATGAAGATCTGCTGCTACGCAGGGGCGATACAACATAATCATGGAAGAAAATAATCTCTGCATAGTTGAGACTTCTTTTGTATGGCTGTATTTCATGGATTCAAGAACCAATATACACTCCAGCTCCAGTGAGATAGATAAGAGTCCTGGAAACCAGGGCAAGGACCTATAGGAGGTGTAAGTCTTCTTTACATAATTTGTTGTATCTGTCAATAGGAGTTAAGGTTTCTATCTTAGTTGCAAGTAACACTATTTACACTCTTCTGACATTATTAATAATTGTTTACATGTGACATAGTGAGGTTTGGAAAAATAAATTAATAAAAACCCAGTCCTCATAGAAGAATATTGGTTTAATCCGTTATCCAGTGACATAAAACATAAAGGTCTTATTTTTGGAAGCACGGACTCAAGGCCAATATGCTGGTCTGTTGGGTTCTAGAATACAAAGTATTTTTCATCTTTTCTTTACATTTCTAAAGAATTCAGGAAGTAACATGCAGCAGATACAAAACAGGAAAAAGAGCAGTTAATTTTTATAAACTACAAACCTGCAGACATGGAAATCAGAGATTAAATGCAAAACCTATTCAAATAAATATAGAAAATGCAGAAAGACAGGAACGTGTATGTATTTTTTGCAGTTATCATCAGCACATCTGTCTTCTAAAAAAGGTCCACTTCATTTCCTGTAACAGCTGTATCCTGGCTTTTTTCTTTTTTTTTTTGCAGAAAAACAGAAATTTAGTAGCAAAGTTGTAAAACTAGAAGAATTTCTTTTTTAAATACAGTGAAGTAAAATCAAAATGTTGGAGTGTATGTATTGCAGATGAGGACATTCCCCATGGAAAATACTTGTAGGAATGAGAGACTTGTGCCACATATTTCATGACAAAAAAAAAAACAAGCACAAATTTTTGGCATGACACCACACTTCACAATTTCAACAGCCCTTTTCACTGCATGTAGAGACAATAATCCTGGCGTGATGTGAGCCAAGCCACTGGCATGCAGCAGGATTTTCAGCCATCCTCTCTTTCTACCCTGCAGCTCCAGCTACTGTGCAGCTTGGTATAAAATCCTGGTCCTGGGACTTGTTCTGCATCCCTCCAGGTCTGCAGTGGAAACAGGGAAAGTAATGGACCATGGGTAATGAGACTAGAAAAGAAAAAAAACCACTTTGGAATGATTCTGAAGCTCTTCCCTGAGTTTTTATGGGCAAATAGTAAATTAGAACATCAGGGATGTTTAACACCTTGTCCTTAAGCATAAAGTCACACCTAAAACCCTGTAGGCCTATATTTTTAATTCACGACCAAAAAGAATAATTTTTGCTGCCGTTGCTGCATTTCCTCTCCTCTTTCATTCTCTTAAGATAAAAAGATTTTTTTCTTTTCCAAGGCCTATCCCTGCTCCATGATGTCCTCCTCCAGGCTCTGATCAATCCACAGGAGCTGCATTTTGTCCTGGCTTGCCTCACTGGTGGGACATGGTTGGGTTAGAGCCACCTCCTCATGCCCCAGTGATGCCTTAAGAATTTTTAGCTTCTATTTTTCATGTATCTGTAGTTTTGGTGTGTAGCTCTAGACTGCATATAAAGTGCTAAAAACTTCTGTTCCCAGCATTTTAGACAAAAAAATTGCCCTCAGTGGAAAATCCAAGGACACTTCGCTGCCTCAGAGCCCCAAAATATGAAAAACACAGTGAATTGGGGGCAGCAAGTTTGCGGTGGTTGACATCATCACCTGAAGGTGCAGTTGGAGAATTGAGGCCCAATATGTCAATAAGACAGAACTTCTAAAATGTGAAGATCTCATGACTCGGGGTCCATTTTTTGGTGTAGCCTCCCGAGTCGGCTCTGTCTGCCCTAAATGTACCTAAAGGCCTTTAATAAATTTGTCTGCTTTTTATTCTCCTAACTTTGTCTTGGCCTGTGTTTCAGGTAAGCCTTGCTTTAGGCATCACCAGGGACAGTAAACCTGGTCCTTCCAGCAGCCAGGAGATCCTGATGTGCTGGTGTCCATGTGCTGCCTGAGAGCATCACCACGAACTCTCCAGGAGGACACAAACCTGGTCCTGAGTCACAACTTTCCTCCCCAGAGCAGAGTCTGCTGCCTTCTCCAACACACAGTTGAACTTAAGGTTGAGGTTCAGTGAGACTCACAAAACATGGACTGTGACCTCCAAAACAGAGAAGAGGAATTGCTTTTCCCTATTTCCTTTTGCTCCTTGTTCAGCAAAGGTCTTGACTTCCATGGCTTTGAATATTTTGTTCCTCAAGAGTGTCTTTGTTTTCTGCATGAGACATTTACCTCTTGACTCACCTCAAGAATTCAGGTGTCTGGAAAGTTGGAGAAATTACAACTTCAGAGAAGCCTCAAGACTAAATAGTGAAGTAGGAGAGGAGCTTCCAGGCACCCTGTAAATTCTTGGGGCTGAGAGTGTAAACTTGTCCAAGTTCTGTTCATGTGTTTATTTTCTTAAATACCTGCTTTAATGCAGTGGTAAATTAACATTTTATGGTGCCTTTGTGTATGTTTGTACCCCACAGCTCTTATTATCACCACTGTCAGCCAAGGTTCCCAGCTGATCAGCACCTGAAAAAGCAGAGGAGAACTGATCTGGCTTCACCACTGTTCTGAGGCCACAGGGGAAAAAACCGGGAGATGGTTCTTGCTTTTTCAAGTAACCTGAGCATTTTAAAGGCTCCAGAAGGAATGATTATGAAGATCCATGGCACCTCTTTTAAATCTTTGCTATGAATGGTCACCATGAACATCTATTTGAATGACACATGCACTACCTCTGTTTGTTCTGTTTTGTACACATGCTTTAGAATGAGAAAATAATGGATTGTTATTGTTATTGTTATTGTTATTACTATTATTTTTATTATTAATAATATTAATGTTTTTGCTATTATACTTTATAGTTTTGAAATGAAAACCAGTTGTAAGAGAAAATTTCTTGTTTTGGAGAGACACTGGCATAGTTAGAAGGTGAAAAGGAATACACACCCACACAGAGTGAAGGAAGTAGCATTAACTTGTTCCAAAGTGAGAGCTTTACAATTGCTTTATATCCTAAATATTTTCATAAACTTCATTTATTAATGCATGCAATCAGTCCAAAACTTCACAGATGTCAGACTCAGGCAGGGTACATGTGCGCACATGGCTGGGGAGACGAGAGGGGGATGCTCATGTGCCTTCTGCATTTCAGATTTATTTCGGTTTTAAAGACAAAACTCTAATTAACAAAATCAAGTTCCAGTCAAATATGTTCTTTTCTGTTGGTTTCTATTTATAATTCCCACAGGACAGAATTTAAGCCGAAACACAAATTGTGAAACACAAAAATCAGAACACGTTGATTCTACCAGCTCTGCCTGCTCCCCTAAAGAGCTCCTGTGAAAAGGCAGAGCAGGAGTACCCTCTCTCTGCACTTCCATCCATCCTCCCTCTGATTTTACTTGCTGGAGAGGGTGTTCTGTGGAGTTTGGGCAGTGCTGGGAGCTGTTGGCAGGCATGAGGTAACATGCTGACAGCATTATTCCCATCTGTTAATAAATAAATCTGTACTAGCCCTGCAGAAGCTGTTGCAGGACACTCACTAAACCTGCTTGTTTGTGCAACCACCAAGACTCTCAGAGTTACTTTATCCACTGTTTTGGAATAACATACCAGTTGGTGAGTAAGCAACTAGAACTGTAAGTTATGCATAAGTGATTGGTTTTACCTCTGCCACAGCTCCTCTGCACAGGAGGTAATGTGCTGCTGTCACACTTTGCAGAGCTCAGCCAAAGATCACAGAGAGCAGCTCCCTGGCCAGCTACGCCATCCTCTTACTTACTCAGCAAAATTGCTTTTATGCATCTGCCCTGGACACATTTCTCCTTGCTTAGCTCATAAAGAAACCCAAGTAAATCTCCCTTGAATCCAAATTCACAGGTTCTAGGAACTGGCTCAGTCAGCAGCGTCTGTGCTCCTCTCTGCTGGGAACATGCCTGAATTATCCACTTGCCTCCTGGCTCTGCCTGTGCATTCAGAAGCCAGAATAACCCCAACAGCTAAACTCCCAGCAGCTAAATCCCATTGCACTCTTCACTTAATCCTTTACCACAGACATTCCTCATCCTTTGCCCTCTGTAATGCCTTTGCATGGTGCTTCTTAGAAGAAATAGCTGTAAAATGCATTGGTGAATTAAGGACTGCGACCCCCACACCTCCAGAAGGCAATACAGAGGCTTATTAATAATAAACTTGATTGATGGGATGGAAAGGCACTGTTAAGGAAATTTCTTGTTCATTAGTTGATTAGCAGTTCTAGGAACCACAGATCACTGTTCTCACTGAGGCTCAGCCAAAGAATGGGATGAAGGTGGTGACATTTCTACTACAAAAGAAATTTATTTCAGTACTTAGATCATACTTTGTACCACTTATGGAAAGTATTAATATTTCTTAGTAATAGGTGCAAATACATGGAGTATTCAGAGATACCAAAATTGATAAGTGTTATCGCCATACCATGGAACCAGATTTGTGCCCCACTTAGCATAGTCCTTCCCTGGTGTGGTCATGAGAGTCTTCTATAATACAAAAACTAAATAAAGTTCATCCTTACCCTTTATCACACAGACTAGGAGAATCTTCATTCATCCATGGGGTCCAATGCCTCTGCCTTAAGGTACCTGTACCAGGCATGCACCAGCCCTGGTGTGAGACCTCTCTCTTTGCCCACACAGACCTGGAGCTCTTGGTGAATAAGGCAAGCAGAAAATCCATCAGGCCTCTCGTCAAACTGAATTTAGCCAAACAGCCCCAAACCCTGGTGTTTCTGTCCTCTCTATGGCCTCTTTAGACAGGTTCCCAGCATATTTTCAGCATGGGTGATGAGGTTGCACTGCACCTACTAATTGCTTTGCGCCATCTCATGTCCGGTTTCCCAAAAATAAGGAGCAACAGGTGAAGTTATTGAAGCAAAGGGCAGCCATTTGATTTCGACTATTTTAAGGGTTAGTTATTTTCTCAACCAGCCTACAATTTTAGTTATTCAAAGCAGCAATTTCTGTATTTCTTGTAGAACTACAGCAGGAATGGTTTAACCACTTGTATGCTTTGAACAATGATTTTTTTTGTGTGAGAGCACCATGCTCCACTTTGCTGCTGTATCAGGCACTTTTATAGCTATTTTAAGGCTTCATTCCCCTGTGGTCTCATCAGGGAGCCTGGTTACCACCTGCACCCCATCATTACAGGTCCTAGGAGATGCCCTAAACTGAAATCTCTGTCTCTGTGTGCTCCTGCTTTGCCCTCTTGATGCAGCTCCATTTATTTCACCCTTTACACTCAGTTGTCTCTCTGCTGGGGTGACTTGGAGGCAGAAAGGTCAGTTTTGTACAACAAAAAGTAATTAATTAGATCAGTCTCTTGAGGCCTGTTTGGGAGGGGAAAATACCTCCTGGTATTAATTTGCTGCAGTAATGCAAATGATGTATTTCTGGCTCCTCTTCTCAGGTGTTGTTTCCACTCTTTTCACATCTCCAAAAAGGGAATGTACGTTGCAGCAAACAGCCCAGCTTTAGCCTGGGAGCTCCAGCTACATCATCAACCTCGGGACTATGGTTGAGATCCAAACTCTCATCCTTTCCTACCTGCGCTAAATAATGTTTTAATTTTTTGTATAAAATTTCATCAATGCCAGGTAAAATTCCACGTCATGGACCCATTCAGGCTAATACATCATAAAACTATTGCCATATCCACAGGTTTTTTTAGATCCTCTTTCTCAGTGGATCTTTTTTCAGTGGCAGCAGTGGGGTCATGAAAGCAGCAAGGTACAGTTCCTATAGAAACGTGCCAATGTTTCAAATATCTACTGCTTTCTGATTGTGCCTTTTACACTGCAATCATTCCCCTTCTGTTTTCTGTTTTTTGGTCAGCAAATGTACTCAGCTTTGAACGGTCAATTTGCAAACTAAACATGGTATGGAATAGGGCAGGACCCCACAGATTGTTTTAATAGCTGATGTCTTGCACTGTTTTTAAAAGCGTTAGTAATTAAACATAAAGACTGACATAGTTTTTAACTATAATGAATAATTTCACTCTAAGGGAATACTTGGATTCTGAGGAAATGTTTGCTTTTTAACTGCTCGGTAGCTGCTCTGGTCTATCACAGCTCCATGTCTGCTGAGCATATTCAATGATAAACCCTTCCTTAGAATCCGGGATTCATCGAGTTCAACGTCCTACAACAGGTGTGATACAAAATAATACTGCGGAGCTTTGGTGTCTGCCAGTTCCCAACACACCAACAAAATTCAAATTCAGTTTTATGTCTATAAGAAAATTGTCAGACAGCTACTCTGACACATAAACCCTGGTCTCCGGCTGACTGAGTCCCACACAAAGTCTGTCTCCTGCATCAGAGAGAGCAGAAGAGGTCGATACCAGTACCTCAAACAACTGTCAATTTATAGTAGGCGACATCCATCAGATAAAATGATTAAGAGATCAGCTTTCCAAACCACGGCCCCAACAGCCAGCAAAGATGCAGAGTGCAAACACTGGTGTGACTGCATCTGTCAGGATGTATTAGCTCTGAGAAATCGTTATGCACCCTAGGGAGGAAAATTAGCAAAGAAAACCCCCAATATTAGTCTGAACTGTGTGTAAATGGGGCTTCCAACACAGAGGAGGGGGAAACAAAGCAGAGCTTTTCCTTATTGCTGGGAAGCCATTGACTTTCTACATCTATTCCTGATGAAAAAATGAGCAGATCTGTGCAAATAAAATACGGGAATAACGGGATTTTTTAAAGAGAGCTCCTTCTGGCCTCCCTAGCCCTGCCTTTTGTGAGAAGTGGGTTTGGCAAGACTGGGAAGTTCCTTCTTCCTTTTATTTTTGAAGTCATGTTCCCTCAGTGCCAACAACTTTACACTCAAGTGATGCAAGAAACACTAGTAAGTCATAAACTAAGATGGGGTTCCCTCTTCTGGGTGTTTTTTGTTGTTCTTCTTGTTGTTTCCATTCCAAGTTTAGTTACCTGCTAAAAGCACTTCTCACACAAGAGGCTGTCCCTGGGGAAGCTAGAATGTCTTTAAATGAATAGATACATAGATATCTATTATAGATGTATAGATGAGTCTTTAGGAATTTTGTTATATCCAAGTTAATTCTTGGTGCTTCTTTTTGCATGGTGTGCTCTACATAGGTGCATGTGATAATCAGCACAAAGTTGTCTGGGGACAGGGATGTAGGGGAGGATGGCTTCACTCTGTGTGTCTGGGCTTGGTAATATTCTGAGCTCGTAGGAGGTGCAAAGTTTTTCTTAAAAAGGATGGATTTTTTGGCACACGAAGCTGACAGACAAATATGTATCTTGTTCTGAAATATCTTGTTAATGCCATTTTCTTTTTCTGCATTTTAAAAGCAACCAAAAAAGTGCATTGGTTTTGGAATGTTTTTTGGTTTTTTTTTCAAGGCCTACATTAAATATAAACAGTAAGGAAAAATCTATCCAGGTCACATGGTACAAAGGAAGACTCCTACTTGTTGACAGACAGACACATGGGATGGAAATAAGAAAGGAGAGGAAAGTCTTGGAAGCCAAATCCTTACTTTTCCACCCCAATTGTGAACCAGAATAACGACAGAAGAAAGGTGTACCTGAGAAAGAAAAGCATTCAAGAAAAACATGGAGAAAACATCCTGGGGCAAATCTTAGCACTGCTGAATGAGTTTTGCTATCGAGTTGTATAAGATGAGGCTTTTTCCAGCTTGCCCAAGCTGAATTACTGGTTCTGGTGCTGGTCACTGGGACCTCACTGTGTACCCAGGGACCTCACTGGTCAGGAGGGATGGCCCAGGATACAGGGACTACCCAAGTATTTACCCCTGCCTTGTCAAATATCTGCAGGCACATCACGGCTCAAATGCTTACCACAAATATTAGCGTAGCTCATCTTTGCTTGCTCTCTCTTCCACTACTAACTTTAGCCAAGATCCTCTAAGATATTTACACTTTTCAACAGTTTTCAGAACCTCAGCCATATTAACTCATTCTAAAACCCTGACAGGACCAATCCTGACGCACAGTCATATCCCCAGTGAACTGGAAAGATGGATCAAGCAAAAGTTAAAACCATTTGGACAGTCAAGGTGCTCACAGGCAAGGGTTATTCCTGTTTGCTCCAGGTTTCCTGGGTGGCCACAGCATTTCACTTTGTTTTCTCTTTTTACAACCTAATTCAAGTATGATTAATGCAATGTAGTATCTAAAGGGCCTCTGACATCTTTTTTTTCCTCCTTCCCTCTTTTGATCTTGTTCTTTTTCCTTTTGTCAACTGTCCTACACTTTTGCCATGTGTTTAACTAGGTTTTAAGAACAAACTCAAAGCCTACGTGATTTTTGCACATCATTATTTTGACCTCTATTTGCACACTTTTAGAAGTGATTCTGCAGTCTGCAACATAAACACAGCTACACATGTCCAGCAGGGATATTTAGAGAATATTCTCAGATCAAAAATGGTGAGTAATATAAAAGATCCCCACATGCAGGCATGCAAGGTACAGGGGTTGAACCAAGACTGAATGAAATTTGGGGTTAAGTCACAATTTTTAATTCATAGTTGAAATTTGAATTTGGGAGATTTTGATGAGAAAGCCAGACTGTGTCCAGCTGCCTTCCACATCCCTTTGGCAGCAAAGGAGAGCAGTTCACAGTACTCTGAATACAGTCACATTCTAGGATATAACCTAGAACATCTTTCCTTCTGAAACTAGGGATGGTTCTGCTGCTTTTATTTATAGTTCATGTAAAATTCCCAAACAATAATTCTGCAAGTGTAAGAGAGTCAGTGGAAGTGCTATGAATAAAAGCAAATCAGAAATAGGCCTGGCATCACTTCCTTTGGCCTTGGAGCACTCTTGTAGTCATTCTTCTGAGGATGAGTAATGTTGGGCATGGGATCTCCCATTCATCAGTAAGGCTGTGTTGACTGTGAAAACTCAGAACTGGAGGTTAATCTGAAGCACAGAGCAAACTGGACAAGCACAGCAGTAGTGGTAGATACCATGAGAACATGAAGTGAAATTTTGAAGTGACAGAGAAAAGTTTAGATTGAGGTGACTCAGTTGCTGAGCATTTGCCTTGTCCCAGCATGCATGTCTGTAAATAATACAGTGCATTTATACACTGTATACAGTACAGCTGGCATACTTTCAGCCATTGCTGTTTCAGCAAAAAGCAGTTGCAACCTGACAGATATCCATGTGCTGGCAAAGGCCAAATGCCATGAGGTGACACCAGCCCCTGGGTCTCCGTGGACCTGGTTCATGGATGACTGAAAGAAGAGGACAATCTTCCACTGGCTTCCAGAAATGTTAGCTCAAGACCTATGGGCATGTGGAACAGAAAGCAACAAGCATCTGTCACCCCAAAGGCAGGAAGCTGGCAGAAGTGTCAAAGAGATTTCATTAGCTGTGTACAATCAGGTGTTGCACTAACACAAATTGCTGGGGTTTAAAATTATTTGGTTTAAAAAACATGCCTTTGGATGCTCCTGCAGCACCCTGGGACTGAAAATGTGTACTATTTTATGCCTGTTTTTCAGTGGATTTCTTCCACTGCAGTATTTTTAGCTCTTTACTCTCTCCCACTGAATTGCATATCAAGAGGAACTGACATCTCACTGCCCAAAAATGTAAATCCTGGGGTGTCTGGCCTTGTAGCTGCAGAGTGGCTGCAAGGTAACACACAGGACCATCCCAGTGCCGTAGGCACAGCTACGGACAAGCCAGCATGCTGTGTCTTGTTGACAGGTTCTCTGTTCCTCAGAGAGAAGGGAAAAACACAACACAAAAATGAAGAGAATAAGGCTGCCTTTTAGTCCTTCAGCTTCCAGCTGATTTTTGTTGTACAGGAACATGAAAACAAAGGGAAGGATCAGCCCAAGGGTGAGATCTTAGGACCAAACTCACCCTGACACAAAGTGGGAGCAGCTCCCTTCAGGAGCTGTACCCACCTACTCATTGTCTGGAGGCTTCCTATCCTGGAGTATCTGTTCTCACATTTTGCTGTGCGCTGCTTTTCTGCTCTTTTGGCATCACTTTTGGGATCAGGAAACAAGAAATGTTCTGATTTTTGGTACAAAGGAGCAAAATGAGCAAATGTATTCCTGCAAGCCACAGGAAGGAGTGAAAGTAGAACCACTTTGCTTTCCCCGGCACCATGTCCCCTCTGACCGGTGCCACTGGGGCTCAGCAGCTCCAGTGCCAGGGCTGGTGCGGCCATGGGCACAGGCAGTGCCATGGAGGAGCAGCCATGGGCACAGCAGGGCAGAAGCAGGGACACTGCCAGCTGCTTCTGATTTAGGACTTCTGCCAGGGCATGGTGAGGCTCGGGGGCAGCGCAGAAATAGGCTGTGCACACAGGGCTGGCTTTCTGCAGCAGCAGCAGGAGTGGGTCTGTGCAGACGTGGCTTCCTATGGTTTGTCACGCTGCTTTCAGTTAGAAGTCTGTCAGGGAAATAGTCATAGATACCAAACCAGCAAAAAAATCTGCAAGCACACGTAGGTGCTGAAATAGGGCGTAGCAAGGAAAATGAAAATCCCTGGAGATGGCTTAGCAGTCTCAAAGGGAGCAAATATTTTCCTTATAAAATAATGTATAGGAATGCCTTGTGCTACTTATAATGAAAAATTTATGGTAAACATTTGACCCCTTTTCTCTCAACAACTAGACTCAATTCTTCATGATTTCCCTTCATGAAGCAGTCCATAAATGTTTTATACAAACACATTTCAGCCTAGGCATGCTCTTGAATGCTGTGTGGCTTTAGTCTGGCATGTTTGCTTACCCTGATTTGATCCGTGTTCCCTCATTGCTCATCTAAACAACAGAAGTTATTTTTCTTCCATACTACACCAGTGAGCTTGCACAGATGGGAAAATAATTTGTTATTACTTTGCTGAGAGCACACAAGTGACCACGTAAGAGATCCACATTTCAGATAAGAAGGAATGTATTTATTTCCCCAACATGTTTTTATGCTGTTACAGACCCAAGGAAACCAAAGCACTCCCAGTATTAAATTAATTCTCACAGAAATCTAGTGTTCTACTGGCCACATGCTACAAATATAAACATGGAAGAAGGAGGACATCAGTGGAGTGCCTTGGTTTACACTGACAGAAGGTGAAGGAAAAACAAAGAGCTGAAGATATATTTTGCTATGAGGTCTTCTTCAGCAGTGATGCCACCCTTCATTTTTCCAAAATGTCATCTTCTGATAATCAGTGAAAGTCCAAAGTCATTAAGAGGGAATTTTCACCTTTATTTTTCTATTTCTGTAGTCAAATCTCTGTAGTGAGATTTTGAGGTAAATGAAGCAATGAGCTCTTCACTTGTTGAATACATCCAGTGCTTACCCCACCTGATTTTCTGGAGTAAAAAATTGTGTCAGTCTGTGTGTCAGTCCATCTCTCTGTCTGCTTGTGCTGGTACATGCTCTTTATTTTCACTTTCTTCAGAAGTAATTTCTTTGTTCATATTTTGCTAATCGAATATGTTCTATAGATCAATTTTCATTACAGTGCATTTCTGCCTCGCTGATTATGAGGAATGAGCCATGAACTGTAGACCATATCTCATCCTGGCCAGGGGAGATAATCAAAGAGATGGTTAAGTCTGGATCCTATACAGCGTGATAATGTCAAGCAATAATCTTTCTTTTTTTTAATCTCTTCCCCTTTTCTGACCCCTGTGAATATGACTTATTAATCAGAACTTCAAATGAAAAAGGAGGGAGAAAATAAAACTATATACAGTACCATACTGTGGCTCAAATTAACAATATTTTGATCCAAGTAATTCTCTCTTGGATTCAAAATTGCAGTAGAACAAGCCACATTCTTAATCTTCTAATTAGAATTTTTTAATCAGAGTCATGTGAAGTTAACTTGATAACATAAAACCAGAAATGGGATGCCTAGCAGAGGTAGGTCCTGAACAATTTGTAAAAAACTGCCAAGAATCTTCAGTTGATTCTTGGTATTTTAAAAGAAAAATATGTGTGGAGAAAGGACTTGTTTTACAATGCTACCAGAGTCTTATCTGAAAATCAAGGATTGCACCAAAACAATGGTGCAATCCATTGTGTACTTCAAAATCATCAGAAAACACCTGTGAATATGTTTATTGTCTATGCTCTATTTTGGACTCTTTTGGCATACTGAAGTTCTGATTTGCTATGCAATTATAGTCCTGTTATTCACAAATCCTAAGTCTCTGAAAAATCATTGTATTGATTTGATATCCATAAGATTTAAGTTCTTTTTACTCAGCTCTGGGAACAGAACATAGAAGATTCAAAGTTTAAAAGTCCTGAGTACTAAAATATCCCCCAACTTTTCTCTTGCTGAAAATTAATGTTAAGATCACAAGAACAGATACACTGGATCAGATTCAAGGTCCAGCTAGTTCAGGATCCTGTCTCTGGCAGCAACAAATATTACCTACTTTGGGTAGAACATAAAATTAGGCAGTAATGTAGAAACATTCTCTTAATATAGTTACCAGCCTTCTGTGACTGCAGCTGCAGAGATGGCATCTTGGTGTTCCACTGCCCCTGTGGATTTTTCTTTCATTGATGTATTCAGTCAATTTTAACCCTTTTTGCCCTTTTAGATCCATAACACCCCTTGGCATTGAGATCCACAACCGAGATACACCTCTTGTGCAAACACCTTTGTTCTTGCACCTCTTCTCAGTCTGCCACCTAGAGCCTGTGTGTTTTACCCAAAATTCCTTTGTTCTGGGAAAAAGCAAACAATTACTCCCAAATTATTTTTTCAGGTCTGCTCAGGACTTAATAGAAGTCTCTATTGTATTCCCTCACTTGCCCTTGCTCCTGGCTGTAGAGAGTCTATTTCTCACTCCTTGAACAGAAGTGGTACCACATTTTTGGTCTGGCTAGTTGTTTCTTTGTGTAGCTTTTCTTCTGTCATTAGTTAGCAGAGAGTGGGAGAGAGAAACTAGATCCAGATGCACTATGAATTTATATGTGTTATGGCATAATGATAAGTAGCATAAGAATGTTGTGCACAGTAAAATCATAGAATGGTTTGGGCTGGAAGGGACCTTAAAGACCACCTAGATCCCACCACCCCACCACAGGCAGGGACACTTTCCCCTAGACAAGGCATTACACCTGTTTCAGAAAACCCAAGTCTTATGAACATGATGGAAATATTATGCACTACACTCTCACATGTCAGTTTAGGCCATGATGTGGCCCAGCTGGGGTTTCAGGCTCAATTTTTGCCTTCAACTCCTCAAACACTGGTAAAATTTTCAAGTTTCTACTTGAAATATTTCTGGTTCAATTCAAATGTAAGAACTAGGAAAAATGGAAAAATACAGATTTTGTTTGTTGTGTCTTGAACAACTTTTCAGCATATCTGTACAGCTGAAGTTCTTCCATGCCAAAAACTGAAATTTACCATGGAATAGCTCCAGTTACTGAAAAGGACTTTGAGTATTTTGGTAGAACTGATTGCACGACTGATTTAAGTCAGCCTAGAGACCCATCACTGCACACAAGTGTTTGTTCTGTACAGGGGGTGGCAAAGTCAGGCAGCACGGAGATGAGTGCATTGAAGCTATGCTGAAGAAAGTAATGCAGAAACACTTTATTTGGTGTCCCCAGGTGAAATGCCTGCAGATGTTATCCAGAGCTTCTTTGTAACTCATGGCTGATGGGAACACACGCTCCATGAGTTACGTTTCTCGTATCTAGGAGCAGCAACAGTCCTCAGGTTACAGTGCCACTGGAGCTCCCCATCAGCCTCAAAGCCCTGAAATTGCACACAGCGTTTCCTTCTTGTTCCTCATCACCTCATGTGGGCACGACTGTTGACTTCCCCGCACCTGCTTTTCAGTTCTCCTGAGTTTTTGTGGGATGAGTGGAGAACAGGGAGACCCAGAGCTCGGCATTGCAGAGTAACTTAGGTTGCTCCCCTCTGTCCCTGCTGGGCCACAGAGGCAGCACAGGGTGCTGGCAGGGCTTGTGACAGGTGACAGCCCTTGGGACATGGGGCCATCTGAGCTGGGAGCCCGGCCCTGCAGTGGAAGAGTGACACCGCCTAATCCCGAGGAGCATGGAGCAGCCCGGCGATGGACACGTCCGTGACCTGCACATCTCCTTTGGGCTGTTGTCTCTTCGGAACCCTGGGAGTGCTGCAGGGCAAAGGGAGCACGACTGCGTGTGTGCAAAGGACAGATAGCCTGCTCCAGCCCAAACGCAGCAGCTCAGACCAGGGAAAAGCTTATCTCCTTCCAAAATTTGCTCTGCAGCTCACAAAGCTGAGAGAAGCTTACTTCTGTGGACAGCTAAATTTTAAAACATAATCGTGTTGGATAGGGAGGAGTACTTCAGAGGTTTTTAGTTGTAATTATTTTTTTGTATTTACTTCTCCCGAAGCACATGGAGTAGTAAAAAGCAATAAGTATTGTTATTGTGTATCTTTCCATGGAACTGGTTAATATCAGGACATCTGTAATGCAATGAATTGTGAGTGCTACTTGTTTACTAAACCATTAAAGCGGACACTTTTTGAACACTTTGTAACAAAAATATCTGCGGTAGTTTCCTCCTTTCTTCCCCCCACCGCTGCTGCTGCTGGCTCCGCTCCCAGACAACTACCCTCTTCAATACAGAAAATGTCCTTTATTGCAAATCAAAATCAACACATCCCAATAATTTAAAAATGTTTGCTATGGTCTTTTTTTATTTATTTCTTCCTGCCTTGTCTGAGTCTATAATGTATATTCTGTGTCTATTACAGTGATGCTTGCTTTCAAATTTCCAGCTTCACAAATAGTACCGTGAAAGAGTTACATTTCTTTGGCTGCAAATAAATAACTAAAACCAGAATGATGGTTTTAAGAAACAAGACTGATCTGACTTTCTTTATTATCATCATCAAAAATTTGATGTTGTTTGAGAATAAAGGCCAATATATTCTTGTGTGCCAAATGCTAACAAAATTCTGGAGTTATTTCGGAGTCTCTTTTGATTCCAGGTCTTTGGACAGCTAATTGTTTTTGAAGTAAGCTTAAGCAAGACTTTGAGAGTTAACCTCTGGGAACTGAGATCTTGTTGAAACTCTGCAGGTGTGGAGCATGGTGAAATCCTTGGCTCACTTGAAAAGCTTTGCTCTCCTTTTGCTATCAAAGGAAATTGGGAACTCCAAGCCCAGTCAGTAAAAGATGTGCTGACATGAAGATTTTGCTTCACATCATCAGGAGTGTTTTTTAGAGGGACTCACTGGCTGTCCTCGCAGCACTGTTTTTCCCACTGTGCAGCAAGTGCAGAAACCACAAAATGGATTAATTTTGTAAAAAAAAAAAAAAAAAAAAAAAA